>OX123182.2:56157182-56757182 GCA_944739405.2 Euclidia mi
AATTCAGGTTTGATACAATGTTACTTAAAAGTTAATATGTACTTCGTAGAATTGTAGGGTAAACATTTACAATATCTGGTAACACCAACTCGGGATGTACTCTATATCAGTCCTTTACGGGTGTACGCAAATGTCGAGTCCATTTTGATTTTTGGTCCTAGGCCTTAGTCTTTTAGTAATTTTGGCTGCCGGAGTTGCGTCTAAATATTTTTAAACAATTTCCAAAAAAAATTCATTCAAATATGCAAAACGGAACGTAATTTTAGGTTTTATGTGAAAGTAACTAAATAGGATGTGTTAGGTTCTCTCTTGCCCCTTAACCCGAAAATAGGAGCCCTGCTTCGCAGGGCTCCGTCAACCTCAGTTTATTAAACTAGTGGAATCAATAAAAGCGATATTTAGGTTTTATGTGAATAAAAGTTATGGAAAATGGCATTATTGAAAACGAAAATTATAGCAAACACATTTATGGATTTAAATTATTATGACACTTGACCGATTATGACCTATGTTATGACCAATGGAATTAGTGAAAGTCATTTTATGTCATTTCACGATTATGGCAACTGAAGCGTTATTTCTAATGAAATTATGGCAAATACCAGTATGGCATATGAAATTATGGCATTTTAAATTATGGCAAACATTAGTAAACCCTTGGCATCACCTAATATGGAAGAGTTATAGGGAAGTATAACTCAGAGTAACAATTCGCTAAAAAGTCACAAATATTTTTCACACGGATTTATTTGGTACACTTCTATGAGTAAGTTTGATGACACAATATTAACTTGTGGCTAGCTTCAATATCCGATCTATAAATGTATTTGGCTACTAGAGATAGGTGCATGTGTAATTCGGAATTGAAGTATATAAATCTGGACTGGAAGATAAAGAAGTAGGCAATTAACACTGGTGTAACTTAAAAAATCTACATCATTGAAATTAAACTATTATCTCTACAAGCCTAATTCATGGATAGATCGAGTAAGGAAACCGGCCGGCCGTGAGACTTGAACATAATTATGAGTAACTCATTCAGGAAGATACTATGACATCGACATTTTTCCTCAAAGTAGCTAACTAAAAACTAGTTAAACCTTGTCACAATAAAACTACTAAGTTTCTATACCTAGCACAGGCATTTTATTGCTCTTCAAGGAGTCTTGCTTGTTCCTATCATTACTTAGTATAAAACAAAGTCTGTCTTCTGTCTGTCCGTCCCTATGTATGCTTAAATCTTTAAAACTACGCCACGGATTTTAGTGGGTTTTTTTAATAGATATAATGATTCAAGAGGAAGGTTAATATGTATAATACATATATGGCGGTACGCAGTTTGCCGGATCAGCTAGTGGATACATAAAAGTCGATCAAGTGCAAACTGATCCACACCGGAAAATAAAATAACAAATTTCCAGTTTATGTTACGTAATACTTTACTAAAGATATGTCTGAAAATAGGTACCTAATATATTTTGTTTATGGTCTAGAGATAGTTCAAGCTACGCATGAATAGCGAGCGGCAAATAAGTTTTATTTTTCGCTCTATGTAGAATAACTTTGACATTCACCAAAACATTGGCTCCCATTTTTAAAATGCAGACAGATTAGAAAAGAAACAATTGCAATCGTTTTTTCATAGTGCACATTTATTTTACTATCGCCAATTACATTTGTGAAATCATTATTTTAGTAGATTAAAATTTTCGCATCAGGTGGTTTTCATTGAAAATCAAACATGCAAAACATAGGGGTAGCAGAATAAAACAACGTGGGAAAGACATGGACAACAATGTTAAATTATTCAGAGATATTTAGATTCTTGCTATCGTTCCCCTGATTTTACTTTATTGTTATTAACCAAAGAGTTCTTGTTATTTTCTTAGGACTTCAAAATATTACGAAGTTATTGCAAAAGTTAAAATATGTTTTCTAAGGATTATACAAACATTCGGCAAATCTTGCGACTTTGTTTTATCATCTAGTCTTCAAATTTATTTTGCTTCTAATAGAAATCAGATCAAAGGCAGCGACTAGGCTACAACTTTCTAAGAGAACTAATAAAATTCAGATCTCTTTAGAGAGTTATACTAGGCATTTTGTTTGTAATAATGAATAAATACCTTAACACTCTACTATAGTTTTTGAAGGTGCTTAGAACTAGGGCAATTAATTGGCCAGAAAGCTGCATTTTTTGGTGTTACTAATGTATACCTAATCTGTATAATTTTAGGTATAACATTCTTGAATTTCTGACTGACTGACAGTCAATGCACAGCTAAAACGAATGGGCGAAAGAAGATGAAAATTGGCATTTATGGTACTTGGGGACTTTAGAGGTGCACTAAGAAGGAATTTTTAGAAATTCTCAGGCCATCGGGCAGAAATAGATAAATTTTAAAACATGTGCGTATGACGCTGCGGTCATCGTCTGGTGCATGTGTTTTTATCAATACTTTCCAGGCAGATGAAGTAAAGGTAAGTCGGAAATTAGTTAAAAAGTTATCTGTATTCGATAGTGAACAGAAGGTAAAAAGATCGTATTTCACGTACGAAGAAATGAACTGCTGAACGTAAAACGCTGTTTCATCCTCGCTGTATAGTTAACTTTGGCACTAAGTGAAGATTACCCAATCTACGCCCGCTTTTAGTACTTAAATTCTGTTGAACATGAAACTGCATACTTGGTTTGGCATATTATGAACATAACCTATGAACTTTAAAACAATATATTAAAAGGCCGTGCCTGCCGTTGGAGTAAATCACATCTGCGAGATACTTTACAAATCCTACTAATCTTACTAATATTATAAATGCGAAAGTTTGTGAAGATGTATTTATAGATGAATGAATGTTTGTTACTCTTTCACGCAAAAACTGCTGAATGGATTTGGATGAAACTTTACAGTAATATAGTTTATTCATCAGAATAACACATAGGCTACTATTTATAAAGATTTTGTATAATTTGGACAATATATAATGAAAAGTATCAACTAAGTCAGTAAAAATCTTGAGCTCTGAGAGCTATCTTCGCGTGCGCTGCCTAAACCGTTGAAGTTCCATTAAGACAATATACGGTGATATTGTTTATTTTAAAAGGTTCTAAAAAAGTCCGCGGCAGAATTTATATGTATATTTCTTTGTTTGGGTCAAATTTAGTAATTGGAATTTTATCCCCTTCCTGATGAAAGATTGGTCTGATATATTATTTGGTATACACTCTTAATCTTGATGACAATATAAGATAATATATTCCTTATGATTGTAAATCCGAGATGGCTGCGGATACAAAATGGCGGATCACATATTACCTCACAACAACCTCAATATGGGTATCAAATGAAAGGGCTTGATTGGTGGAATAGAGCTCACTATGAAAAATCCAAGATGGCTGTCGCCGCAAAATGGCGGATTACATATTCGCCACAAATACCTCAATATGGGTATCGAATGAAAAGGCTTGATTGGTATAATAGGGCTCACTATGAAAAATCCAAGATTGCTGGAGCCACATATTTTCCACAAATACCTGATATATTCAGGTATTTGTGGAAAATATGTAATCCGCCATCAATCTGGGGTATTGATCAGATAATATGAAATCGTTGGTAGCGTATCCAGAGTAAACATTATGATAAAAATTTCACTTGCCCAACGATTTTATATTTATTTCATAACCTAACATATAGAATGAGCATTGTAAAAAACATATTTTTTATATAACTATATAAAAAAATATGCTCATTCTGGAGTACTTATCAAATGGTTTTTAAAATTGATAGATTTATTGCCTTCAGTATTTAATGCAGATGAACTTTGTACTACACTAAGTAGTCTGATATAATTGACCTAAGCGCAGCGTCATTAAAAGCGCTTTCTATGAGTTGGCGCGCACAGCAGGGCGGAGGGGCGGTTTTATATGTAATTTGTGGTAATGCTTTCAGTTTTTAGTTTTGCTGCTGTTATATTCAGTAGGTATATAAGCTCTTGATAACTTCAATAATATACCTACATACTAATCTTTACCTGAAGTTCGACGATTATGAAAACAAAAGTAATTTTTAAGTATTATCTGTTAATATGTATGCTACACGGCTAATCTGCTGAGCTGTTTGTGATGAAATTTGACATGGATAGTCTGAAACCTGGGGAAGTACCTAGGCTACTCTGTATTAAAATTTCATTCTGGCGAAGCCGCGGGCGATAGCTAGTATTATATATAACTTACAATTTATGGATAACACTATACTCGGCGCAGGACTACTATTAGGTACGTCATCATCATCATCTTCATCATAAAGTCAAGTGATGTAACCGTTATTCACAAAGTCAAGTATAACAATATAGTATTATGTGTATGTAACTCTATTTTCAACCGGCATTAAAAAGGAGGAACATTCTTCTTTATTATGTTTTATGTCTGTTATCTCACAACTCCATCATAATGAATGACTAAACTACTTAATTTAGAAAATTATTTTTTGTTTTCCGGGAGGATATACCTCTAAACAAAAAAATATTCATTGTCATAAAAAATTTAGTAATGTAATTTGAAGTATACTTTTGTTAAAATTTTAATCCATTATTATTTCATCATCTGAAGCTTCGTTCATATTCATAGACACTATTATAGAGAAGAAATATCTATTTTTAGATTGCGTTATTTTAAATTGAAAAATACACTTTACTGATAGTTTTCTTAGTGCAACGGTTGCAGTCTGACATCAACTTTCCCACAGATAAATCTGAACCTTCCATAAAACTTATACGAATTTATTACTATTGGATAACTCACTACTTTTCTCAAGTATACCTTGCAAATGTGTTCTTATTTTGAGAGATGCAAATAAAATTATGTTAGCCCAGTACTGAACTTAGGTATTTCTCTTTTTATGTTTGTTTCAGCATTATAATGATCAAGCTATTATAATGCTGAAACAAGCTAGCGATGTATAATTATAATGAAATAAAAATCGCAGTTTCACACGTAGTATAATTATGTCTTTATGTAACTGACACCAAATGTTGAGCATATCTTGGGTTTTAACTTTTTGTGTCACGGCTGCTACTTGTAAGCTCTTCAGTTTGTGTGTCGAATGCAGTACAGTGCGTAGCTCGACCTCACCCCCCACAAAAAACAAAAAACACAGGGGTGGCGTCAGCGAGTGAGCGGGGGGACGGGAGGGGGGGTTTCGTGTGTGCGTGTGCCACAGCGCAGCATAAAAAAAACCGTAGATGAGTTATGCGAGCTTCAAAAGTGGCACATTAAAAACAGGCTAAGGGTCTGTTTCACAATGTCTCAGTAAATTCATAAGTAGCTACTTGATAAGTATGCTACTGAGGCGGTAAATCCTCTCGGTAACTCCCGCTGCGTTTCACAATCGCCACGCCAATTTCTTAACGTGAAGAGTAACTACTATAAACTTACTTAAAACATGACTGGCAACATTCAAATTCCGCGTTTCGTTCAACGTATATGTAAAATGAGTAGTGATTTTTATCTAATTAACTTAAAAATACTATGTTTATTTATTATATTTTGTATTTTATTAGAGTCAGTGGACTATTAAAACTTCGAATATTATTTTATTTCACTAGTAAAAGTTAAGAATTGTTTTATAACTCTGCGTAGTAACAAACCGCAGTCCTTATGTCATTTTTGTTTCGGTTGTTTACTTGTTTATTGTTCACACTCATTCTGAAAAAAGGAGAGGTTTAAGAAGAGCATATAATATAGGCACATACTTACCTTTACATAGGTTTCTAGGTACCTATGTAAGTAGGTACCTACCTAACTACCTATAGCTATTATTTATAATATCAATCAAAGTTGTTTCCATAAACCAAAGACACTATGTGCGCCTGGAGAAGTATGTGAACTCACCTATTTTTATATATATTTACTAGCTGACCCGGCAAACGTTGTTTTGCAAAAATTTTTTTTTTTTTTGAAAAATAGATGTTGGCCAATTCTCATAGATACCGGATAAGCACAAAAAATTTCATCAAAATCGGTCAAGCCGTTTCGGAGGAATATGGCAACGAAAACTGTGACACGAGAATTTTATATATTAGATGTTCTCTTCAATACGAAAATAAACATAATTCACCGCATCTTTACTCAGGCGAAATCTCGCTTTGAAGTCTACATCATCTAATGCCGATAAATAATTTGCTCTATTGCGAATTATTGGTGTTCTTCGAGGTTGCGTCACTTGGTCATAAAACTCCTCGAATTCGTCTTCAATCACATCAAATAAATCCATCATTTTTAAATCACGAAAACACGTAATTCAAACTAAATGTGCCGCAGGCAACAAACACAGTACCTTTGTATAGCAACAAACAAAAGAATGCCTTTCTTTGGCGAATTTTGTCAACATCTGGTAAACAGATGGGTGTAGATGGTCCTACTTACTTAGCAGCTCAACGTTTAATTACTACTTCAGCCGATCTATAAGTTACCGAGTAGTTTTAGTGACGATTAGTATTACTTCACGATTGTGAAACGCGTGAGATAGCTTTACTTACTGATTAAGTATTAACTAGCCTACTGAGAACTTTACTTTGACATTGTGAAACAGGCCCTAAATGTCTCATTTGGCTTTAGTCGCGTACGCGCTGCGGTCGGAAGCGCTCGCTCTTTTACTCGCGTGTGTGTACGTTACATTTGAAATTCAATCAATTCAATCAAGCCTAGACAGGCACTGATGAACGGCCGGCGAGCGATATAATGCCAACATTTTGACTATTTTTTTTCTTGGTGAAAAATTATTACGAAATCTGTTTTTACCATTGATTTTAAAATAAAGAGCTGTTTCTATTGATAATAAATTCATTATGGAATCTCTAAGCAGTACACGTTTAAAATTGTGATTTAGTGCCATGTTTGACAATTTTTTTTATCGAGCCAATCATTCCAAATCGTGTTTCTATCTTTACGATTTACTAGAAGATATGTTCAACTTTTATACTTTAATTTTTTTTCATTAAATATATCATAGTTCATGGGACTTTCAGACGTTCAAAAATCTTAAAAAGTACTGCAACCTCGCCTTAAAGAAAAATCTAATTTCTTACATATATTATCAAAATACAAATAGCTACGAAACATTCACAAAGCTACAAAATATTGCCAATAATTAGTTGCTATGATATTTTCTATCTTAACACTATTACCACAGCCTTTTTTTTTTTTTGTTCACTACGGTGGGAAACTCTCCTTATGAGTCATCTCAACTCCGCCAACCCAGCCATTAAAACGGCTAGGCTTGGGACTGGCAGAGGAGGTATGTGGAGGCTCTCCCCTAAAGTCGTTCGGGGCATACCCACTAAAACCCACCGCGGTGTCCCTACGGGTCCCGTATGTTGGCGGGGTCACGCGATTCGCGATTGGCATACTTTCTCGCGACCCCGCCCGGGATTGGCCCGCCGTTGGTGTTGGCGGGCCCCGTCTCGTCATGATCTCGCAATCATCCATCAAACTGCTTGCATCCATCAAACTTCTTGCATCCATCACCTCACAAAGCTACTTGGGAGGCAGCGAGGACACGCACCGCCTCCCGCCTTTTGGCGGACAGGGAGCAGCCCCAGCGCTCACCGTCTGCAGGCACTAAATTAAATTAGGGTGGGCTATTACCACAGCCTAAGAAATAAAAGAGATTTATCAATTTCTCGAATAGCCACATTGCTTAGATCCATTTGCAAATGTGATATATAAATAATATTTTTGAAATTATCTCTAGTTACATTATTTTCATAGCTCAATTATTTTTTATTTATTTATTTTATTTTTTATTTAGGTGTAGCTCAATTATTAACATTAAAATCACCATATGTTAGTGTTATTTTTTTTTCCTTGATGCTGAATGCTCAGAATTAGGAGTACCCGCAACTGTTTATTATTTGCCAAGATTCTAACCACAATCGCAGATATTTCACTTGTATAATTTTCACCAAATCGTTCTCGACCCCGTGCATTTCCTTCGCGGATTTCTGGAACACGCTTTCCACGTGTATGGTCATGCGCTGCGTTGACAATTTTTTTTTTATTACCCCGCGAAAGAGAAAATATTGCTCAACTTTTTATATAAATTTCAACTTTGAATTATATTATTTTACAGTACCATAAGCGCAAAAAGTTTGTGTCCTTACGGAAGTACTTTAAGTCCTGCTAGCAGGACGCCGGGCGATCTATCAGGTAAGAGTGCCAAGTGGCTTTAAGTTTGGTTGCAACTGGGATAACGCTAGGGAGATTTATTAAATATCTTACAAGAGATTAAGTAGGTAGGTACCTAGTGCAACCGGTATGTTTGACTTACCAAGTAAACCGCATAAAGTTTTTATTCAATTCCTTGTAGGTGGATATGTAACATCGTGCAACAAAGTAATCCGTAAAGAAGACAAAAGAGAAACTGTAATAACAGGTGAACATCGGTTTGCTGGTGACAAACATTGCGACCGTAAAGAAAGTTAGTTGCAACCTATCCGGACTACAAGTACTTCACAGAAAACGATGTTACATATCCACGTATGTAACATCGTGCAACAAAGTAATCCGTAAAGAAGACAAAAGAGAAACTGTAATAATAGGTGAACATCGGTTGGCTAGTGGCAAACATTGCGACCGTAAAGAAAGTTAGTTGTAACCTATCCGGACTACAAGTACTTCACAGAAAACGATGTTACATATCCACGTATGTAACATCGTGCAACAAAGTAATCCGTAAAGAAGACAAAAGAGAAACTGTAATAACAGGTGAACATCGGTTGGCTAGTGGCAAACATTGCGACCGTAAAGAAAGTTAGTTGCAACCTATCCGGACTACAAGTACTTCACAGAAAAATAAATCCTTTTCTTGTTACTTGTCTACGGCAAAGCCAATAAATAGTAGATTTGAAGTATCTACACTATATAATATTATAAAGAGGAAAATTTTGTATTTTTGTTTGTTTGTAATGGATAAACTCAAAAACTACTGGACCGATTTTAAAAATTATTTCACCATTAGAAAGCATTTCTATGTCCCCTAAGTAATATGTGTTCTCACTGCTGAGGTGAAAAGTTATGTGTGCTACACGAGAGCAAAGCTTTTTGCATCTCATGCTGTTGAGTCCCTCACTACGCTCAGGATTCTAACTTTGAATTACTCGCTACGCTCGTGAATCAATCATAGAATCCTTCGCAGGCTCGGGACTCAAAATCAGCACTCAAAACAAAAAACAACTTTGCTCTCTTATTGCACAAATAACTATTGTACAATTATAAATTGAAGAATCGATAACTTTTCAATTTAGTCAATCACAAGTGTATATGAGAAATAAATTGCTTTTGCACAGCACAACGATAGCGTTCAATGTTCTTGTGTGAGTAAGTTTGACGGTGCATGGTAAATAAACGCTATGTTTGACAGGATAAGGTCTATAATTGATTTTCTTGCACGTTCTGGTTTAAAAAATGCGAGTGTGTGTGCGATTGCGTTTCTATTGATTTTACTGAAGTGTATGTGTAGTAGTAGCTGGGTGGTAGGGGCAAACTGGCGACACAGGTTTCCGATACATTTTCGTCTACAGGGCATATCTCCTTTAATTACTATATCTATGCCCGAGAGGCAGTACAAAATGCCTTTGAAGAATTTGTTGCCTCCTGTCCAGCTGATTTCTTCAAGAAGGGCATCATTATGCTACCAATGCGTTGGCAAAGATGCATTGATGGCATGAGTGATTACTTTGATTAATAGAAGTAAAAAATATAGAAAAAAATACGCTTAATTTATTTCATGAAAAACGGCAATTTCATAGGTTCATAAAAATATTTATCTACTGATTTATTTATAATCTTTTATCACACCAGCTAAACGAATTAAAGCAAAAGCATTTTAGATTTATACCTACCTAAAATTGCTTCATGACTTCACATAGAAATAAAATTGCGTGGGAGTGTAAATAAAATAACACGGTATGCAGTAAGTAACAAGACGTTATTTTTATCTCGTACAAATTATTTTGCTCCTTTGGGATCGTGAGCGAGAGATATGATTAAAGTAGCTGCTAACAAGAATTTCAAAACAAAGTAAGCATGAACGAAGAATGGGAATGTTACCCTAGTGGAGAGACTGACAGTCTGCTACGAGACCCTTGGGTTCAAACCCCTGGCGACACATGGGTTGACACTGACATTTCAAAGTTAAGTGCGAATTAAATTGCTAATTACCTATCGCTTGCTACACGGTGAAGGAAAACATCGTGCGATAACCTACATCTCAGAGAGTTTTTCACATCGACATTCTCGAAAGACATGTAAAGTGTGTCAGCTCGTACTGTCCTATAGATACTTAACCTCAATTTATGAGTTTATTGGCAATTTATGCCGAAGTAGGGTCACCTTAACTTCAATTTATGAGTACCACAAAAAATGTACTTGCGTCAATTTCACAAACTCTTAAAATTTTGACTGCCTCCGTGGTCCAGTAGATTGGGCAGGCAGGGGCGGGCAAAAGTGTTACTGGATTTTGCCGAATTCTCAGTAGCAGCACGGAGTCTGGTGATGAGTCAGGTAACGGCAATAGGTTCACCCCCTATTACGTGGGACCTAAAAATTCATGGCGAAATATGGGTGTAATATTACACCTCTGCCTACTATAAAAAAAATATATAAAATTTGATCAACCGATTTGAATAATTCTTCATTTGTTTTATTGATAGTTCTGAGTTAGAAAAATAAAATATTTGTTATGGAGAAAAATTAAGGAATTCAAAGGAACAGCTGGAAAATCATCTCATTTGTATGAGATTTTTAATCGCTTCGCTCTCAAGGACTTTCTACGTAGGTATGTGTACCTACCCATGTATACATATAACTTCCAAGAGACAAAGAAAAACGTCTAAGTAGATACTTTCATTTCGTCTATTTATTTCATATCACGGCACTCTGTTACCAAGATTCATAACTTCGGCAACATGAATAAGTATATCATAACTTACACCCAAGTTTCGGGCGCGGTTAGTATATTTACGAAAATGAGATTGACCTAAAAAGATGAACATGGAACACATAAGTTTACGGAATATGTGCTAAGTCATGCCAAAGTAGGGTCACCAACTCGTCACAATACATTCCAATAATATTTTCCGTTTTCTATTCGTATGATAATTTAAGTGTTCAGAAATGTAAAAATAAAAAACATTTTATTAAGTATATTTAATTTTTTTTTATTATTTGTTCACGTAGGTACGTAAAATATTGTTGGTCCCATACTGACAATGTTTTAATGGAACTGCGTATACATAAAGTGTTATTTATAAACAACTAGGTAAGTACCTTCTTCACATCCAAACTTTGCGTCAATTAGGTAATCGATAAACTTATCGATACACACTTGTTATCATCGATCAATATGATTTTCCTATATATTTTATTTGGTCAATCTACACCTACTTACTTGGTACATAAGCCTGAAACTGTGCTAAATCACGTAAAACCACCTACTACTCTACATTTTAAAATACTTTTTATGAAAACGCCATTTAGACAGTTTGAAAATAAGAAGGCGTATGTAAAATTCCGCTTTAAATAGTCAGCGTATGATAAAGCCAAGTCAGGCGCGTTCCGAAGGGGGGGGGGGGTCACAGGGGACATGACCCCCCCCAAAATCTAAGGTCAAATTGAAAAATCTCAAAAATTTGCCAAATAATAAAAGGAAATTTCTAGCTATCCCTTAACAGCGATAAATGTATAGTTTGCTGACTCTATCTAGTGGTGTTTTTATAGTCTAGTTTAGAAACAGTGAACCGAACTACCAACGTAGTTTTGGTAATCCTAGCAAAATCGATAAGCGTCGTTATGATAAAGATTGTTTAACAATATTCTAATAATGTAATTTGTCGGTTTATTGTAAAGATTCAAGATAAAGGCTGTCTATTTAGTTGTGATTTGTGATTCTTGTTGTTAAGTTTTGTGATTGAGGAAAAATTAAAATATAACTTAATTGTCGAACACTTACTACTTACATATCATTTAATTTGAAGAACAGTGCTTCATTTAAGGATATTTTTTTATTAATGGTAAGTCATTGTAAGTAATATCGAGCCTTTCCCGCCATTTAAGCACAACCGACAAAAACAAAATTTTACACCGACCGATTTAAAAAATTCTTTCACCATTAGAAAGCTACATTATCTGCGAGTAACATGCTATATACAGGGCTATATTTTATTTTCGAAAAATTGGGGTCCGTAAGATATTTGGGTTTTTCGGGTACGCGAAGTAGTTCCCTCAGGACGCGGGTGATACCGCGGGAAACGGCTAGTTCTTAAATATCTTTATACAGAAATGTGCTAATAAAGTAAAATTTGATGTACATTAAAAATTTTTAGACATTTACTTGTATAATTAAAAAACTACAAATGTAATAAGTATTTTGGGTTGGATTTTAAAACGAGTCGCCTGAATTTGAGGGTATTGGTGGTGTAGGGGGCTTAAGGGAATTAGTCTTAATCCCCTCAAAGTAATTTTGGCTGCCGGAGTTGCGTCTAAATATTTTTAAACAATTTCCAAAAATTCTTAAATACTTTGGCAATTATGCAAAACGAAACGTAATTTTTATGTTTTAGCACAATTTTTAAAACGTAATTTTTAGGTTTTATGACAAGAACGTGAAACGAAACGCAACCCGCCATCTTGGATTGATGATATTGACAGCTAATGTCAAATTTGTGCGTCATTCCTTTGCTTTCGAGTGCCTAGGGTTAAGTTAGGTGCGACTGTAATTGAAGTAACTAAATAGGTTATTCTAGGTTCTCTTTTGACCCTTAATCCGAAATTAGGAGCCCTGCGAAGCAGAGGAACTAAGTATTTCCGGCGGGTGAAAATGGTGAGGGGGGGGACCCGAACCCTCCCCCCTACTCCCCCCCAACCACTCACAATCCCTTACAATAGCGACGTATTTCGAATTTTTTACCAGTATTTACGCTATAAATGGCGATCCAGGTACCTATTTTTATTAGTGTAGTGAGTGACCCCATCCAAAATTTTAGGCTGCGACCACGCCTGAGCCAATGTCCGGCATATATCAAAAGTATGGTAACCAAATACTGAGATCATTTTGTCTTTGGCAAAGATTGCTAAACCATGTTTGTGACCAATACAATTTTTGGGATCGCTTGCCTTAATCAGTTTTTGGAGCGAACAGCGGCGAGACAGACCAACGACTCGTTTGAACTGTATCACTTGCTGATATAGCTTTCAGAGCATATGAAAATATGTATAAGGGCTAGATATTCGCTGTATGTACATTGTCACTGCACCTACGCCAAGATCACATTTCAGATTTTGTCACTTATGAGATTCAATCAATTCGAAAATCCGTTATTCGAAATAGGTTTCAAATCCGGCATTTGAAATACGTAGCCATCTTCGAGTATGTGGCTAATAAAATTAAAATAAAAGAAAACTATCGGCTAAAGGTCCAGAATTCACATTATTTGGGTATTTAGTAATTAGTGAAAATACCTCATAAAATGTTTCCTAACAAACAGTAATAGAAAGCTCTTCAATATTATCCAAAACAAATCATTATTTTTTCTGAATTCGCCTTTTAAAAAGATAAACTTGATATTGAAATCTTTATAAACATTTAATGAAGTTATATAAAACTTACGATCATTACCCTTTGAGATACAAAAGTAAACGAGAATAACAAGGAAAAATATTAAATTGAACAGCACAAAAGAGGGAAATATAATACGTTAATTTTACGACGGATTATTTAAAATACTTTTTGTACTCGTAGCACATTGCTGGATTAAAGAAAGGGCACTGCCGTAGTCCAAAAATGTCAGGCATTTCTTAGCCCTATACAGAAGATTGCTTAAATATCAAGACAGTTTTTTAGATGGACCGCGTTTACACAAAGAATTAGCTTAGCTAATACAAAATATTTTTTCCTATTGGCCATAACAAGCATGGGCGTATACAGGTTGGTGCAAATGTGGCAGCTGGAATATGCGGAATTTCGTAAACCTACCTACTATCTGCTATCCTCGATAAAAATTCTTATTTTGCAATACAAAATAAAATGGCTTTTATATTTAAATGAGATAACCTGTGTAGACCATTAGGTCTAAAGGTGAACATGGGCAAGACAAAAGTCATGTCTAACGTCCATTGTAGGTACCTACTCTTATTCACATTGAGAACTCTACATTCGAAGTTGTCGACAAGTACATTTGGGACAAAATTATCCAATTAGGTGGGTCATGAGTCGAGAAAGAGGTCAATTATAGAATCTAATATGAAGTAGGTAGATAGAGCGACCGAGCCAGTAACAAATCACCCTGTACCTATGTGTTTCGAAACTATAGATTTAGTACATATATTATTTGCAATACAAGTGATTTCTGTGTATTTACTTATTGATTGTGGATTAAATGAAATTTGTGATGTGTGTGTTCCTGAGGAGATTTCAAATGCAGGCTGTTTCAACTCTCCTCGTTTTTTAAATTTATGCCAGACAACAGTCAATAAATAATGGGCACAAAACATTTTTTTTTGTTTAATATGTTTGTTTTGTTTTAGCATGCCTACTGATTATAAAGGAAATACCTACTGTCAGGGATATGGTGAAATGTACGCGAAATGTACTCACCTTTGTATAAGACCTGCAGTTACCTTTAACCATCGATATATATGTACTAAAGTACTAGATGTAGCATTCAGAACATTTACTTTGTTCAAATGCTTTGCATGAACATACCGGCAAAGCAATCTAGTGTCACTTTGACTTGCCTGCAGTGTGGGTCCGCTTCGTTTATTGACTGTGTGGCGACGATATGTCGATTAATTTGAATCAGAACTAGTATCCGTAGTAGCGTTAGTCAATATTTTTAATTATTTATGTAAATAAAAGAGTTAAATGTATCATAATACCACATTAAAATGTATTTCTTTATTTTTATGTGACGTCATTTACGATCATAGACTAACTACTATGCAGAAATACATTGCAAGTGATTGTAGGTAAAATATATGACTAAGACCAGACTTCGTGAAGGTTTAAAAAGTTTTTTGGTTTGATTAATGTTATAAAACCAATTTGACGTTGTATAACACTAATTCTGTTTTCTTTTTATTTTTTGGGATATTGATCGTAGTAACCGTATTAACGAATATTTCAACACTTCATCATAGTAGGTACACATTTGCAGTTATAGAAAAACACCCATAAATAATATTGAACCATGAGGCCAAAACAGATCCTGATTTCCATTATCCAACCAATAGACAAAAAACCACAAAATTAATTGTGTTTGGTGGCAATTGAATAGTTTTTGAAATATATTTTTGAGCATTTTTTGCTAGAGCAAATTTATCTGCAATTTAAAATATTTTTTTTAGGCAGGACTTCAACCCGCGACCACGTCGATACCGTACCGACTAAGCTACTCAGGCCACTTCGTCATAGATTTTTTTTTTATAGTTGGTTTCCTTATGGTAGCACATAGTGCCATCTGCCACATGTGTAGGTTTAGAACTCTGTGGTCAGCAAGGGCATCTTTACAGAATGACAAACAATCCTGCCTTATATATTAGGATATGTTTAAGCAATTCTCATAGTAAGATAAATATAAAGATTAAAAATTAGAAATTTTCGTGAGGCAACTAAGGCAAATCTTGAACTTACGCCCACGAATACATTTTTCTATTTTGTAATAAAAACATCTGAATATGTTTATAGATTCTATTTTTTTACTTAAATAAACCCCCAGCAATTAATTCCTTTTATTTAAATAACCTATTCTTATTATGTTGATGAAATATCGTAGGCAGAAAACATCTCTTCTGTGATGTAAATAGTCTTTGCAAATGGCAATAAGCAGCCAGTAGCATTAGAGAACTATTGGATACTCATTGGTAAGATGCTAGGACTTGTTGTTGTTGATTGGTTATAATAATAACTAGATACTGTAAGTCATTGGCGCTGCTTGCGCCTGCGTGTTGCGCTACTACGATTAGACGTCATACATTAGACAATTTGAACAAAATATTTATAGGGAATGCTCCGTCTATCGTTAGAGTATATGTCAATGCCTTTAACTAATTTAAGTACAAAATATTTAAAAAAATATATAAGTATTAGGTACTTGAAAAGTTTTATTATAATCAATACTTTAAAATTATATCCACTTTTTTATTTCACAGCCCTTTTTACTTCTCAAAAGTCATATGTATCAACTCTTCTCGTCCCCTGTTTCTTTTTACTTCGATATGAGAGGTGTTGAAACAAGTTGACATGCTGCGCTTAAGTCAATTTTTCACTACAATATTTAATGCTTACATGTTCTTTATGCCAGTCATTCGCAACTATTAAGAAGGACCTGTCGATTCATACCAATATCAAACGATTTCTGTCTATAGTATTTGGTTTATGAAACTAAATTTTAAAATTGTTTCAACTCTCCTCGATCGCTCCTAGAGACTGTCTCATTAGAGTACAACGTAGACAATTCTCTATGAGTAACGCTGCCCTCAATATATTACTATACTCTTTGGCTTCGCATTTCGTTCCATTTATGAGTTATGCTGAAATCACAGCGGATGAGCTTTTAAATAAGACTATGATGTTTTATTATGTGTACTCCTTTGATAAGATACATATTATACAATAAATTAACCCTAGAAAGATAATCTGCGTAAAATTTACGCATGGATCATACAATTTTATTAAAACGGGTCTTATTCGCGATATTTAATTAATTTAAGGTATAAATACCTATGTTTTACCGACGTTTCGGCCGTCTTAAAACAGCCTTGGTCGCGGCAGGACTGATGTCATCTCAGCGCCGTCCTTGTGAAGCGCGGGTTTCGGCAGCTACCCTCACTTGTTTTTTATTTTGATTTTTATCCGAACTGTCGGTACGTCGACACACAACCCTTATGACGTCTACACACTGATGAGCTGTGTTACTGCGGCGGGGTTTACATTTGTTGATTACTGGATTCCAAGTTGTGGACAGTCTGTATCCATCTTCCCGGTTGAAATTTTTATGCTTTTTGATTTCAACCGCTTCACGTACTATTCTGGAGTAATAGTGACGATCGGTAGATAAGACCTTTGGTTGATGTAATTTCGATCCAGTGGTTTGGTCCAGACTCCAACAAATGCTCAGCTATGGCAGACTTGTCAATTTGCCGATTTTTTACAGCTGCGATATGTTCCTTGACCCTTTCAGCGATGGTTCGTTTGGTCTGTCCGATGTAGGAACTACCACAACTGCAGTCGACCTTGTAGACGCCAGGTGTTTGTAGAGGAATGACATCCTTCGGGGTGCGCAGATTGTGTGCTACCTTGGAGAGCGGACTAATACAGTCTTCATGGAGTATTTCTGTAGTACTGTTACAACTTTGTCCGTCACTCCCTTTATGTAAGGCATGTAAGCCGGTACTCTGCTTACTTCCGGTTTACGGTCCTTCCTCTTCAGACGTTTTATCTTCTTGTTGAATCCGTTGCACCTAAGTACCTCCTGAACATGTGACAGCTCACTGTTAAAATGTTCAGGGTCACAGAAGTCATACGCTCTGTTTACTAGTGAAGTCACTACGGATTCTAAGTGTCGCGGGTGATGATGCGAGTATGCGTTGAGATACCTATCTGTGTGTGTCGGTTTTCTATAAACAGTGTGTCCCAAGGTACCGTTTTCCCTCACTGTCACTTTTACGTCGAGAAAGGCTAACGACCCGTCTGTCTCCATTTCAAATGTAAATCTAATATTAGGGTGTATGGAGTTTAAGCTATTTGCGAACTGTTCTACATCTTGCTTGTCGCCCTTCATGATACAGAATACATCGTCGACATACCTCTTCCATAGCTTTACATTTCATGCCTGCATGTCTATGGATTCTTCGAAGTACTCCATCCAGATGTTGGCCATTACCGGTGCTACTGGGCTACCCATAGCCACCCCGTCGATCTGGAGGTAATGTTGTCCACGGTATAGGAAGTAGTTTGCTTCCAAACAATTTTTAAGTAGAACAGAATATTTGTCAGACAGACCGTTTGCCCTTAGTTTTCTCTCAACGACCTCAAGGCAATCCTGAACTGAAACATTGGTTAAGAGTGACTCCACGTCAAAACTCACCATCACTTTGTCTGGTTCCTTTTTCACGCTCTTGATGATGTCAATAAAGTGACGAGAGTCCTTCACGAAAGATGCCGTCTTACTTTACGCATGGAGTTTCGAATTATTGCTCTCTTTTACTAAATAGTGTGAATTTGTCGTTGTGCGCTGAGGACATCTCATTATCGTTAGGAGCATAGTAAAAAAAGAATAGTAGGTTAGCTAAGGCCGCTCGGCGAGTTAATTGCCTACTTGCGTTGACGCACGGGTTGTCACTTGTTTACACCGCGGCGCCGGCTTTGTCGGCGCGCGCGCTTTATCGCCGCTTTTTTAAGTGATCGCGCTGAATACTTCACAATTTAAGCTTGCACATAGTTTTTTTCAAATACCTTCTGACTACCTAAGCGTAATATAACTATCTAAATGCCCTTTATAACGAGAAAAATGTAACAAGTTTAATTTACTGTCGTTTAACACATTGTATAATATTAATAACGTTTATTACAAAACTGAATGTACATAAACAATTCGAGCCGGCGAGCAGTGTAGTACCTACATGAATGCGCGCGATCAGACGCGCGGCGCATCTCGTACTGAATCCGCGCTCGCCGCGCTCGTCTATGAGATTGTGTGCGTGAAAAGTGCGTGCGTACACGGCGCCGGCGACTCACGCGTACATTCAAACCGGCCGATTTGTATGAAGCTATCCTACTATTCTTTTTATACTATGTTAGGAGCTTCCGTAAGGCATACTTAGAGATGTAAGTGCGGTATTATACCATTTGTATTTAAATGTATTAAACGAAAAATACCGTATAATACGGTATCATACCATTTATTACGGTATTTTATGTATTAATCAATTGTTCTGTATTTTTGAAGTAAATGATCATAGTATCCATTAAAAACCTGAATACGGTGGAATTGCACAGGAATAAAACGTGAAATTATATTTTAAGTTTGTATTATTATTAATTGCTATTAGCTACAACGACATTACTATAAAAATAGGGTTGAGTTTCGAAACGAGTCGCCCGAATTTGAGGGTATTGGTGGTTAAGGGAGTTAGTTTCAATCCCCTAAAAGTAATTTTGGCTGCCGGAGTTGCGTCTAAATATATTTAATCAATTTGCTAAAATTCTTAAATACTTCGGCAACTATGCAAAACGGAACGTAGTTTTTATACTTTAGTTCAGTTTTACAAATAGCATTTTTAGGTTTTATGTGAAAAACGTGTAATGAAACGCAAACCCGCCATCTTGGAATGATGATATTGACAGCTAAGGCCAAATTTGTGCGTCATTGCTTTCGAGTGCCTAGAGTTAGGTGCGCCTGTAATAAGTAACTAAATAGGTTATTTTAGGTTCTCTTTTGACCCTTAACTGAAAAATAGGAGCCCTGCGAAGCAGGGCTCCGTCAACCTTAGTTTGTGTGAAGAATGTGGAAGTTGGCAATGCCATACACACCGATGTTTGGAGATTTTTTTTTTCAGCGTAAACCAAGTATTTCCGGCAAGTGAAAATGGTGAGGGGGCTTCCGAGACCTCCCCTCCTCCCCCTCCAATCACTCACAACCCCTAAAAACGGCGACGTATTTCGAAACTTTTACCTATAAATACGCTAAAAACAGTCAAAATATTATTTAAAGAAAAACACGTAACATTTTTAGTTACGTCAGAGCAAAGGGGTCCTCAAACTTATTTAAAAAACCCGAGATTTAGAAAATCTTCATCGTCAAATAAAATTCCTCTTGTGTTGCTACGTTCTCGGTAGATGACGACGCAGTACTTAATGTATTCTAGCAACTTACTTTCAGCTGAATCATCTTCATCACCACTTTCTTTAACTTCGAATGTGCTGTCACGAAGACGAAGATTCGCGTAAATCGAGACCAATTTAGAAACACGTGATGTGTCTAAGCGATTTCGGACTTTGCAATGAATTCTTCCAAAAGTTAAAATTCCAAAATTAAAAAAATAGTGATTCTAAAACAAAGAATACGATCGTAACTTAAAATATATTTAATGGTTTAACCTAGAACTTGTCGCAATATCGCAGGGTCTTGAAAACTAAATCAGAATATAAAATACATAAAATACCAATAATACCGTAAGTTATAATAAAATACCCGTTTAATACATAGCCTTTTTTTTATTTTTTTTTTAAGACAACTCCCGCACTAGGAATAAATCCTGTGTCGCGGGGGACTTTACAAACATACAACCAACGGACACAATGAACGCCCAGACTCGAAACAACAATTTATGAATCACACAAAGTGTTGTCTCGTGTGGGAATTGAACCCACGACACTCGGCGCAGTATCAAGCGGCGAGGCGACCGCTTAAACCACTACGCCAACCGTGCAGTCTATTTTATTTATATATTATTATATATTATATATTTTTATATAATATTATCTTTTGGTATTATAGTGCCACCGCATCTTTTGGTATTACGAAAAATAACGACCGTGTGAGTCAAATTGACGCATGATTATCTTTTACGTGACTTTTAAATTTGATTTTTTATATTATTGTACTTGATATCTTATTTTTAACCGACTTCAAACAAAAAAAAGAGTTTCTCAATTCGGCCGGTATATATTTTTTTTCGATGTATGTACACCGATTTCGTCGAGGTTTCTGAACCGATTTACGCAATTCTTTTTTTGTTGGATGCGCAATAGTTTCGAATTGGTCCCATAAAAATTTAATTCATGTAGGCCCAGTAGTTTTTATTTTATGAGCATTTTTTTATTTACTTTCACCTATCCTTACGGCTGAAATTCCTATGAATAATAATTGTGAAGGCTAATGTCAGGTCAAATTGTCATCAATATTATATAGTCTATCACCAAGGACTACTGACGTCTACACGACAAACTGGCCGGTCGTCAAACATGATAATTAGCAAAAAGGTTTGAAGTTCATTATTTGGAAATGATAGTTTTAAGTTAGATGACGTAAGCACTCTGTCAAGTGTTCTAGGCATGGGCGTTTTCGGATTTTTCCGCAAACCGATACAAATTCGATTTCACATACTGAAATCGATTTCAAAAACCGATTTTAGAAATCGATTTCTGTAGCGGATGTCGGAGCGACGAGCGACGAGCGTAGTTACTAGTTGCGTAGACAAACGCAAACAATCGAATTCTTATTGTATTGTCATGTCAAGTCATGCGCCCATATTTCGCTTATTTTGCGTGACATATTGAAAAAGAAAGCCTACTAACTACCTAAAACTAAGTGTTAAAAAACTCAGTCATCAAACAAACTAAAATTACACAACACGAATTGTATCTATTTATTTACACTTTACAATCCCAAACTACTACTACCTAAAACTAATTTTTAAAAAACTTAGTCGCCAAACAAACTAAAATTACTCAATAGGTACGAATTTTTTCTCTTTAATTACACTTTACAATCCTAACCTGCTAACTACCTAAAACTAATTGTTAAAAAACTCAGTCGCCAAACAAACTAAAATTACACAACACGAATTGATTCTATTTATTTACACATTACAATCCTAACAACGTAACAATAAAACTTATTAAATCCTAATATTATAACTTTCACGAAAACCAAATATAGGTACTAATTATTATTACGCGCGCACCGAACTGCACGTGTCACCTAGGTCAAGTGAACAAATAAAGATCGATCAAGTCAAAACTCTCCAAACATAAATCCCTAATAACTATTAAAACTATTTTCAATTTTCAAAACAAACATTAAATAGTTGCAATCTGAATTAGATCTTATCGCCTCGATGTTTAGTTTTATTTTTTCTATTCAATCTGCAATTCATAAAACCGCCAAAATCCATAACGCACAATTACGACTGGCTTGATTGGCAACGATCGATTCGCTTCATCTCTTTTGCTCTTTAAACGGATCACTAAGTAAGAAAGAAAAGGATATGAAATTCGCTCTCTCTCATTCCAACTAAGTAGTCGTTGGTTAGAGTGAAAGAGAACGAATGAATATGAAAACTATCGAAAACGTAAGCTTTAGATTTACTTTGTTAGTTTGGTTGCGCTTGCTTTCGTTTGCACCGTTTTCGTTTAGTTCGTATTAGATTGTTTGCGTTATCGTGGTATTGTTTTGCGTTTTCTAAAATCGGTTTTCTCATATTGGAATATCGATACGATCCGATTTCTGACTGCAATCGGATTTCAGTTTCGTTTTGATATATCGGTCTCATGCCTAAAGTGTTCGCTAAATTCGTCACCAAGTTCGTCACTAATTGATAACAAGGCGATAGCCGTGCTAATAGATAATACATCCGCTGTATGTTCTGAAGGCGTGGGTTCAAATCCCAGTCATAACAGTTAGTGGATTTTGGTTTTTATATGAAATTTGGAAAATGTTTATGAATATTTGGCAATATTTTTTTTTATCTTAGGTAGACTTTAAATAAACTAAAGTATAATTGGTCTATAAGTAGGATTAACATTATAATGTGCAATAAAATAAAACTAATTATATAACTAAACTATCCTAAACTATAAAAAAGCAAAAGTATGCAAAGAAAAGTAAATAAAATATAATAAAACATCAAATTCCTCCGCAACGCTGTCGAGCTATAGCGTGCCCAGAAGGCTGACAGCATTGCCACGTTGAATGGCAATGCTTATTCTCTCAGCGAGATATAAACCAGCCCTCTGCTCACGGGAAGCATCGATCAGCCTTCTGGCGATTTCTTTGTATAATGCGCGTGCACTAGGGCCCCATGGCCCCAGCGTTTCGACCCCAAACGGCTCAAAAACGTAATTACGTTTTTACTACGGAAACCTGGCTGGTAATCACCAGCCAGGTTTCCGTAGTTGCGCCGTTTGTGGGTTTCCGCCGATGTAGCAGCAGCGCCAGCATCATCAAATATTATTTAAATATTTCGAATAAAAATTAGAAAATTCTAGAAACTTCAAAAAGGAATGGACAGACTGCCTCGTTGGTCTCGCGGCATATATGTGCGCGTGGGATTGGGAGGTCTCGGGTTCAATTCCCGGGTCGGGCAAAGTCCCGGGAATTGAACCCGAAACCTCCCTGACCTGTCGGGCAAAGTGTTATTGGGTTTTTCCGTTAGGAAATTCTCAGTAGCAGCACGGAGTCTGGTAATGTGCCCGGTACGGCAATTGGCTCGCCCCCTATTACGTGGGACCTAAAAATTCATGAGAAATGTGGATGTAATATTACACCTCTGCCTACCCCTTTGGGGATACAGGCGTGAGTCTATAAAAAAAGGAGATCCGATGAAGGAGTCAAAAGGTGGCCATACGAACTCAGTAATTACAAAAATCTATTTGAATTGCACAATGATGATAATGGTGACTTCAAAGACGTAAATTATGCGGTAATGCCATGATTTGTCGATTATTAATGAGACCAATTCTATTAGCTCTCTGCTCAAAAGACTCATTCGCTAGACGCTCTTGGATCTTACCGAGTCTAGAATTATACTGTTTAAGAGTTTCTTGACGTTAACGTGATTTCTTATATGCTTTCCTGGCCAACAAACGTTTTTCAGGATCTTTAATAGTCTCACAAGAACGTAAAACTGTGTCCCGAAGAGCATTTTTACAGAGACGACTACTTTCAGTGGCGGCGCTAGACCACATGTGGACGTCGGCGACATCAAGTTCGCGAGGCCCTATGTACCTATCGAGGGCGAGGCCCCTTTTACTTCGTAGTAAAAAAACGTATAATTAAATGGGCCAAATTATAGAAATATGTATGAATAAATAAATGACAAAACAAACACTTTCACCCCGTACAGATATTGTGTCGGGCAGTGTGTGAAAACGCTCATTCAGGCAAAAGTTTCATTTCACAGTGTTGCAAGACAGACGATTCCGAATAGGTACCCCTTAAAGTACTACTCACTTCTGTTACGCACGCGTGTTCGAAAATAATAAATGTAATTATCATGTGCTTAGCGTTTTCCTGAATTTTCGGAGTCGGCTACGAGTAGGGTAGACTGGGTACGGTTGTAACAGGGACCGGTTGTAACAACTCAAATATTCGCGGCACTATTCACCGTACGGGTATGGGTACAAGGGGAAAGACACGTGGCTTACGTGTACGGACATGATTGCCTGAGCTGCGGCTCTGTCCGCGCGCTATATACGTTTGCAGAGTGGCCTATTATGTTTTGTCAACCAAAAGTAAGTATTTTTTATTGATTTCTTTCATAAATTGTGTTGTTAATAAAGTTTTCTAAGTTTTGTCTGTTTTTATGGGTGATTATTAGACTTTATACGTACGAACACTGTATTTATTTTTTGTGTAGGTTATTTTTTTGTCACTGATGAGATCGTTTTATTAGTGGAAGGGTAGGGTGGGGACAATTGTAACACTTTTGGTGGGTACGGTTGTAACATTAGTTATATATGTATTTTTCATTGCAGATGCCTAGAAAACGTTTAAGAAAGACGTCAAGAGGCGATAGCGAGATATTTCGCTAAAGAGAAGCTTACGATGACGTTAAAACTGGTACTTCTTTGACACAAGCGGCAGATACCTATTGTATTAATTAATATGTCTCCCTGATACGTTACATAAGAAAGAGAGATGCAGCGACGGAAGCTGAGGTGGAAAATATGCGAATAGGGTATACAGCTCATAACAAAGTCTTTACAGCAAAGACGAGAACAACAGCTTGCCAAATGCCTGACTCGGTCAACAGATTAATGTACGATGTTACCTTAAAAACGAAATTGTTATATACTGATTAAAAGACAGCTTAAAATGAGCCTTAAAGGATGCCATATTGATTTTAAGTAATATATAAGTACTTGATTGTGGTTTATAAGCAATAAACGTGATTGAAATGCATGCATTGTGTATTATTTGTGTATGTTACAATTGACCCCACCCGCTGTTACAACCGCCCCTGGTATGGGGGTCAATTGTAACAGTAGCCCATATTTAAGTAAGTTGTAATTGTCTGGAAACTACTGCCTCTAATTGTTATGTCTATTTGTAGACAAATGTTTACTCTTTTATTTAAAACGTTTAATAAGTTGTTAGTAGTATTAATGCGACTTGTACGAACGATGAACGCAAAATTGTTACAACCGTACCCAGTCTACCCTACTACCTATTATTTATATGTGCTATAAACTAAACTATTTACTAACTATTAACTATAAACTTGCTGGTTTGAAGTCGGTGCCAAATCGAATTTCAAAAGCCTTTAAATTAAAGAAGGCATTTCATAATTCACATGAATTCACATTCTGTTCAATACATTTTGAAGTCGGTTGTTTTTAACGTAGTTATTTTTATATTATATTGTTTTATATTTACAGATATTGTGTCTCATCATGATGATGATGAATATTCTATAATGCGGAGTAGAAATTTAGAGTACGACCATATCCTGAGCGCTCTTTTACAAAGCGAAGATAGATAAATATTGTTGATGTCACAGAACAGGTTGATGTCTTTACTCCTGTACGAAAAATATGGGATCTTTTTGTCCACCAATGCATAAATATAAAATCGTTGGGCGCGTGAAATTTCTATCAAAATGTTTACTCTGGATACGCTACGCCCTACGATTTTATATTTATCTGATCAATACCCCAGATTGATGAGAAGATTGGTGCGATCTGGTAGCTAGGACTTGCCGAATTACTTTTTAGGTTTTAGTACATACCTAACATAAGTACATATTTTTTATTGTAATAAAACCGTTTAACATAAAAATGTTTTTTATTTTATTTTATACTTACTCTACTTAGGGCCACATACGCCTGTCCAGCCGCAAAAGTATGGGACCCTAAGTACACCACATGCGTGGTCTACCGTACAGCCTTGCATCTTGAGCACGGTAGACGCCCAACTTAAAGTCACTGGGAGCATGCGGCTTTCCACCGTACTGTAGCTATACTTGGTCGGGAACTGGATGCATATAGGCTGAATTAGGTGCTCACGTCGTTTCCAAAATGAACTTTGATGGACGGTATGTCGGTTTCATACAATTGGTCGCATCTAAAGTGCGGCCAGACGATGTCCGAGATGGATAAGAGGCTTTTTTTTTTCGGCCGTAGGTGTCAAAAAAGTAACACATATTGTAAAGTGCAAAGATTTGATTTAATTAAATAAAAGTAATTTAGTGAAATTTTTTGGTTACATTGTGTATAGTAAGCCATAAATACAGTGTACTTACATTGTCAAAAGTATTATTGCATATGTAATCTTAATCCTGCAAGATACACCACCTGCCAGCACTTCATAAATATTTGAGATTGCACACTAATTGAAAAACCACTTTAACTCATAATGTCTCAACTGGCTGACATCCGAACGGCACAGGATAATCTTGAAGAGTCCTTTTCAATGAGGATGGCAGAACTCGAGGCACAGCTTCACATTGGTGGTCCGGCAAAGGAGACTGTCGCTAAGGTAGCGGAGGAGTTCCGCACGTTCCGGGAGCTTATGTTTTCAATGCTTGGCCTCCTGAGACGGCAAATCAACGAATGCGCCCATACACTCGACGCGATGGAGACGAGGCACAGGCACTGATTTTTCTAGGGGTTTCAGAAGAAGAGAAGGAGGATTGTCGGGCCTCTGTGCTGCAAATAGTGCATAAGCTGGCGCTCCCTGATGTAACATCGGCTGACATCAACAACTGCCACAGGATTGGAGCCTCCACCAGTGACCGTTGACGACCGATTCTGGTCTGGTTTGAGAAAGCGGATGTTAGATCGGCCGTTTAGAGAGCCAAGACCAAGCTGAAAGGTACAGCAGTGTCGATGAAGGAGTTCCTGACGAGATCACGACAAGCAGTGTTCGGAAAAGCTCGTCAGCACTTTGGAATGCGGGCCTGTTGGACTCAAGACGGCGTAATTGTGGCGAAATCGTCCGATGGTAGCCGCCATAAGTTCACTACAATGGAGCAGCTCAACTCCCTGACGGCGAAGTATCCCAGAGAAGTAGGCGGTTTGGCATCAGCTGGCGAAAGTGGCGTCGCCGTGAGTACTGGTTCTTCAAACGCGAACTCCAAGGCGCGTAAATAACTGTGTCTGCCACTGGTATAGACTTGTCTGGTTGTTTTGGCATTCGGCTTTACAATGTTTATTTCATTTAATTGTATTATTATTTAGATGAGATCATAGTTATTTAGGTGTTATGCTATCTAGTTTATTTTACCCACATTTTTATTGTTTTACTCCAGAAAAGTCATTAGTTTGTTTACAACTTCAACTTCAACTTTGATTTAGAATGGCTCCATCGTTCACCGATGATTTTGCCAATGTCAGGGTGGAACAAGAGATCAAAATAAATTAATTAAAAATGTTAAAAAATGACTATTGACCGGTACTAGTAGCTATGGTTTCTCTTTGGAGGGCCAAATCTCTGAAAAGGGACATCACAGATATTAGTAATATACTTATATGTCTAGACAAACTTAAATAAAAGATATATTCCTGTTAATAGGGAAACAAAGGGAAGGAGACGTGAAAGGGCAGAGGCCTAGATTTTAATTTTGTTTAAGGAAATGAATTTGTATAAAATTTTAATAAGGGGAGTGTGAGCTAATGACAAGAGGAAAGATATGTTTACGGGTCTGGGAATGTTTTTAGGGAGGAGGTCATACAGAGGAGTCACTAATCTTGGACATGAGAAAAACATATGTTCAAGTGTGCCCTCGTCTAAGCCGCATTCGCAAATGGAGTGATCTCTAACGCGGATTTTGGCCAGGAATACTGGAGAACAAACAAATCCCAAGCGCATACGTATAATAACAGATGTGTTTGTTTACTTATTTTTGTCTTTTTTTTTTTTTTTTTACTTATGTCAAGTGTCGATGTCAATGTTGTCAAACTGAAGTTTGCTTGAAATAGTTGCGTTCGGAAACATTGTGTGTAGTATTACGTTTCGGTGTACATTGTGTCAGCAGCATAGAGATATTCTAATATCTCTATGGTCAGCAGTAATAACGTTTCGTTACATTTTCTTTCTGCTAAATACTTGTGTGAGCTGGCGGGTGGTGCAGAGATAGTATTATTTTATTTTTGTACCTTAATATTTTGTACCATACATTTAATTTAATAGTATAAGTTATATTTTATTTATTGTTATTTATATATTTTATTTGTAGTTTATGGATAATTTGTCTGATAGCGATGCTTATCTATCTGCTAATGAATCTGCTTCCAACTCCGATAACGAGAGCTTTTGTTCTGTTGATGGCACATTGGGGGACTGCTTACGACACACTTTTGCCCAGAAATCGTGCTTAATGTTGAATGTTTGCCACATCAATGCGCAAAGCATACCTAGCCACCACAATGACTTGCTTGAAAGTTTTTCTGATGTAAATATTCACGCCGTCCTGATTTCAGAGAGTTGGCTTAAACCAGATCTTCCCTCTACATCTTACTCTCTCCCCGGCTACATCCTAATAAGGAATGATCGTGTCGGTAGGAGAGGGGGTGGTGTATCAATATACCTCTGCAGTACTATACCCTATAAAATTCTTGCCTCTTCTTCACCTACTTCTTCACCTGCAGAGTACTTGTTCCTTGAGATTAATGTCAAAGGTGCCAAAGCTGTGCTTGGCGTCGTATATTGTCCACCAACCGTCGATTATTTCTCCAGTATCGAGCCGATACTGGAATCTTTAGGGTCAGAGTATGAACATCACCTCATCATGGGTGACCTTAATACCGATCTCCTTTCCAACCATTCCAGCCGTACCCGTAAACTCCTTAACATCATTGAGTCAGCCAGCCTCCACATTTTGCCATTACAGTCCACTCACCACAATGCTAATGGGGAGGACACATGGCTTGACTTAATGCTCACATCCGCTCCTACTTTAGTTTCCTTTCATGGTCAACATCCTGCTCCTGGATTTTCCCGTCACGACCTTATTTTCCTTTCTTATCGCCTAAAACCTCCTAAATCCTCTCCTAAAGTTCTGCACAAGCGTTGTTTTAGTCGTATGGATGTAACTAAACTCCTTCAGGATGCAGCCGACCTGAATTGCGAAGAGATGGAATCTGCGGCTACGGTAGATGAGAAAGTTAGCATCTTTAATACTGCTGTCTGCAAACTGTATGATGATCATGCTCCCGTACGGAAGGTAAAGGTGAAACGGCCACCTGCACCCTGGATTACGAGAAGGGTGCGCATGGCAATGAGGCGGAGGGATCGGGCATTCCGAAAATATAAGAGGGAGCGATGCGAAGACAACTGGCTTCTTTTTAAATCTGCAAGAAATCGGTGTAACCTGATGGTTCGCAACGCTAAACGCCAACATATTCTCCAAAATATTTCCTCGTCATCCCCCACCGATATCTAGAAGTTCCTTGGAACTTTAGGTTTCGGCAAACAACGACGTGCTGCCATCTGTGGGACGCTCGGTTTGGATGATATCAATAGACATTTCACCACTTCCTCTACATTGGATCACCAAACCTCGCGTCTCACGGTTAACTACGTGGCTGCTTTACCTTGTCCCGATATTGAATCCTTCCACTTTTCTCCAGTAGCACCGGATGAGATCAAAAAGATTATCCTCTCCATCAAGTCCAATGCTGTAGGATGTGACAACATCAGCCGTCGCATGATTACCACCATCCTGGACCATCTCCTCCTTGCAATCTCCCACATCATCAACTTTTCCCTCGATTCTGGCACCTTCCCGTCCCTTTGGCGCAAGGCCTACGTTATTCCTTTGCCAAAAATCCAAAATGCTTCTCTTCCCAATCATTTTCGTCCCATCTCTATTTTGCCTTTTCTATCCAAAGTCCTCGAGTCCTGTGTCCAAAAACAACTGTCCCGATTCGTTTCCCTAAACAACCTGTTAAGTCCTTTCCAGTCTGGCTTCCGTCCTGGTCACAGTACTACCACCGCCCTCCTTAAAGTGACTAGTGACACCAAAGTCACGGTGATGACTTTGATCGATTTCTCTAATGCCTTTAATACCGTCAGTCACGATGTCCTTCTATCCCTTCTTTCCCATCTTAAGATCTCATCCGATGCCTTGGATTGGTTCTCAAGCTATCTTCGAGGTCGTCAGCAGTCGGTCCGCCTCGATGATTCATCATCGGAGTGGTGTGACAATAGCTCTGGCGTTCCTCAAGGCGGTATTCTTTCTCCTCTTTTATTTTCTATGTTTATCAATCTCTTAACACCTAATCTTCAATGTGCTTATCATCTTTACGCCGATGACTTGCAGATATACTCTCAGGCTACAATCGATGACGTTTCGGTAGCAATAGACAAGGTTAACAGAGACCTAGCCGCCTTACAAACTTGGTCCGAAAAATTTGGCCTATCTGTTAACCCAAGCAAGTGTCAAGCAATTATATTAGGTAGTCAATGGTCTATGGTCTATCAGAAAACTTGACACTACATCTCTCCCGAAACTTACCTATAATAATGCTACTATTGAAATGTGTCCAGTTGTCAAGAACTTGGGATTATATATGGACAGCACTCTTAGTTGGCAATCTCAAGTGACGCAAGTGAGCCAAAAAATTACCAGTACCCTACGCACGCTCTATTGGTTGAGGAACTTTCTGCCGTCCACGACTTAGACATTGCTTGTGCAAGCTTTAATTTTTCCCTTGGTCGACTATGGTGATGTATGTTACTATGACCTGAATGCAGATCTTCTTAACAAACTTGACCGTCTTCTCAATAACTGCATTCGATTCGTATTCAATCTTCGCAAGTATGACCATGTGTCTACTTTTCGTTCTCAATTGAAGTGGCTTCCAATTCGTCAAAGACGCAGTTTGCGTGCCCTCACAACCCTCTATTCTATCCTTATGTCCCCTAATACCCCAAAGTACTTAAGTGAGCATTTTCCGTATCTTTGTTCAATTCACGACCGAAACCTTCGCTCATCTGATAATCTTCTCCTTCTTTGTCCTCCTCATACTACCAATTTCACTCACTCTTCTTTTTCTATACAAGCTATCCTTCTCTGGAATGCCCTCCCTCTCGATGTCAGGACGTCGATTACCAGGTATGGCTTTAAATCTAAAGTTAAAGCAATGCTATTGGAAAAGTTAGCAGAAGTAGCATAGCATTCGTTCATATCAAGGTATTTGTTTTGTATTATTATAAAATAGGTATGCATAATATTTATTTATGTATAGTGTATATTTATGTATATCATATATTTATGTATAGTATGTATTTATGTATTTTGTTTTATATTTAAGTAAAACTAAATCAGTATCAAATTAATTGTAAAATACACCTACCTTTAATCTCTGCACTACCCAAAGGTAGACTGGCGGAAAATGCCTAAGGCATTAAGTCCACCTTGTATACGCATTGTGTATATAAAGTTTTAAAATAAATAAATAAATAAGATACTCCCATTCTTTTACACTCAATATTTACAATTACAGGTACTGCTAGCGACATGATATTAGGTATTAACCACGCTCATACCATTCAGTCCCCGGCACGTTTCTCACCTTGGCTTATGTGGGATCTTTAACAACCCACTACCCTATTTACACGTCAATATACATCGTATATAGATATATCAATATTATTCTATTTACACTCTCCATGTACAGGTCTATATACATTTTATACAGGCACCTATGTCCATATTTATACTATTCAGTATATAGGTATAATAGGTTTGTTGTAATCTTGAAACCTGATCGTGTTCATAGTCCATTACGTGGCCTTTCTCACAAGTACAAACACGACTATGATACGATATTCCATCATGGAATGCCAGTGCCTATCTTCCGGCTTCATCATCAAACCTTGAAACTGAATCGTGGTCAAAGTTCAGTACAAGATTTTTCTAAGAAATCCAAAACAGTTACCTATTATACGATTTTCCATCATGAAGTTCCACTTCAAATCTTCCGGCTCCATCATCAGATCAGTTCGACAGTACCTACCATATTATTTTATTGTCATCAGAACTACATACAGCTGCCAATTTTCATTATGCTACGATCCTTTGAAGATGGTTAAATTAGTAATAGTAATTACCTTAGATTCCATTACATAGTTAGCTACATAAATGATGTTGCGGTTCATATCTTCCGGCTCCATCATCAGATCAGTTCGACAGTACCATATTATTGTATTGTCATCAGAAGTACATACAGCTGCCAATTTTCATTATGCTACGATCCTTTGAAGATGGTTAAATTAGTAATAGTAATTACCTTAGATTCCATTACATAGTTAGCTACATAAATGATGTTGCGGTTGATATCTTCCGGCTCCATCATCAGATCAGTTCGACAGTACCATATTATTGTATTGTCATCAGAAGTACATACAGCTGCCAATTTTCATTATGCTACGACCCTTGGAAGATGGTTAAATTAGTTACCTTATATTCCATTACATAGTTCTTTAGTTACATACAGGTCGACCTAATAAAAGCGTGTTAAAAACCCAACACCTTGCTGTAACAATGATGAGGCAATAATAAAATATGACGACCCGGTGGCGTAGCGGGAGTGCAAACGACTGCCACCCTGAAGGTCGCGGGTTAATTCGATTCCCGCTCAAGTCAAACATTTGTGTACATGAACCTGGATGTTTGTACAACCTTGGTCTGGGTTTTTATATGACTGTATAATATGTATATATTTAAAGACAAAGTATATCCTTTGGTCTGCCGTGAGGCCTCTTTTGATCAGGGTACCATAAAGTGATATTTTTAGCCCAAATATCCGTCAGACATACGACAGACATGACCGGCCCATTCATATTTTAGTTTGCCTGCTGTTTGGGACACATCTGCAATTTGTTTTTTAGAACGCAGTGTAGTATTTTTGACTCGATCTACGAGTTTTACGTCGAGTATGCTGAGTTTCATAGTTCGCTCGGCCGACAATTTCTGTAAATATTATGTATATTTACTTGTACTCACTAATATATGCTAGCCACAGTTAAATTTGTAGCGGCTGCTGACGCTACAAATAATATACAAGGCGCACTATTGTGTAAGCGAAGCTCAGCAGTCGTCTCCACGCTCCCCTACAGTTAGGTCATAATTAAACAGTATATTTATATTTATCAACTGGCCAGTAAAGCATCAATTTCTCTATTATGGATTATTTATTTCTTCACACATAATTTCTTCATACCCTACAAATTTATTAATTAAAAACGCGTATATGCAATATTATATGAAAAGCCAAATTTTTTTTTTCAGCTTTTCCTAATCTGGACCGAATTTTTTTTACCAACCCATGCGCGATATATTTTTTAACATGCAAAATCATCGATATATAATACTAGTGCAAAATATGATATAAAATAGTTTTCATCAAATAACCAGATCGGTGAAGGTCGCCCTTCTAAGAATCTCTTACTAATAATAAAATAAATTTATTGAAAATTGGAAAAGTATTTAAAATTTCGCGCCAAATGAATGAAATAGGGAACATTACGCAAAGCTCAACGCAGATAGCAGCACAAGCAACTACAGTAAACAAACTTTCGTAGCGCGCATTTTAAATATTGTCATCAACAAGACAACAATATATTTATACTTATTTATGTAGACAAAACAGTTACAACAGTTGTAATTATCAATAACAATAAAAATGGTACAATGTTTCTGTTTTAGTGACCTGTTTGAGATGAGATAATTTGAGATAATGAGATCGCGCATCCAAAGTTTGAAATCTAAACCAAAGAGTATACAAATACTACGTAAGAGTCTAAACGAGTTGTCAAGTTGTCACTCAAATGTCATACTTGCCAAAATTCATTGTTTACTGTCTTGGAGTTTACTGGTCGGTGATACCACCATCTGGTGGTTTAACTTGGCAGTAATCTTCCCTATGCTCCTTTATTTCGTATAAACTTTGCAAGTACTTACGTCATAAAAAAAAAACATTCCATACAATTATTTGTGTGTCGAATTAGAACAGCTCAGTCCCAAGCGTTTTGGTCGTCTTTATATTCCGATATTTAATAATATGCTTTTGAACACAATTTCGCTTTTACAATAATTTTGAACTTATTTATAGATAGGTTTCTTATATTATAAGGGAGCTTGTTATAAAAGCGTATACATTGCCCCATAAAACAGCTGCTTATTTTGAGAAGACGTGATTTACAGAATGTATATCACATTTTTTACTAAATTTGTCAATATTTTTATGTACTACAGATTTTCATAAATATATTGTGATACAACAGTTAGAATGTTTATTTCTTTGAATTTTTCTCTTAGAGTAACTCTTGGACCTAGGTTATAAATTCCCCTTAGCTCTTTTCTGCAGAACGAATATTGTATTTAGGTTTGCAGCATTCCCCCAGAGAAGGATCCTATACGACATTAAGCTATGAAAGTAACTGAAATAAACCATTCTAGTTGTTTCTAAATCTGTGAGGCGTCTAATTGTCTTATCTGCATAAGCTGCAGAACTGAGTTTGCCCGATAGCCTTTCAATATGTGGACCCCATTGTAGTTTGGTGTCGAGCCAATACCTAAAAACATGGTTGTCTCGACGGGCTCAATCCTAGATTCATTAAGTTGCACATTGGTTTCCATTTGTTTAACATTAGGCATAGAGAATTTTAAAAGTTTCTTTTTCTTATTATTCAGTAATAGATACATTAAACCAATTAACAACTTTAGAGAGTGCATTGTTTACTTCGTTAAAATTAATCTGTTGTCTTTTAATTTAAAAAATCAAAGATGTACCATCCGCGAACAACACAATTTCATGACTGTTCTTTACATAATTAGGTAAATCGTTAATATATATCAAGAATAGAAATGGACCGAGAATTGAACCCTGCGGGACGCCCATTTTAAAGCCGAACCTGGAGGTGTCTTACCATTAACTTCGACCTTCTGGATTCTGTTGCCCATATAAGAAGTCAGGAGATCGAGAGCTTTGTTCCTAATAATAATAATAATGTTTATTTGACAAGTAACAGAGACTCAATATGTTAGTAAAACCTTATGAACTATGTTAGTTTTTCTTTTTAATTTTACATTTTATTTATATAATCCCATGTGAGATGGCATTGCAGTGGTTCACATACGTGCAATCCAGCCTGCTAGCTATCATTTTCAGGATACTGTTGGAGCTGGCCCGCACCCTGCGCACCAAAGAAGCACATCTCGTTCGCATTGTAGCGTAAAAGCAGTTTATATGTGCATCCGCGAACATCCCCGATGCGCTACAAAAACGAGGCAGCCCCACCAATACCCTGAAAGCGTTGTTGTATTGGACACGGAGGGCGTTGTACGATCGTTGGGTATATCTAGCCCACAGGCTGCACGTATAAAATGACGTACAATATGCTCGAAATAACGTAATTTTCACTTTAAGTGAGCAGCGTGCAAACCTGCGAGCTAGCATGTTCGCCCTTACCGACAAAGCCCTCCGCTCACGCTCAATATCAAGACCGTCACTGAGGTCTGGGGTCAATATATGACCAAGATATTTAAATTTAAACACTCTTTGTAGTGGAGTCCCATTGAGTAACACTGGTGGTACATATCCCAGACTACTCCCAGCCTCAAAGACCATGATCTCCGACTTATTGGAGTTGTACCTTAAGCCATGCGATTTGGCATACTCCTCACATTTGGCGACCAACTTTCTGAGACCACAGATTGACGCGCTCAGCAGCACCATGTCATCAGCATAACTAATATTATTTACACAGATTCGGTCTATGTAGCAACCCACCCTGGTGCTGCTGAGCTCGCCAATCAGCTCGTTCACATACAGGTTGAAAAGCGTGGGTGAGCTCAACCCTCCCTGCCTCACCCCGCATTCCAACCTATATGGCCCCGACAAGGATCCAGCCCATCGTACATTGTTGATCTGGTTGCCGTACCAATATTTTAAGATGGCAATCAGCTCCGGAGGAAACTTATCCTTCTCCATTTTTTTCCACAGTACGTCATAAGCCACCAGATCAAATGCCTTGGATAAGTCGAGGAAGCAAGCATAAATTGGAGTCCCACGCTGCGTATAGTACCTGACAGTATGCTTAAGACACAACACTGCACTTTCTGTTGATAAACCCCGTCGAAACCCGAACTGGTTATCGTGTATTTTTACAGTTTTATTTAGTTGTGTATTAAGCATACTGTCAAACACTTTGGATATTACAGTAGCTAGTGAGATGGGCCTATAGTTACTGCTGTCCGCGAGGTCGCCAGTCTTATTTTTAATAATGGGCACTACTACCGTTCGCATCATCTCACTAGGCAAGTAACTATGGCTCACACAAAAGTTAAAAAGCAACATCAGAACTCTAGCCAAGTGTGGACCGGCATATCGCAGATGCTCAATACTGAGCCCGTCATGGCCAGGGGATTTACCTCTAGACATATGTGCTATAGTTTGAGTGATCTCCTTAGATTTAAATCGTATCCCTATCTCCGTTCCAGACTCAGTATTAAGCACCGTACGTGAGGGCCCTAACGACGACTGTATAAAAAAGTGATGCTTGAAAATATTGGCAATCTCTTTTGGTTCACTCACGCCGTCAACGCTCACAGGAATTCCAGATTTATTTTGTAGCTTACTGGTCTGCTTCCAGAAACCACGAAAATCGTTTCTAGAGTGATGCGAGGCTAGTATGTCCATTTTGATTTGGTCCTCATGATCTTGGCACCACTTTAAACGTGACTTAAAGACTTTTCTAGCCTCACACATCTCATTAAAAACTAGCCCCGAAACCGGTTTTCCATACCACACCCATAGCATAAATTTTTGCTTGGCCTCCCTGTGTGCGTCGGCCACATGCGTGTTCCAGCCCGTTACCACTCTCTTCAAGCGCCCCCTGCTGCCTCCGCGACCAACCACGGCTGCCTCACTTAAGGCATGTATGATGGCTGAGTAAAATTGATCAATAACTATTTTATGCTCGTTATTATTACACATTGCATCACAACATTTATTAAGATCGCGAGGGAAGTCGATCAGTCTTAATTTTCTATGACATTCCTTCCGATACAAATCAATTTGGTCCCTACTTCTCTCACCCCACACCACTTCATTGTTTGAGCGTGAATTAAAGTAGCTTTTTGGTACAACTGTGCTTAATTTGCATTCTACAACCAATGGAAAGTGATCAGACCATAGCACATCATACAACACATATACCCTTCCAATAGAGCTTCGAGCTGCTTCCGTTACTAAACAGTGGTCGAGCCACCGCTTAGTCCCATGCGCCTCACTTAAAAAAGTATATGTGTCGGACTGTATCCCTAACACTTTAGTGTCAATACAAGTCCATTTTTGTTCATTACAAAACTCGTTCAGTTCATTAAAGAATAGCTCTGACGGATGCGCATTAAAATCTCCGAGTACGTACACGCAATCTATATTATAGTTGTCTATTATAGCACTCACCGAGCTCAAGGTGTCTGTAAAATCCGTCAAATTCGCAACACAGTCCGTGGGCATATAAACACTGAACACCAAAAAGGATTTTTCTCGTAAGACAATTTTAATCGCACACATACGAGAATTACCGCACTGCACAACGATGACGTCACGAAACAGATTACGTCTCCATAGAAGGGCAACCCCTCCGTGGGGCCTCCCGCGCAGCATACCCGCTGAGGTGTCCACCGCAGACAATCCTGTGCAGCTGAACTCATCACTTATAGTGTTAAGGAATGAGACGTCTTCCGGCAGCAACCACGTTTCTTGCAATTAGATGATATCCGTTTTCTTACATAATTCACGTATACTGTCTACAGAGCGCTTGACATTTTTGCAGTTAAAGCTTACAAATTTATATGTATCATCATCGCCCATAAGTTATATTCTGAGTGCCGAGATCTACATCTTTTGAAGTCACGTTACGTTTTACTTTATAACTAACAAAACGTCTAAATATGACACCTTGAGGCCACAACTTGTCATCTAAATACATACTTATGTTGCTTTCCGACACAAGGAACTTATATGCATTGTGTTCACATTGCCGTTTAATGTTTATTTGTTCGAGGACCACCTTTTCCCCAGTTTTCTTATATATGTAGTCTGTTATATCCGAATCTGAAGTATCCTTATGTACATTTGTAATAAACATTGGTATTTTTCTATCTGCCGCTTTAAATTTCTCCCCAGATTCAATTATACCACTACCATAATGGTTTCCTTTAAATCTATTACTAGGATTTCGAATCTTTCTTTGCACCAATGTAAATCCATCACTTGTTTTTAATGACGCAACGTTCGCATATGATTGACGCTGTACAAGTATCGCATTATTATCAGTCGGCGGTTCACCGGGCTCGCTCGAACTGCCAGCGCGTGAATCATCGCCACAGACAGCCGGTAGGGGCGACGACGCACCGGCCGCGGCCCCGCCTCTTGCACTTGTTACGCATTCCGTTCTCGCTCCGTCACTTCGATCAGCCGTTAATGATTGCATTTTGTTTCTACCCTCTAGCGCTGATTTGTTATCGTTTAAATAGTCTCGGCTTTGTTCTCCAGAATATAACCCTTTCTCCTCTGTATGTAACCCTTTCTCAGAGTTATATTTGCCTCCCGGGCTAGTAAGATTTATATAGCTCTCCGAACAAGCACCTCTCCTTGTGTTGACATTAGTGTCCAAGTGGTCTATTGACAAAATATGTTTCTTTTCACACTTCTTCCTTAGATTTTCCAGCTCATCCTGAGTGACATAGGAAGCTTTAATGTTCTTAATTTCTTCCTGTACTAGCACTAGGTCCTTGAGTAGCTGCGAGACATCCAGGTGATCAAAAGTAATGGGTGGTAGTTTATTGAGGTCACGGGCCACAAACACAGGAAGAGTATCAGGATCAGCCACTTTGAAAATTCCAATGATGTCGTTTAACACTCGATTTTCTTTGCCTTTCCCTTTACGCACAATACTACGCACCTCGGACGAAAGTGATTCTAACAATAACGTTTTTGACTTTTGAATTTGTTCGGTGGTAAAAGCCGACGCACATATTTTCACAAGACTCGCCTCATCCGCAAGCGACACTTAGTTTTGTATGTAAGCTAACAGCTCATCAATAATAATATTGCAGGATACACATTTTAAAGTACTCGTCATGTTGCTAATTACGCACTGTGGCGCAAAACACGATAACACGTACGCATCTAATGACTGCGCGCAACAAAATGCCATAGTGATATAATTTTCTAATAAGAGTATCATGTACACAATCAAAGGCTTTTGACAAGTCGCAAAATATACCTAACGCATCTTGCGACTTCTCCCAAGCCGCAAAAATACTTTTCAGTAACTCAACTGCTGCGTGAGTAGTTGAACAACCCCTCGTAAATCCGAACTGTTTCTTGTGAAGAAGATTATGTCTATTAAAATGATTAAGCAATTGACTAAGAATTAATTTTTCAAAAATTTTACTAAGAGTTGGGACAAGGGTGTAATTTTACTATATTTCATTAAATCAGGAAATGTTCCAGAAGCGACACAGCCATTGAACACTGTGGCTAGATGTGGAGCAATTAAAGTAATAATAGATAATTCAAATTCAAATTCGTTTATTAAACACCTTATACAATTATACATAATATAAAGCTTAAACGGTAATGGCTACAGTAGTATAAACTGTGTCGTAGCCATTAACGTTTAACGTTTAACATTAAACATGTAGTGATGGCTAATATATTACTTAGCAATAATTATAACGTTATTTTCTTAAATAATTATAGTCACTATAATTAAGAAGAAACAAAGTTGCTATAATTATAATTAATTTATATAGGTAACTAGGAAAAGTGCCATCTATGGCCAAATCAACTTCGTGTGGTCAATCAATACGTTCAGCACAAACTACGTAGGTACGTAGTTCATTGCGATGCTAACAGATGGCAGGTGAACCTTTTTTATTTTTTACGATGATTGATATGATTTCATTATTTATACACACGAGGTTTCCTTAAAAAATATCGATTTAGAAAATATATAAATTAATATATTTTTTTTGTATTAACATAAAATTTTTATTATTAGTGTATGATTGATAATTATAATATCATGATAATCGTGCAATAGAAAACTATTATTGATGGCTGTCATTGGTTCATAAATAAATCCTTTTATGCAGTCGTGACTGTTGATTGGTAGAAATGGGATGGCTCACATCGATTATTTTGTAACCAAAAACCAGTGTTTTGAAAATGTATTCCTATTGGTCAATTAGATTGTCGTTATAACGCATAGAAATAATTCAAACACGATTGGCCAATTATAAATAATGCAGCTAGAATCTGCGATCTGCGATTTATGTCATTGGTAATTATTTATTGCTAAACATTTTTTTTCGTTTTTCGTTGGTAAATATAATTTCTGTGAATCCGCGAAATATAGCAATGATGAATGATGGTTAATAATTGCTATTTGCTAATTTTGTGGTAGCTACTTGTTTGTTTTGTTTACATTACGGGAGTATCGATTTCGTGAGTCTCGTACGTAATTCCGTTGTGTAAAAAAGTTAGCAGGTGTAATAAAAATATGTTTGTACTAAACTATGGGTGTGTATGTGTATAAAATAAACAATTGTTCTGACTTTTATAATTATTGACTAACAAATCTGGTGTATTAATAAGTCGTATCTGTAAAAATTGGTATTTTGAACTTTTTATAAATAAACGTTTTAAGAAGTGTGGTGTAAAGGCACGGATTATAGAATTCTTGTTCTATAATCTGTGTGTATACTTATAGGTAGGTTATAGGTCTGTGGGTAGATATAGGTCATAATGTGTGTGATATGAGTGTGAAATGTTTATGTTTAATATTTCATGTAATGATGTCTTCACATTGGCCATAATTTAGAGAAAGAAGCCATCCTGTGAGTTTGAGCTTGGCCATTGCAATAGTCAATGAATATTATATTTCAGATGAAACAGTCTTAACTGACAATCCCCATAAATCCATAGTCTTTTTCATATTAATAGTTTTAAATTGTTTAAGAACATCTTCAGTAGTAACAGCAGTAAATTCAAAGGCTGTGTCACATTCTGGCACGCAGTCCTTAAGTATCATTTCAGCAGACATGGAAGATGACTTGAGTGACTCTGTAGTTATAATGGGAATGTAATGTAAAAATGAATGTAAAAAAAAAATCAAATTCTGTCGCTACTTCCAAGTCCTCTGTAATACTCACATTATTCATATTTAGTAGGTAGTCGCGATTGCGTACTTTGGCTCTACCAGTTTCGTTATTGATGACATTCCAGATAACTTTTATGGTATTTTCAGCGCATTTTATTTTAAACATACATACACATACATACATAACGTCACGCCTTTTATCCCCGAAGGGGTAGGCAGAGGTGTATTTCTACACCCACTTTTCGCCAGATATACTTTAGTCCCACGTAATAAGGGGCGAGCCTATTGCCGTACCGGGCCCATTTCCAGACTCCGTGCGGCTACTGAGAATTTCGTGATAAGAAAACCCAAAAACACTGCCCGACTCAGGAATCGAACCCGGGACCTCCCGATCCCACGCGCACATTTATGCCGCGAGACCAACGAGGCAGTCGTATAGGGTTTGATGTTGAGTTTTCCGTCTCTACGCAAAGATGGTATTTGCATCGTGTTATCCCTTAGTCGCCTCTTACGACACCCACGGGAAGATAGGGGGTGGTGAGACTTGTATTCTATGCCGTCAACCACACGGCAACGGTTTATTTTTCAAATAAATTTATTTTGCAGTAGGTATAACAAGCTTGTCTGAATGTTTTTGAATATTTTTTTACATAATTTATAAAGGCTGGACTATTATTAAAAGTTTCTTCATTGTAAAGTTCATATAACCTAATCCGAATTTTATGAATGCCTTCAGTTCAGTTCATCCTCGGATAAATTGACACCCTTTTTAAATTGTTAGGCGTCAATTCATCCGCAAGTGGTGTCGCTATCGGATGAGTTGTTACATACACAATATCGATGTGGTCATTTCAGCCAAATTGACAATCAAAGGCAAAATTAATACAATTTCGCGGCTGAATAATTAGAAATTCTTAGTAATTATAATATCAAACAAACTAAAGCAAATACTTATGAATACAAACAAAAAAACCTCTGTTTTCGGGAGATACGCTAACGCCATACAACGCCGCACGTGAGCTCTTTATGTGTTCGATTTGAACTTCTTCTTTGTCCAAGTATTCCGTAAGTAATTGTTGAACTGAGTAGGTTTATATATTTTTTATTTTTTTAGCCGCCTCGAATAAAGTTTTCTCTGCTGAATGAGCTTGCAACCTGGTGGTTATTGAAATTGAATCACAGACTACTTAGAGTAGAGATACTACGTATCAGACTGCCAACTTCAGAACAAAAATTCTCGCCACAGTAGTTTTAATCGTTTTAATGATGTATGACGTTTCTTTTTTTTTAATATAATGATTGACAAAGGCAAAGGAATAACTCGGATACAGCCAGAAACACCACGCTTACTGTTTTTTTTTTAAATGTTATGATTGACAAAGGCAAAGGAATAAATCGGAAACAGCCTAAATCACCGCACTTGCTACTTTTTAATTTTATATTTTTTTCTATTGCTGTCCTACAGCGTGGTTTGCCCCGCACAGGACAGCAATAGATATTAATATTAATTTTGGCAATAAATAAATAAAACAATGAATTGCTTATTAAATGATTTATTCTTTAATTTCCTTTTATATTTTTCAAACGCTTTCTTTTGCATCGCAGGCAAATTTCGATTTTGTAACCTTATCACATCCGTGCCCTTTAGTATTCTATTAATCATATTGCACCAATTCATTATTGTAAACCTTACAACCAAGGAAATGAAATGTTTTAAGACAACTGCCTTGTGTTCGGTACAGTGAATAAAATCAAATGAATACTTGGAAACAATAACATCAATAGCATTTGATGCAATATTATTTTTATGGGCATTGTGTTCCAAGTATGCATTTGTTTCGGTTATAACTGTACCAAAACACCTCACTGCACCTTCAGATGGGTAGTAAAGTCTTGTTTTTGCTGCTGTATATTCACGGTGGTTTATCCAGTCGTGGATATTACTTTGTTGGCTTGTTAAACCATATTTACAAGCTTTGCAATTTAATTTAAATTTTTCAAAAATTTTACGTACTACCCATCCAGTAGTGTAGGCTCGCGAGTGGACATTCAATCGTTCTCGTCAAGCCTGCTCCAAAATCATTTCAACATTTTGTCCTGTATTTGAATGACCTGGCTCGACATTTTCTTTTATTTCTTCAGTGAACAAAGACTGTAAATTTATTACTTGGTCTGCCGGGTCATCCTCACAATTAAATGTTTGGTTGTGGAATTTTATGATTCTGGTTATCAATATTGATTTAAAGGTGCAATTGAAACTGTGGCAGCTTGGGTCATTATTTCTGTAATTATATGCCCTTACTTGACCAAAAAAGTTTTCTATGGGATCCGAATTAAAGTATCTTGGTCTCATTATATTTATACCTTTTGTTTTATAAAGCTGCCACAGCCTCATGTAACTTTTGAGTGTTATTATAAAATTTACTAAAGAGGGCACAGATTTTTCCATTCCTTTGGAATCAATGTATCGTATTTTCTCTAATTTTGTAATGGCTTCTTTCCAAAACTGGTGGTGAGGTGATTTTTCTACCACTGCTGTTCTCAGGATTTTTCCTTTACTTCTTTTGGAGTACATTGCAGCTCCATTGACACTATCAAATAGCTGGTCGAAAAACAAAACTGTATCTGCTGTGTTCTGTAAAGTGCTACTGACTGGTCTTCCATCCGCATAATGAGCTGAAAAAGAATTGTTATGTTTTAGTTTTACCAAATATTATGAAACTCATGTCAGTGGTTAATGTGTAATTGTGTATGATTTGTTAGATATCTGTAAATTGATCAAAATAGGACGATTAGTATTGCTAAATCTTTACAAAAATTATTCAGACTGGGAGCTTCAATTGCATGTGCTGCAGAAACCAATTCAGTTATATGAAAACATTACTACTACATTATTATTACTGTAAAACATATTTTCATGTAACTATCTAAATGATTTGTCTTAGAAAATCTATAAAAGTGAAATAATGCTGTATGTCTAAGTACCAACATGTAGGCACACAGCGAGTCTTTTCTCATTACACGGGAAATGATGCAAAATAGCGTCCTGTCGCGAAGATTTACAAACACAGCACTCGTAATACATTTTGCAAGTAGCAAAAGTAATCAAAGAGACACTGGGATTTATAACAGATAAGATAAAGCGGAGAGGATAATTTCAAACAACTTCACTCGATCAACACAGTACCTGTAATGTCAAACAAAAAAAAACAAATGACGGCCTACCACCGCCCTGCGCCTGCGCCTGCGACGGCCAATCACAGCCAAGCAGAAATGTCATACAACATTAAAACAAAATGGCGCTACGTCGAGCGTTTCGTTGTACGAAGATTATCAGCCGTGAATTGAATAGGAACTGGTGGCTTTTTAGCCAATGTTCTGTAATACCACAGATGTAATACATAAAATGTCAATATTGTTACAGTTCATAAACAATTCCAATTCTAACTCCTTATTCATCAACCCTTGTATATTCTGATGCACCAGTTAATACAATTCTTTAAATTATTTTTTTTACAATATGTGGTTGAAGAAAGTGTGTTTTTATTATATTACTTACAGTAGGTGTGGTAATAAAAAAAGTAACTAATGTCTTATCAAAGTTATTGCCAGAGATTGACTCTATTGTCTCATTAAGTACTTACTTAATATAAAGAATTTGGAACGGATTCCAAGCTAATATTTAATGTCAAATTAGACTGCTCAATAAAAGCAGAGTTATTAGCCAATTTTTTGGCTTTGTTATTAATATTTCTATACCTATGCTAGCGATTATGCTATTTGTCTTTGATTATATTGAGATACAGAGAGGTTAGACTAGGTTTAATAAGGTTATATTTCTTTGTTGAGATCTAGGATGATCTTGGTCCAAGGTTGAGATAGATATCTATGTATGTCAAATAAAAGTTTCTAATGAAAGCATTCAATTATGTCAATATAATCTGAATAAAATCATTGTAAAATGTCAATGTATGTAATTTGCTGTTTAACTTATGTCTATAGTCATTTTCGGCCTGTGGCAACAACTTACTGTAGGGAAATGCAACTAAAATAATTTTTCTAACTTTTATGTTTAATAATTATTGGTTGAAATATCTTTTTATAGTTTTTAATATGAATATTTATTCAATTTTATTCTTCACCTTTGAGTAAAGAATATATATGGAGACGACAAATAGTACATATGGATACATTACATTATACAAATATATTTGCAGTCGACATAAAGCCACCAAACATAATGTTGTCTCGTTTTGTCTTATGGATATCTCTGTCAGAAAAAATAGATAGCCATAGTTTACTGAATACATTCATCATGACAATACTTTATTAGAAACGTCAATCCTATGCGTAAATCGTGCCCTTGATCGTGCCAGTGTCGCCATATTGTTCGCCAAGTTTTGTGGTACATCTGCTGTCAAATCGCTGTGTATCGAACATAATAATTTTGTTTTTGTGCATAAATATGTCTAAAAACCAGATGAATCAGTGCTTCAGGCTTTGCTAGGTATCGTAAAATCATGCCTAAGTGTGGAATTGAACTGTGCAGTGCAAGATAAAGCTATAATCAACACAAATGTACTCTTCACAAGTAAGTAACAAGTTAGAACTTATATTGTTGAATTGGATTAGTCTCTCTCTTTGCCTAGCCTTTTCTCATTTCATTTGGGGTCGGCTCTCCTCGTCAATTTTCGCCAGACCATTCTATTCTGGGTCGTCGAGACGTCTACTCGGTCTTTCTTGAGGTCATTGTTGATCACAGACATCCAAGTTAGGAGGGGTCTCCCGCGCTTTTTTGGACCAGTATTCATGCTGAGGACTTGTCGAGTCATGTGGTCTTCAGGTCTTCTCATTACGTGACCATACCACCTGAGACGCGTTTCACAAAGTTTTTCTCCGATGGGGCGGATCTTGAAACTTCCACGGATATATTCGTTCCTAACCCTGTCGTTGAGGGTGACACCTCCTGCCCATCTCAGCATCCTCATCTCAGTCGTGTGCATTTTTGTGGTATGGACTTTTTTCATGGGCCAGCATTCGGCACCGTAAATTAGAGCTGGGCGGACCGCGGTTTTGTAGACTTTACCTTTGACACCAACAGGAACTCTACTGTCGCACAACACGCCTGCCAACTGACGCCACTTCATCCAGCCAGTGTTAATGCGGTGTGTTATATCCGCGTCGATCGTGCCATTGTTAGAGATCACAGAGCCTAGGTATTTAAAATGGTCGACTTCTTTAAGCCGGTGACCTTGAATTATCACAGGTGTTTGCTGATTGATTGTCGAATAGCAACATGGTAAGTATTCTGTTTTGTCCCGGCTGATTCTTAGTCCTGCGTTCTCCAAAGCATACCGCCAACTCTCAAGTGCTTCTTCGAGTTCCGCGGGGCTGTCTCTGATAAGAACTATATCATCCGCATAAAGTAAGTCCCAAGGTGGTTCTTTCTGTATTTTTGCAGTGAGGTATTCCATGACCAGATTAAAAAGAAGAGGGCTCAGAGCTGATCCCTGATGGACGCCTATTCTTACCTCAAAATCATCGCTTATGCCCGCCGGGCTCTTAACCCTTGTGGAGACTTTATGGTACATATTGGCAACGACACCAACGTAATATTCTGGTACATTCTGGGACCGCAGGGACTGGTATATTAGCTCACGTGGCACACGATCGAACGCCTTTTCAAGGTCGATAAAGGCTAGGTAAGTGTATTTTCTCAAATCTCTCCGCGTTTCTAGCAGAATCCTTAAACAATGCAGTGCATCTATTGTAGATTTCCCCGCAACAAACCCGCACTGGTTTTTAGACAGGCTTGTTAGTCGTACTAGTCTGTTATTGATGACTCTCTCCCATATTTTTAGAGTGTGTGACATAAGTTTTATGGCGCGATAGTTTTCACATAGCCTAATGTCACCTTTGTTTTTTTTTTTAAAGAACGGGATTAAAAAACTCTTCCTCCATTCTGCTGGTATCCCATCATGTAAGATTTTATTAAAAAGACGCGTTAGAAACAAGACGCCGCTTTCGCCCAGTCTTTTCCACAGTTCCACGGGGATCCCATCGGGGCCAGTCGCTTTGTTATTTGACATTTTCTTTACCACGATCTCTACTTCTTCGTAGCTGATTTCCTGAATTGGGCCCTTGGTAGCCGCCATGGGCTCCGGTGTCTCAGAGGGATAAGTCTCATTGAGAAGTTGGGAGTAGTATTCACGCCATCGTGAATTTATGTCAGCGTTAGAAGTCAGTAGGTTACCATCTTTGTTTTTTATGTATTTGGTAAAGCGAACATCCATGCTGTCTGCGAGTCTCTGTCTAGCTGTTCTGAAGAGTTCTCTGTCGTCTTTGGCCTTCTCCAGTCTACAATAAAAATCGTCAGCGTGGTGTGCTCTGGCGCGTGCTACTTCTCGCTTTGCTATTTTCTTGGCTGTTTTGTACTTTTCACGGTCTTCGTCGCTTCCACTCCGTTGCCAGATTTGTATTGGATTAGTATTTGTACAAAATATTGTTACAAGAGGTTCTTTTTTATAATTACAATTTTTAGATTCGTTATGGCCTAAATGTTTTTATTTTCGTAGTTTGGAAATTTCCATATTTACGTATTAGAGGATAGTAGTGATGTTACTGCTTATGTCGATATGGGTTATCGACGGTTCCATATCCATCTGCATAAAATTTTAAGACCTAATATAACTTAGCATAATTTTATTTGGCATAATTATATTTTCACATAATATAATTACGCATAAAAGCTTACGCATAATTTCTCTAACCATAATAATGGATTAAGCATAATATTCTAAAGCATAAATTTACTAAGCATAAAGTTCTAAAGCATAACTTTTTTAAGCATAATATCCTAAAGCATAAAATCCTAAAGCATAAAATGATAAAGCATAAATTTATTTACGCATAATGATTACAATACAATACAAATTGGATATAATTACTTTGGCATATTTTTCGCTGTAGGAATCATGAAGCAAGCAAGCATACAGGATGTAAGCAAGCATGCAGCATGCAGCATGCAAGCAATCATGCAGCATGCAAGCAAGCATGCAGCATGCAGCATTCAAGCGAGTATGCAACATGCAGCAGGCAGGGCTTCTGTCACGGCTCCGGCGCTGCGGGTCTCCGGTGGCCCCACGCGCCTACGCGATTTTAAATAACACTCTAGGGGTAGGGCAAACAAGACTACGTGGAGTCGGTTTTGCAGCAATTCGGTTCTGTCACTAACTTTTGTTGCACAGCATATATATTTTTAACAAGTTAAATATATAATTATATTAATTTTATGCTAATAGTCATTAGGCCTACTAACGTTATGCGAAACAAATTTATGCCAAAAAAGTCTTTTAGATGTGATGCCAACATAAAATGTATGCCTAAAAAAATATGCCGAAGTATTATTATGCCAAAACAAATTGTGCCAAAATCGTTATGCCGAAGTATATTAGGACAAAGAACGTTATGCAAATAGAAGGGATCCCGTTATCGACATATTCGTAATGTATAGATACTTCCACAAACTAGAATATTGTCAAAAATATCTCGTGTCTGTAAACAGAAATAAATGAAACATTCCACCAATTTTGTCTGTCCCTAGTAAAGGAACTTACTTTACTTAGCCCTGATTATATAAAACCCAAAACTGCTGCATCCTGCCCTATGTTGAGGAAAATGAGGAGCAAAATTTTTTTTTTTTCTGCCAACAGATAACATGAACAGCAACTGCATGCGAGAATTCCTAGCAATGAAACGTTGAAGAAAATAACTTTATTTATAAACAAGAGTACGCCCGCAGCTACAACCGAACATATGTTTATTTAACTATTTCTGTCCGATCCCGTGGGCATTTCAAGAAACTCCTTCTTAGTGCACTCCTGCGATCCCCTAAGTGCTCAATCAGACTGAACTAGCGGGTGCGGGCGCGGGCGCTCGGGTCTTGGCGTCTGCATATTCACAGTGCCGAGCGAGCTTCGAGTGTCATTGCACATGTGTTTGATCGTTCTCAAACTTTGAGCTGCTACGTATTTAGAAGACATGGATGAAGATTTGCTTTTATTAATGGAAAATTCATACTTGAAATGGTAATTGCTATGTATGAAGTTTGGCACACACGATTTAAATAAAGGAACAGAAAAGTTTGGAGAATTTTATGTATTATACGCTGATTTACGGACATATCCCGATAAATTATTTGAATACACGAGAATGTCATTATTAGTAATTACACACTTTTGACTACATGTTAAATAAGATCACACCATGTTTAGTCAAGATTGACACCCATTTTAGAAAAAAGTGTAAAACCTGAAGAGAAACTGCCTAACATTATTGTAAGTGCATGTTTCCATATCCTCTCTACTGGTGCGCTTTGGCGGGTGAATCAAAATGGTTTAGAACCACACGCGTAGTCACCTAACAGACGCTATATCACTGTGAACGATACGGGCGGGCTGAGCCATTAGAAACTCCCGCGCCACCCGCGCGCGCGCCCGCCTCATGAAGACGCGCGGCTCGCGCGCGCACTGTGAACGCAACTGGCGTCTATACATTTGAATTACAGGCAGTGGCGTAGCGTGGGTTTCTGCCGCCCGGGGCCGTTCGGCAATTCGCCGCCCCCTCTTTACGCCAATGTTTCTGCAGAAGTGTAACGGTTTTCGGGTTAGGCTTTACACGGCTTAAAGGATTTTAAAAACAAAAAAATGTCATTTGATTCGTCTCAATTGCACGAATATCGTAGAGTGAAACCTGAAAACGTGGCAGCTCTCAGTGGTGTTAATGTGTCGCGCATGGCAGCGGCCGTTTCTCTGCTGCAATAAATTTTAATAGCTTAGTCTAGGCCTGGACGGCTTAAAGGATTTTAATAAGTTAAATTTCGGTGGCTTTCCGTGATCACTAGGTGCTTTGTTGTTTTTAAGAGCCGCCCGCACTTCACTTTGTTCGACATTCAGGGTGGCTTCGGTGTAGTGGTGCTTCAAAGTGGCCACGAGTTTTATTGCGCGTTCTTTCTCGTGGTTCTACCTATTGCTTTGCTAACGAGGCAGTAAATGTAAATGTAGAAGCATTAAGTTAATTAATTTTTCAAATTGACGTTCATGAGCGTCACCTTGTGACCTAGATGAATAAATGATTTTGAATTTGACTCAGTAGGGCACTGTGGTTGTCATTACTAGGTCCAATTGTTCTGTCTGCCCGTGAGGGAAGCAAGTGACGATAAAACCTTTTAACGTCTTCGAGAACCTCGAACTTTGGATTTGACGGTGCGGCCATCCGCGATCGTAGTGTCGTTTGATTGTGTCGCGTCAACTGCAGAGCGAAGACTTATGGTCCCCGGGGTTTCTCAATCGCAGCCTTGGTGGCCCGAGTGTTAAAGCGTCGGAGGTCTCGTCGCGTAAGCTTTCGTATTTGTCGTTAAACGGTCTGTCGTGCCGGCGAAGACAGCCAACAGGATGGCATCTCGCGTCTTTTACTCATCAGTTCGAGCGTGTCGGCTGGCAGTTTAGACTCCTTGTTTTTTCTCTATGCGGAGTAGATCTTTCGAGACGAATCTTCTAGTACCGTAACTACTGCGGCCGTCCTCTGCCTAATGCTGTCGGTGGGAGAGGCAATGTAGGTCTGAGAGTAGGCTTAATTGACGGGGCCCTTTCAGTTCTGAGGTTTATATTAAGAGAGCCTCGTAGGTACTTGTCTGTGATCGCTTCAGGTACTTAAGTATTTATAATTAGTATTGATCTCCGTATTTATTAAATATGTGCTTTCGGTCCGTCGTGTTGTAGTCTTTCACCTTGTTTGTCACATTATCGCGTTTTCATCAAATCTACTGCTTGTGAGGCTTCTTCTTACAAAAGGAGTTCATTAAGAAAAGCCCCTCTGCTACGAGGAAGTTAACTAGGATTTGGCCTTATGACTGTCGTGCCCCACGCCGTGGGCTTCGATTTTCGTTTGTACTTGCGTTCTTGTACTTCCACTTTCGCGTTGAAGCATTGAGCTTTGGTCTTACTAGGTATTGCGTTACCAGTGTTCTGGTTCTTACATGGCCTCAGCCATCTCGTCAGGGTGAGTTGAGTTTGGCGCATATACTTGTATGATCACCTTTAGGCCGCCCCTATTGGTGAGTTTAAGTACGAGGTACGCTACCCGGGTCTACACACTACCGACTTCCACAAACTGTTCCTCCTGACCAGGAAACCGACGCTACCCCAAAAGTAGGTCGCCTTCTACTCTACAGGTACCATGTCCTCCATTGTCTTCGGACTTCTGATAACCCCAGTATGTGCCACTTTATGTGACCATATACACTGCCTTACCCGCCACCACGTTCTTGGACAGGAATAACAAAGCTGCCGGGCAATGGGGATTATTTTATGGCACTTAATTTTAGAGGCCTAGTCAAAGATAAACACCAAACTATTTAAAATAAGGTGTAAATTGATTTATGTTTAATTAAGCATCTTTGAAATTACTTTATGCTCCTCTTGGATATTTCGAAGTTAGAATAAAATGATGACGCCTTGAAATGGCTTTGAATTGTCTCCCCATATAATAGGATAATGGTATCCTCCTCTGAATAGCAGGGCGACCGAGAACTGGTACCGTTGTAGTGTTCGTGAGCGCCATGAAGGACGCAGGGCGTAGGACGGTGCTGGTCCTCACCGGTTAATAGCAATTACCTACTCCTACTCCTTATTTTCGCAAAAATAAGGAGTTGAGAGGCGAAATCTGTGAGCTTATGGACAAAACCCGCGTCACGTCCCACTTGGTTGCGTCCAAAAATTCGCAGAAGAAATAGGTATGTGAAATAATTGGCTTTGACTTTAACGCAAAGCTTATAAATATTGGAGTCCAAATTCAAGTGCTTAGTTTAAAGTGAAACCACAGGTGTGCCGTGTGACTATTGTATTGATAGATTGCCTTCTTGCCTATTCAATAATAAATATTGACAAGATGGTGTAGTAGTTAGAAGCAAATCCTATTGTCCTGGCGCCTGTGTACACATCACACACAGGAGTGGCTCGGCCTTGATATGGATTAATAAATTACTTATAACACTCTCGCAGATCACCGGAATATTGCAACCCATTAAAGATTTGATAAACAAAAACTACGGATTCATCATTTTTGCCTTTAACAGTCCACTGCTGGACTAGGCCTCTCCTTTGAAAGGAGGAATTGGCCTGCTATACCACGCTGTCCAAACGGGTTGGTATAGGGTTTGTATGTTTTCCTTCTCTTATAGTGCTGTTCTCTACATAATATGCTCCCTCTGTCGGCTCTTACGACACCCATGGGATGATATGGGGTGGTGTGGTGACAGTCCGTATTTTTAATCCGTCACCACACGGGCAAACTACGGATTACCGTAACAAAATTAAAAATCCCACCCATATCCGAAAAAAGTCTTCACGTTCTATTGTTGTTCTGTTCGGGAAAGCTCTGTGCTTACTAACTGCGACAGGACTGAACTTCACCCCGCCCCTGCCTAGCGCCCGCGCTGCCGCGCGGTCCTACTTGGATCGAGTCAGTGCGCGCGCATAGTATTTTTTTTTCGCGGCCTATTTTGCCGCCCCCTTAAATGTGCCGCCCGGGGCCATGGCCCCCCCGGCCCCCCCCACGCTACGCCACTGATTACAGGCGTTCATACATTTGAATTACACGCGCCCGCGCTAGCACCCGCGCCCGCCTCCAGTCTGAAAGAGTACAAAGACCATACGTGCCAAAGAACAATGCCCATTTCTGGCCCAGTTTCGAACTCATGAACAGTACAATAGAGTTTAAATTTGTTGTAGAATAATCCTTTTTATTTATAACTTAATTTATAGGCATTACTAAAGGTGTGCCGAGAAACATAATCAATAAATAGGTTTAAAAAGATGTGTTATCGTCTAAATAGCCAACACGTAATAGATCAGAAGTTGCCAGTAAAGAATTCATAATATTAAATCGATTATCTTAATCGATTTCACATTTTCTTGACTCGAAATGATTTTAGTGACAAGCAAATCTTTATTTGGTCCTTAAACGTTTTTACTGTGTGTTTTTTAAGGAAAATATGCGATTAACTACAAATAACCTCGATTTTGAACCAAATATATAGATTGATAACCTTGTCCGAAATCTATATCGATTAATCAATATCATTTAAAAACTGCAAAATGGCAACACTTTTTTAACTGTTAGTAAATGTCAATAATGTCATAGTCAATTTATTTTATTATGTTTGTTATTTGTATTTGCCCGTACGCATTGTGAATGTTTGTGGACCTTTTACGACTTCTGGCTTTTTCTTTCGGATTTCTACCTTAACAAACGATTAACTTATTCCTTTCTCCTCAAAACTACGAAATACTGCAACTATCCTAATAAAAGTACGTACACACCTAATGTTTTTTGAGCTAAAAAGTACATCTTGTAATAAAACTATGAATGTGGCCGACCTCTAATCAATCTCAAAACTCTAGTTTAACACTCTTTTATCAAATGCAATAACAACTACTACGATTTTTGACGGTTCACACCTGGGTCTCTAAGAAAAATGGGCATTGTTCTTTCAGCTTCGTGCACCTCATAGTTTTGGCTGTAGCTTACCTGTGAGGCAGTCAGTAACGCAAGGATTTTATTTAAACAGATAAAAACAAATAAATAAAATTGATTAATCAATTTTGATTTTTCTTACCCCCTCATGGTAACGCCTTATTTAAAGGAACGTTTCAATTTTCTATGTGACACACATTCAAGATCGCTAAAGTCATCTGTGAATTTAATATTAGCAAGTCCAATGCATTCCACTTCTTTCTATGACAAGTCATTCACGGTACAAGCCGTTCGCTTGTAGAATGCTTTGCCTATATCCATAAAGCAGGCTCAAACTATAACTTCCTTTAAAAAGTTATTAAAAAACTACTATTTATCTATTTAATATTTTCTATCTATTATCAAACTCATACTTTGTTATATCTTCCGTTTCCTTCACTTTTATGTATGTATTATATATTTTATAATTATTTATGTATGTTTATGTAGTATATTTTTCAGTATTTTATGTGTGAATTTTTTGCACTATGAATGTAAATATTAGTTTTATTTCTTAATTTGTTTTTTTTTTTTTTTTTTTTTTTTATCGTGTTTACTGTAGGTACCTAAAAAAATTGAATAAATCATCAGTATCGCCAAACTGCCCTTTTCCAGGCTCCTTGCTTTTTTAGTCCATCCAAAGGTTGCCTGGAAGATATTGCTTATAAGTGATAAGGCCGCCATTTGTACATTAACTTTTACAAATAAGTATAGCAAATTGTATTACTTTGGTGTACAATAAAGATGATTTGATTGGTATACCAGTGCGGCTGTGTGTTTCATAACGGTATGTATGGTGCCATTCATGTCCGGTACTTTCACAGCGACACAGTATCGATATTGGCTACCAGAGAATACTTTGTTACATGTTTGATACAAGGGACGTTTCTCGCTTTACCATGTTCACCCGCCCGCATTTGCATTATGGAATAAACTAATCTGGCAAAACATTTACAGTAACTTACCACAAATATCAATTAACAATTAACATATTTTTTCTAAATCTACAGTAATGTATTATTTACCTCTAACCGGCTCATTGTCGATATCGATTATATTATATTCTACTCAACGGCAGCCATTTTATTCGCCACATCATTTCGTAGGTATGCATCATAGAGATATAAAGGACAGAGTGGCAGAACAATACCTAACTCAATACTGTGTCGTGTCCGTCGGTGCGAGAGAGAACGCTACAGGTTAAAGGCATGAAGTTATAGATAAACATGGAGACCGCACTCCGAATACCTACTTGAAGCTCAAATGATGTATCGCTATCTCGCTCACTGTGGTCATACCATCTCTTTTCAACCAACCACTGCCATATTGACAAGATTTACTTGACATATGGTGGCCAATGTTGCCACATTACCAAATCCTTAAGAAATGGGATTATAATTCACTGTCTCGCCAAACATGATTATAAAGCGTTCGAGACCTACAATATTGGGAGTTTTAACAAGTGATTGGATTTCAGCTCTTGATTTAAATACAAATTAATTGGCTGTGTAAACTTCTGATTTGCTTAATATGTCGGCTCTTTTTAAGAGCTTACTAGGAGATTTTAATAAGAAGATAGCAATACTAAATCCACGCTAAAATGAGAGGTCAGACCACAGAGAGTGAGATAGAGAAATGTAGGTATTTGACTCAAGGCTTTGTTGCAGCTGTGGCCTCCATGTTTATCTATACCTTCATGGTTAAAGGCCCCCTGCATCTCTCTCTAACAGTACATGCACAACATCAACATTGCGCAATGGCGTGCTACCTGTAACTATTATTTATATCAGTTTATCAGTAATAAATAGTTTAAAAATATATAAACTTTTTTGTCACTTCAAACTATCTTCGTGTATCAATAAAAACAACTTTTAAACTATTGATTACTAATAAACTGATTTAAATAATAGTTACAGATAGCACGCCACTACGTAATGTTGATGTTGTGCATGTATTGTTAGAGAGAGATGCAGGGGGCCTCTAATGTTGCGTTCTCTCTCCCACCGGCGGACACGAATAGGCCCCACTCTTCCACTCTATTCTTAATATCTCTATGGTATGCATGCTAATTTCGTAGGTACGTCCAATCCATGTTAGTCACAGATCTGTGTTCTTCACAAAGAGGTTTTTAATCTGTGAATGAATTCAGTTTAAAATACAATATGTCAATTTGACGTGTGACGTGACATTTGATATGAATGTGTTATTTGTATGTCTTGCATTTTAAACAGAGATAGGTAGATATGTTTGGCCTATGAGTAAATGAGTAAGCTTAACATTTAATTTACGAGTTTTACGACATGGAACGCGATAAGCGATAAAAGTCGTCACTCGTCAAGTGGACAAGCAATTCTCTTCTCTCAAATAATTGTCAAAATAAAATAAAACCAAGCTAGTTCATTATGTTTATTGTTACTGTATGATAATTACATTATTGTGATTGTATAATGATTTCTAAATAAATGTCATGATTAAAAGGGAGAATTTGTATAAGTGATTCAACTCGGTGCTACCTATTGGCCAAAATGTGTGATAGCGACGATGGAGGTGACTCCGGTCGCGGTGGAATGGATTTGACTGGGTTTCTGTTCGGTAATATTGACGAAAGAGGTCAGCTCGAAGATGATGGTCTTCTAGATGGCGAGTCGAAGCGTATGCTGTCCTCACTTACTAGACTTGGATTGGGTTCTATGTTGTCAGAAGTCTTAGATGAAGAGGAAATCAGTAAAGAGGACGAAGAAAAAGGTTAGCATCAACCAATACCTGTCTTTTTTTTTTTTTTGTTTTACGAGGTGGAAAATCCCTTCGGATCTCCGACTCTTGGGGGAAATAAGAGCCGGAGTATGTGGTGTTTCCACTAAAAACCACCTCGAATTCCGCCATGTACCCGTGTGTCGGAGGGTGGGGCATCACCAAAGCACTCGTCGCCACCCTCCGACGGGTATTGGCCCGCCAGATGGTCAGGCGGGCCCCGAACAAAACCCCCTTGGCGACGGATTAAGGTGTTGGACTCCGCCGCCAAAACGCCCAGCGGCCGCAGAGGATAGGGAGGACGGCAACGCAACACCGTATCTCCTCTTCCTCTGCGGCCCCACCGCGACGCATCGAATGGTGCGCCCCCATTTGGTCGCGGGAGATAGGGCGTGCGGCAACGCAACACCGACACGCCTCTCCTCCCGCGACCGCACCCGACTGCGAGGGACAGACAGAACTGTCCCCCGCACCCGCACCGTTGGACGCGTCCTTCGCAGGCCCCTCCAAGCCCACGCGGAGCGTCCCCTCCTGGATCCCTCTTAGCTTCACCGCGGGTTACCAATCCACGGTTACTGAGCCCCCCCACCACGACAAGGTGGAGATCCCACGGGGGGGAACCAATACCTGTCTGCTTTTAGAAAACATTCATAATTACATGTTGGTTATGAGCACTATATTGAAAATGCTCATTACAAAAACAATCTTATTTTACTTACTGTAAACTTTATTTATTTATTTACTTACATTTTTATCTTCTAAAAAGCTAACCTCTTCAATAGGAATATTTCCTTCAACAGATTTAAAGAGACTAGTAGACTCAACAGTTTGTGAATCACACAAAGTGCTGTTGGTGAAGCTACAAAGTGACCACTTAAACAACTAGGCTATACACACCATCTAACTTGCATTTCTCCCTAGGCTTTGATTAATGTAATTCTACAAAATGTCTTAATTTGTTTCCAGATTATACACAAAAAAGCCCATCGGCTGTAGACTTCTTTGATATTGATGATGTAGCAGAAGAAATCAAAGTAAGAATGCACATTTAGTATATTAGTCAGAACTTTTTATTATCCACTATCTACTTTATCTACAAATTCTCCATAAATAAGTTACAGTAGACCATAGGTCTGACTGTTATATAATAGTAGTACTAATGTCTCCCTCTGTGAGTTATAAATGTTAAGCTGAAGCTGTTTTATTTATTGGCATCCAACATTTAACGCATAAGATAGATTAAAGAATTTCAATTCATAAATTTTACTTTGCCGCAAATAAAATTATGTGACTTCACTGAACTCAACTGCGTTTATCACTGAACCACGCAACATCCTGCTGAACCCACATTAGGAATAGCTGGTCTACAATATATCATACTTTTTCTTTTTGTTATATTTTATTATATGTAGAACAGCAGTTTTAACATATTTTATGTGCATTTTTGTGTGCTTTTTGTTTGTGTGTGTGTCATAGTGGTGGATGGTACAAATTAATTGCAAATATTTAGATAAAGAACTAGTTACTGACCTTACTTGGCAACTACCAACCTGAAATAAACCTGTATCCATTTGCAACTGTTTATTTGTGACAGTTTGCTAGCGAGTGCATTGTGAATGCATGTTATTTTCGTCAAATACTTTTGCAAATGGAAATAACTTGACGTAACAAAATCGCTTAAAAATCTGCGACTGAAGACCATTCATATTTGTATTGTAATAGCAATTTATGTTGCAGGTTCTTTAGTCGATTTTTTTATAAATTTGGTGTGTGTTTTGATACTTCTAGACACTAATGCACATTGAGGTATTGTGTGCACTCAAAATACACTTAAAGGCAATAGTTTTATTTAAAGCTTGTTATTTTCCAAGTGACTAACAACTTAAAAGATGACAAAATGTTTGCAACTAATAAAATAACTTGCTAGCAATTAAATATTTTCGCGACTATTATATTAAATAAGATTCACAACTAAGGGTGTTATAAAAACTAGCGTTTAGGTAGCAAATAAACTATACAAGTTAATTGAAATATTAGCTGAGGAGCTATAAATAATGACTTAGCGACAAATAATGTTAGTAGTAGGTTATGTTAAGTTTCCTATGTAATACCCAAAAATAGTAGCCCTGCGAAGCTTCCGTCAACTTAGCTTAAAAGACTGAAGCGTCTTATTTACTTATACGAAACACTTCATTTAATATAAAATCATTTGTAAAATATTGAAATTTGTATTATTTATGAATGCCCATTTTCTATTTTTTATTCATCATCAAGTTTCTTAGATACTAATTCAGTTCCCAAAAAGATAAATTACTGCTAGTTTAAATTAAAACGAAGCTTATAACTGACATATTAATATGCTATCTTTTACTTATTACGATACTCCTTATTAGCTGCCAACCCATTATATATGGTACCCACTCTAATTATTTTTTAAACTTTTATTTGTTTTACTTAGATGCTGCATTAAATACATGCCCTTATTTAATAAACAATATATTGATCCTTATCAAAGAGAAGATAGTTAGGTATTTAGATTATGTTTAGCTATCACTCTACCTACTTGATTATTTAGTTTTGGTAATATTGCACAAATACTAGTAGCATGTTAAATGTCTATGTTGAGACTTTGAGACTAAATACTTAGTACAGAAAATCATAATTTCAATACCCACTTAAGTAAATATTAGACCAAATACTCTGCAAGTATTTTTGTGCTCCTCAAAATTGCAATGTAGCTTATCTGTGGATAGCTATCAGCATTTTGTTTCATGAAAAGCATGAATTCATCATATTTCCTTATTAAATATTATCTTCAGTTGACTAAAGACTTGATTACTTTTGCTAAAAGAAAATTTATTTCTATGTTGGATCTTTATAATTTATTTATCATTACTAATTATATTCTTTGTTATAATTAATGATTTATATTGATTAAAGACATATGCCACATCAAGTCCAACAGCAGGATAATTGGATCTGAATGTTTGTTTTAATTAAAATTAGTAGGAGTATTGCATTTGATATTTGTAAGCTTTGTGATATTGTTAGACTTAACTTACCGAGAATTTATTGATTTCAATCATAACCTAAGAAAAGTTGTTTTTATGTATTTCTGCCATGCTAATGTATAGAGCTGTATCACTAAATTCTCAGTATAGATGACTTGTACGCCTGTTTGATTGTTGTTTGTGTTAACACTAGGACATAGAGATTAGCACTAACCAAGCTGCACGGAATGATTCTGCAAGTGACGCACAAGGGACGCACTCCAATAAGTCCGAGGTAGATGATACAAATTGTCCACAGAGTGAAGAAAAAGCCAAGGATGACAACTGGAAAGATGATAATATGTTTCAACAGAGTGAGAGGACAAATGATGAGGGTTACGAAGGAGATATGGAGGGAGATGGGGAACTTATGCCGCCGCCCTCCGTAATACCGTAAGTTTCTCTTTATAACTATACTTTTTAAAACTAAATATGAACCCCTGTAGCTGTAGCCACATGTGTAGCTTTTGTGTGCAATATCTCCAAATTGCACTGAAAAGTAGAACTTAGCTATTGTAGATAAAACTCGATTAACCCTTAAAGGTGTAGGGAGGGGTATTTGTGAGTTACATACTCGTTAAGACCTCCTCCATACGCCTACTCCCTTGATGAGGTTAGTTTTCAGTTATTAACAGCATTAAAAAAAAAGTTGTCAAGTCACTGATGATGGCCAGAAGCAAATAGTTATAGAGCTGCCTAGTGACCTAGTCAATTGTTTCTTGTTTCATCCTGTGGAATAGAACTGATCAGACTGTTTGAGAAGTTAACCTATGTTATGAAATTTGCAGAACAAGATCTGGACAATCCTCACAATCTGAGAAGCCAAAGAGATTGGAAACACCACTGGCTGCTATGTTGCCGTCTAAATATGCTAATGTTGATGTTACAGAGCTATTTCCAGACTTCAGGCCGGATAAAGTAAGTAATTACAGTAATAAGCAATTAAGTATTTTGTGCAAGCTCTTAATTCTTTTTGGTTCTGTGGCTACATGCCACTTTTATAGTTTGGCTATATTGGTAAATCCCTCAGTTGTTCAAAGTCGACGAAATGACAGAGTTAAAATTTGCCAAGATCTGATGCTCTTCAAAAATTCCTTTCACCTCCTTTCTTGATCCACAATTTTGCTGTTGTGTATGATCCGCATGTTTCTATGATGCGCGACAAGTTCATAAAGCAGTACTACCCAATAACCATGATTGGAGGAAAGGGCACAACCATGTGGCCATTGATTGTTACCAACAGCCTTAAGATCTATATTGAAGCTACTAAGTCAGTCAAACTACCAAAACAAACTTAGAATAATTACTGATTTAGTGGGCTATTTAAAGATACTGGTACTAGAAATTTGAAATATCGTATTGCAATGGAAATCGCCAGTGCCTTCTCATTTATCATCATCATGGGCCACTACATCTTGACAGATGATTGTTGCAGTGTTGTGTTTAGTTGCTGCGAAGGCACTTTTTTCTGTGGCTATATACATAATTCCTTTATTTCAGGTACTTCTATTCTCCCGCTTGTTTGGTCCGGGCAAGCTATCAAGCCTGCCTCAGATATGGCGCGGCGTGAAGAAGCGGCGACGTCGTAAACGCAGCGGCAGTACCAGTAGTGATACGCCCCCGGCTCCGGCTGACAATCAGGAGCCTCAGTATGCTAGTGATGATGAGGAAAAGTTATTGAAGTAAGTAATGCTATTGTTGAAAATGAATCTGTGTGATAAATAATACTTTTCAATCATTTAATATTTCAAGCATTGCAAAACATTGGATAGTTCAGGTGGTTTCTTTATAGCGCTATATTCATAAAAATTACGCTATATTCGATGATATCCTCAAAGATTATAATTTCCACCAAAACCATATATATGTATATTTATAAGTCATAGATTTTGTATTTCTGTCATACAAATCTTACAGTACTGGTGATGTTTAACATCATTCTCATTTTTAAAGCTAACTAGCTAGCTAGCTCTGGCTCACAATACTTACTAATGAATATAACCAATATTGCAGGCCAATGGAAGAGACTCAACACTCAAACAGTGACAACAACAACTCTCAGGGGGGCGACAAGTCCCAGCGTCCGACGCCCGCACACTGGCGCTTCGGCCCCGCTCAGATGTGGTATGACATGCTCAATGTGCCCGAAACTGGAGATGGATTCGATTACGGCTTTAAAGTTAAGGTACGTTCCGTTATAGTTGTACCTACATTGGTTAAAGGAGACGATTAAGTACCTAAGCTTCACTTCTGATTATAATTTCGTTATTTATATTTCCCCCTAATTCACACCCTGTATAAGGTAAATTTATATCAATCACCCAAATAAAATAAAATTCAAATTCAGTTTTGACACTTCGCAGCACAGACAATTGGGATTATATTTATAATTTTATTAACTTACTGTACTATTTTCTCACTTGTACTGTGTACGAATTCTTGTGTGATTGTTACATTTTGAAATAAATGGTGCCAAATTTATTTCAATGTTCACATGTACTTATCTATACAAATGATGTAAGCAAGGCGCATACGGCGTGTGCCTGTTGTCCCATCGAAGATCACTCACGATATAAATACAATATTAAATGGATCACGTTATATGAGACTATCTCTTTCTAGGCACCGTCACCAGAGCGAGAAGAACAACCAAAACCGAAAGAACCCGAAGAAGATAACCCACAAACGGTAGAGAATGAGGATGACCCCGACAGTGGTTTCCCTGATGACTCGTTTCTTATGGTGTCGCAGTTACAGTGGGAAGACGACGTTATATGGGATGGCAGTGAAATTAAGCACAAGGTATGTTCAGAAAAAGTGTTTAATTTAGTTTTTAATAGAGGACAAGAAAGCCTAATTTAGCATGACCTTACAATGGGTGTGCACGTTCCTCAAGCGGGCGCCCAGCGTGTGTCCGGTATCGAGGCCTTAGATAGTATTACACATAGTAAGTAGCACACACTATGATACAAAGGGTTGAAGGCAGCGATAGCCTAGTGGAGATACCAACGGACTGCCTTGCAGATATAAATAAATCTTTATCTTTTATCTTTATCAGATGGCATCGGGTTCGAATCCACGGCGCGCACCACTGGCTTTTCGAAGTTATGTGCATATTGAATTGTTAATTATTGCTTGCCCCGTGCCTCGCAGATCACGTAAAGCCGTCGGTCCCGGCTGTCATGAAGATCTTTGAAAGTCGCTACGTGGACCCTCAAATAAACTGATACTGGTCTAAACCATGGAATATCGCTATCCTTTTGAGTTGCGAAGGTCAGTCGGTCGCTCTGTAGAAAAGCCGATAATCTGTCATTTCTGGTTAGACTAGTAAGCGGACCCCGGGCTCCAAGGCGTATAGTCTTGGATGCAACCGGGATAACATTAGGTCGATGATTATGATGATGACTATGATACAAACGGTGTGCAAATATCTAAATTTTAGAGAACTGAGACTGACTGACTTTCTGATAGAAAACTCCAATAAGTAACAAACTGTCCCATCCGCAAACGTGACTATCATTAATCTGTTTTGTTCGTGCCGTGGAATCCGCAGTACAGGGCCGTTTCCTCTCTTTCTCTATGGTAGTTCACAGCCTGCATCGATATATAATACTACCAGATATCGTGTCCGCGCCAAAAAACCGTCTCGACAAATAACGCCTCGCTCGACAGCGCGTTCGTATATTGTGTTTAGTTGGTTTGAAGCACAGCCAACAGCCAACAAATCAGAACAGTAGATGCATGGAGTCGATTTTTTTGCAATATTTTTTTAATAATTTGTTACCAGAACATCGAAATTGGTTGTTTAAAATTGGTTAAGGCTATTTGAATTGTTTTATTTTCCGCTTACGACACCATCTACTCCCAAGCTAAGCATAAGCTGGTACTGTGAATACTAAACATTGGATAGACATAATATATAGCTACTTCTTTTTCTAAATACCTTCATATTATGCATAGAGACACCCAAACCAAGACAAACATTCATGTTCAAGCACACAAATTGACTTGAGCGAGAATCGAACCCGCGACCTGCGGTGTAGCAGTGGCTGTTTACCTATTAAAGGTGTGCATTCAGAACCTATGTAAAAGGCTTAATGTGCTTATTAAATGTTAAATGTCTGTTGGTGAACCTAAATAAATAAATATAACTATCCTTGTACCATGAAGATTGAAGATGATTATAAAGGTACCTATGGAATTAAGGTGTATTTTTATTTGTCACATCCTGCGATATCTACCTTGGTGAGCCGTCGACAATTAATACATTTGATAACAGGCGTACTTACATTTTTGTGTACTGTGCAAAAAAAGTAAAAAAACATTATACACAAAAAAGTAAGGCTAATCTATAACTGCTGTTATATAACATAAGATGACAAAACATTGATGGCCGAAACTTAAATGTAAAGACGTAGTGAACTTTTACGTTCATTCATATTATAAATTATTTTAGTGTTCTGCGCGAGTCCATATATTTCATAGTCCATACCGTGTAGTAAAATTCGAATCCGAAATTCGAAAAAATAAGAAAATAAACGAAAATGACGTTTATTGTCACGACTGGTCGTAAGTATTAGATAACATTTTTATGATTTGTGACTTTATTAATCGGTGTCATGGTTGTAATTTGGTTGAACTTAAAACAGTTTCAAAACATTTGTCTCTGTTTGGTAGGAATCAAATATCGCAGACAGATTTTAGCTAAGATTTTGTATGTGATCCGTCATCTTGTCCTAGTAGTATTATATATCGATGACAGCCTGTTAAGGCGCCGTGTACAGCTAACTGAGTTCAGCTGTTGCTGTCACTGTCGGATTGTATACATAAGAAAGAGAAGCGCGACGACGACGGGACGTTCAGAACGAGTTATTTATCATTAAATACATTAATTCTTACAAATATCTTATTCCAATCGATAAATAAAAACAACAGTTCCCTTTATTATTATATATTACATCACTATTATTAATATTATCAGGATTTGTTTATAAATAATACAGTTACAATTGCTACAATTTCAATTTAAATGGTTATTTTATGGTTTTTTTTAATCGAGAAAATTTACCGAAAACGTGTTTTGAACACAATGAATATAATATGATCAAGATTAACATATATTTTTTTAGCTGCTCTAACATGTATACATTTGGCTAAAAAACTGTTTTGTGAAGCCTATTTTGACTAGGTACAGCGCCTTAACTTAAACCGCCAGAGGCGTCCATCGGCGTCCCGCATTGGCGGGCTTGCAAAACGCATAACAGGTGTTATTCTTTGCTGCGACTCCAGCGTACAATAAAAATCATAATCCTTTAAAATCCTGCCGATCTTAATGATCTGTATTATACTTAGATCATTAACTGTATTAAAAAAATACATCGCCGATATTGAATCAAAGCAATCGTTTTATATTTTTCAGGTTTTAGCTCGCCTAAATAGCAAAAGCAACGCTGCAGGATGGGTACCAACTTCTGTGAGCCGGACCGCGCAGCAGTTCTCTCATCCGAGACCCCAACCGCCCGCGCCTATGCAACCTAAGCCTGCTACGTAAGTACATTAATATCCCAAGTATTGAAGACCTCATATACCTTCTGTTAATGGAGATTTGCGATACAAGACAAGACGGCCTATTGACCGCCGGATTCTATCCATGGATAGATCCCATGGATTTGGAGATAATCGATCCATATTTGATGTATTTCGTATGGAGCTTGTCAAATATGCATCATTATTTGTATATCGTATGTTGGGACCGGCCGCGAAGTACTCCTAACAAAAAGCAATGATAATTTATTTTAGTAACAAAGAACAATGGCCACTTCCCATACATTGAATGACCTGATAATGAATTATTGCGTATATAGATAAAATGTACGAAAACAAGTAGCTCTATGATCAAGATTTTATACTGTGAAGACAGTTTTTCTTATAAAGGTCCAGGAATTACATAATACACCAAAATTAGTTCGTATTAATTTGACAGATTCACCCATGTCCGATGTCACCGGCGGCGTCTTTACGTCAAAAACGTTCCGTCGCATCCTTATCCAATGTTTTCAACGGCAGAAATACATTTATATTTAACTTTTTATATCTTTTATCATAAAAATATACATTAATTTATGATCAGCTTTTAACAACTTGATTCAATCTATATATAAAATTAAGTTTTCTCGAGGTTTTGACAAAACCAGTTGCTAAAGATGTGGTATAAGTGAAATGGAACGTAGCTAAACAAGGAAGTATTATCGGGCACAGATAATATAACAATGCAGCGAATAAAAAAATATTTTGATAAGGATGCGTTCACGAGTTGTAGAACATCTTTACAACCCAAAACATTTCTTTTTACCTAGACTTCTATAAAATATAATTGTTAGTGAAATCATAACACTAAAAAATAACCTTAATTTTAAAATAAGTTTTATCTCTATACATGTTTAGGTCAAAAATGGCCATTCTTCTTTATTGATTCACAGCATTGAGCTAGCTATGATCATGTTCGAATTATTTTAGTGATTCACTCGGCAGTTCTCTACCAATTTATATTTTTTTGTCGGCCTTGCAAGTACGCCGAGTATTGTGCGTTTGATTCTATAGAACACACAGTCTAGTAACAAAATTATTGTTGCATGTGCAAAATTTTGTTACCAGTCTCTGTGTTTTGTGCCTGTGTGTTTTAATGTATGACCCCGCAAATGGTGTATTTCAAAGCCGTGTTCACGGAAAGTCTTAGTGACCACAGCTGGTGTAATTCATGCCGAAACGTCGGGGCAAGTATAAGTTATTGCACCATTATTTTCAAATAATTAAGCCATATTCGTCCATGTGGTGACGGATTAAGAATACGGATTGTCATCACCCTATATCATCCCACGGGTGTTGTAAGAGCCGACAGAGTTAGCATATTATGCATAGAACAGCACTGTAAGAAAAGGAAAACTTGATACAAACCCTATACCAACTCGTTTGGCCATCATGGTATAGTAGGCTAATTCCTCCTTTCAAAGAAGAGGCCTTGTCCAACAGTGGACTGTTAAAGGCTGATGATGATTATGAAGAAGCCATATAAATAAAAGTAAGTTTTTTGTCTTTCGTGATATATACCACATACTCGTTTCGAGTGACCGATATTTCGGCCCTGTTGCAAGCGCCATGTTCACGGATGAAGTAGATGTGCATGCTGATGGTATAGTTTCATATAATTTCCGTAGAGCCGCAGCAGCCAAAGGACCCGCCGACGCCTCAGTAGACGGTGAAGACAACACATGGTACAGTATCTTCCCCGTGGAGAACGAGGAGTTAGTCTACGGCACTTGGGAGGACGAAGTTATTTGGGACGCGGAGAGCATGGACAAAGTACCCAAGCCGAAAATATTGACGCTCGATCCGAATGATGAGAATATTATACTGGGTATACCTGATGATGTGGACCCTTCGAAGATTACAAGAGGTATGTGTCTTTTATTCTTTTAGTCCCAATAGGTACTATCATATAGATATATGGTAGAGCCTTGTCCTCCGGAAGTTTCATCCTCTTTTCCTTCTCCCTCATACCATTCTACCTCGTATACCTTTTCCCATCCAGGTGGCACTGCTGGGGTTTCAGCTGTCCATGGGCAGCAATAATCGCTTACCATTAACAGTTCCGCCTGCTCGTTTGTTGCCTATGCCATAAAAAAATCAGGTCATAAGTACCAAAATGGCAAAAACCTATATTGTCTTATATATACAATTGCTTATAAATATAACACAAGCACTCACTAAGGATGCGGTTTGATGCGGGCCGCCCAAGATCGGTCTGTGCGGAGAACCTTGGGTAGACCTATGTCCAGCAATGGACATCTCTAGACTGACATGATGACTCACTAAGGAAGGATTTTCTTATATTCCGCCATCGATATTATAATACTACCAGATATTGTGTCCGCGCCAAAAAACCGACTCGGCAAATAACGGCTCGCTTGACAGCGCGATCGTATATTGTGTTTAGTTGGTTTGAAACACAGCCAACGTCAATACGTTTCACAATGCCGCAGTGCCTAGTAAAAAGTTGCAAAAATAATGCCCAAAAATGAAATTTATCGGATGGAGTATCTTACTTTCGGTAAGTAAATAAAAAATAAGTTATATTTTAAGCTTAGAATTACCAAATTATTAATCCGCCACAAAATTTTTTTGACGCACGTCAAAAAATCTTGTCAAGCCACATATAACAGTGATAACTCATACACAAACCAGAACAGTAGATGCATGGAGTCGATTTTTTTTGTAATATTTTTTTAATAATTTGTTACCAGAACATCGAAAGATATCGCTAGATATCAGTCTTACGATGAAAAATAAAATACATCATTGCGCCAACGGTACCACTTATGATTTCACATTTATCATAAAATTATTTTAAATTAGAATTGATTGTCTACAACTAATAAGTAAATTAAATTTCTACGTGCTGCGTCACTCGATTAAACCTTACGTAGCTCCACCGCTTAAGTTTGTTTTCAACCGACTTCAAGAAAGGAGGCAGTTCTCAATTCGATTGTACTTTTTTGGGTTTGTTACCTCAGAACTTTCGACTGGTTGAACGGATTTTCATTAATATTTTTTTGATTTGAAAGCTTAGTGCCTTCCGTTTGGTATCATTTTAATTTTGTCCAATTTGAAGGTGGTTTAGTTTTTTGTTAAACAATAATAATGTTTATGTAATTAAGTTACTATAATGCGTGTTGTGTTTAGCTATTAAAGGTCTGCATTCAGAACCTACGTAATTGTAATAGGCTTAATGTGCTTGATGTTTGCTAAATGTCTGTTGGTGAATCTAAATAAAATAAATATAACTGTCATTGTACCATGAACATTGAAGATGATTATAAAGATATGGAATTAAGGTGTATTTTTATTTGTCACATCTTGCGATATCTAGCTTGGTGAGCCGTCGACAATTAATACATTTGAAAACAGGCTTACTTACATTTTTGTGTACTGTGCATAAAAAGTAAATAAACATTATACACAAAAAAGTAAGGCTAATCTATAACTGCTATTATATAACGATGCCGCGGGGACCAGATAGTTAAATTGTAAGTAATGTTTACTAAGAAACATTGATGGCCGAAACTTCAAAGTAAAGAACTAGTAAACTTTTACGTTCATTCATATTATAAATTGTTTTAGTGTTCTGCGCGAGTCCATATATGTCATAGTCCATACCATGTAGTAAAATTCGAATTCGAAATTCGAAAAAATAAGAAAATAAACGAAAATGACTTTTTTTGTCACGACTGGTCGTAAGTATTAGATAACATTTTTATGATTTGTGACTTCATTACTCGGTCTCATGGTTGTAATTTGGTTGAACTTCAAACTGTTTTAAAACATTTGTTTCTGTTTGGTAGGAATCAAATGTCGCGGACAGATTTTAGCTAAGATTTTGTATTTTTTGTCATAGTAGTATTATATATCGATGTATTCCGCCCCTAATGGGGCAGTTTTCTTAAAATTGACAAGATTACCTATCTTCGGTTTTTAAAGGTCGTATCTCTTTGTAATGTGATATTACTAACAATGTCTATTTTATCGGCTGTTAAACTTGCTATTTTATCGGCTCCCCTTTCCCCAAGGTTATGCATTTCCTATTATTTTTAACACAATTTTGATGTATTTATCATTACAGAAAGAGGTCCCGCACCAAAAGTAAAAATCCCCCACCCGCACGTGAAGAAGTCAAAGATCCTGCTCGGCAAGGCGGGCGTCATCAACGTATTGCAGGAGGACGCGCCGCCGCCGCCGCCTAAGTCGCCTGATAGAGATCCCTTCAATATCTCTAATGATGTGTAGGTACATTTGTACTTTCGAGACGACGGTGGTACGTAGTGGTCACGTGCCTCCGTGTGTGTTCATTTCACACCGCGATGTACCTTAACGGCGTAACACAGGAGGAGCTCCGGTAGCATAAAACATTCCCGGAGCCCTCTCTTTATTGTGTAGAAGTTGGCCACCGAGGCGGTTTTAGTGCGGTAAAAATCCCACACACCCCGGCCTTCCCCCTAGGAGACCGGCAGCCTTTTAGAAGGTTTCCCCTCGAAAAAAAAAAAAAAAAAAAAAAAAAAAAAAAGGTACATTTGTACTGTGGAGGAATAAGGCGTGGTGTTCCTCCAACTATAGGGAGGCACCTCTGACCAGGCTAGGTGATGGTGACTGGTGGACTGCAGTCTGACGGACGCATTTGAGAAGTTGGATATACCTATAGTCATCTCGTGCGCGATTCAGGTCTTTAGTTCCATAGCGTCTTTCGTTTGTCGTGTTTTATGTATACAACTTCGTTTTTTTTGTTTAAATATAGGCTACTTTACTTGATTGTATATTTTACTTAATGTTTTCAGGTACTACCAGCCCAAATCCCAGAACCCGCGGCTAAAAGTAGGCGGAGGTCAGTTAATCCAGCACAGCACGCCGGTGGTGGAACTGCGCGCGCCCTTCATCCAGACGCACATGGGCCCGGCTCGACTGCGGGCCTTCCACCGACCGGCTATGCGCAAGCTGTCGTACGGACCCTTGGCTGCACCTGGCCCGCATCCCGTGCAGCCGCTGCTTAAACATATCAAGAAGAAGGCTAAAGTAAGTGGAAACGCTTTTTCTTTTATAAAACAACTCGCGCACTGCGGCCAACTCCGGAATCGATGATCGTAGTGCGCTGCCGCCTTCGATTGCCTATTGCGGCTACTCCATGCCTGATATTAAAATCAGGCAATGCGATGTTCGCCCGACACTGCGATCTCTCGATGTACGGAAAGCCAGTGGACCTGACAGAATTCCAGCGGTTGTGCTTAGGAAATGCGCAGCCGAGTTGTCTCCAATGCTTACACGCCTGTATCGCCTATCATATGCCCCTGGCGTAGTGTCGCAGGCTTGGAAAGAGGCGAACGTACAACCCATTCCCAAAAAAGGGGATCTTCTGATTCGGGCAACTATCGACCCATTGCTATCACCCCTACCCTCTGCAAGGTGTTTGAACGAATAAGTAACAACCAACTCGTTCGCTACCTAGAAGATAACTCTCTCATCAGTGATCGTCAGTATGGCTTCAGACCGAAACTATCAACGGGTGATCTTCTAGCGTATGACACTCACCTTTGGGGTGAGGCGATGGACAGGCATGGGGAGTCGTTGGCTATTAGTCTCGACATCTCCAAAGTCTTTGATAGAGTCTGACATCGTGCGCTTCTTTCCAAGCTTCCAGCCTACGGCTTGCCGCCTCGATTGTGCAATTGGGTTGCCAGCTTCCTGCGTGAGCGCCGTATCCGAGTCCTTTGTGACGGTGAGTCATCGAAGTTTCTCCAGGTGAATGCTGGTGTTCCTCTGGGGTCCGTGTTATCGCCCACGCTTTTTCTTCTGCATATCAATGATATGCTCACTTTTGGGGGCATACATTGCTATTTAGATGACAGTACTGTACATGGGCGATATCTCGGACACCCTGCGGCTAAGCAAGGCGATACTGAGGAGTATAGCCGAACACTTGTTGCTGAGCTTGACTGGGTTCTGAATTGCATGTCGCATTGGGGTGATGAGAACCTGGTCCAGTTCAACACTAAGAAAACACAGGTGTGCGCATTCTCAGCTAAGGTATCTCCATTCCTTCCCCATCCCTCTCTTCTGGACACTCCAATACCGATTCAAGATAGCCACAATATCCTGGGTATGGACATACGCAGAAATCTCAACCAGAAAAACTACAACGAGGGTGTCATCAAATCCGCATCTCGGAAACTGTGGAGCAGTTGTGTCTGTTATACAAGACCCAGGTTTGCTCCTGCGTGGAATACTGCTCTCACCTTTGGAATGGCTCCTCTCAGTACTTATTGGACGCCCTCGATAGGTTGCAGCGGCGTGCTGTCCGTATCATTGGGGATCCAGAGGCCACTAAGACTCTTGAGTCACTGCAATTGTGCAGAGAAGTGGCCTCAATGGCTGTCTTCTATCGCATTTATCACGGTGTAATCCAACTAATCCCACCCTCTCCTTTCCTATCCCGAACGACACGTGCTGGGTTAAGGTGCCACTCTTACACGGTAGAACTGATACCGTCACGCACCAAACGGTTCGGCGCCTCTTATCTCTGCCGTACCATTAAGATGTGGAATTCTTTACCAGCCCACGTGTTTCCCTCCACTTATGATCCTGGGTCCTTTAAGCGGGGCATGAAAGGGCCATCATGCCGTAATGCCATGCTGGCTGCTGGGATGATGGCCATCACTATGGGACTTCACTGACTGCTTAACATGGAGTCAATTTGCACGGCAGAAAAACAAAGCACAGGGAATATCCCAGAACTCGTGGCTTAAGTTAGGTATAGGTAAGGTCAGTTAGCTATCCACTGGACCTCGGAAGATAGGACTAGCCTTTCCTTTTTTAAACAACAAATCCAATCAATTACAAACTTACAATAAAGGAAGTAATATAATTATTTTACTTGCAGGAAGCATTCCTATAGCCATACATTTTCTAAATGCACTGGCGGTTTCAACTGACCGTTACTACAGTATTTCTAAAGCTGTTCTTATAAATATTAACATGTCCATAATATCCACAGCAACGCGAAGCCGAGCGGTTAGCTTCGGGCGGTGGTGACGTGTTCTTCATGCGAACGCCCGAAGACCTTAGCGGACGGGACGGCGAGCTGGTGTTAGTGGAGTTCTGCGAAGAACATCCGCCGCTTATCAGCCAAGTCGGCATGTGTTCCAAGATCAAGAACTATTATAAACGGACGGCTGCTAAGGTATATCCTTTACCAAGTGCTATTATCTGCTAGTATAATTTGGACTATCATTGCAATCGCGGGCCGAATCTGGACTAGATTAGCACACGATTGAGAAAATGGCAAGAACAAAGAGAGGCCTAGGTTCAGCAGTGGACATATTCAGGCTGTGGGTGATGATGATGATAATTGCACATAGAGGTAATCAAAGATATTCATAAATTTTGTATGCCATGTTATACGTCTACAGTTCTTAATTTTAAAACTTGTTTTAGGAACTGTGTAGTTCTTTCTATTATTTTTACAGTTGGCTTGTAATGTTTTGATCGATGGACAGCGAGTGGAACAAGTGAATGAGTTTGTATACTTCGGTACGTTGTTTACAAGAGATGGTAACAATGAAGAAGATATTGAAAGAAGACTGCAGGTAATAGAGTGAGTGGAGCGCTGAAGGCGTTTATGAACAGTCAAAACGTGTCCAAAAAGGCACGTTTGGCTGTGCAGTATGGTAGTGAAAGTTGGGTATGGCAGAAGAGACTTGAAAGTAGAATAAATGCTGTAGAAATGAGAGCACTGAGAAGTATGTGTGGTATATCTTTGACCGACAGAGTAAAGAATACTGTGATAAGAGAGTGGTGTGGGGTAAAAGAAGATGTAGTGACAAGCATCGAGAAAGGCATGTTAAGATGGTTTGGGCACATGGAGAGGATGGATGACGAAAGACTGACAAAGAAGATATATAAGGCAAATGTGAATGGGACAGGACGAAGGGGAAGACCTAGGCGGACCTTCTCTGACCAGATTGGAGGCATCCTAAAAAAAGGACAGGTCAGAAGTACCCTAAACAGAAGAGCATGCATGAGACACTTGATGGAAGTGCATGAAGCAAGAGAGGTATGTCAGGATCGTTGCAAATGGCGTTCCGTAGTCTCTGCCTATCCCTCCGGGTAACAGGCGTGAGTCTACGTACCGTAAAATGGGGATACTTTGATTAATTTTAAAATTCAATTGATCATAACTTTGCCAGTTTATGCTAGAAAAATACAAAATAAATTCTGTATTGCCAACTTGGGACCTGCTATCATAATGGGACAATAAAAAAAAAATTTGCGTTTATAGTTTCGGCGTAAAAATTCACTAAATGTCGATTCAACTTTATACTTGCAATGGGGTTATTTTGATAGGCCACGACTTTATCCCCCCCGTGGGATCTCCACCTTGTCGTGGTGGGGGGGCTTAGTAACCGTGGATTGGTCACCCGCGGTGAAGCTAAGAGGGATCCAGGAGGGGACGCTCCGCGTGGGCTTGACGGAGGCCCGCGCAGGATGCGTCCAAAGGGGCGGGTGCGAGGGACAGTTCTTCTGTCCCTCGCAGTCGGGTGTGGTCGCGGGAGGAGAGGCGTGTCGGTGTTGCGTTGCCGCGCGCCCTATCTCCCGCGATCAAATGGGGGCGCACCATCGTTGCGTCGCGGTGGGGCTGCAGAGGAAGAGGAGATGCGGTGTTGCGTTGCCGTCCTCCCTATCCTCTGCGGCCGCTGAGTGTTTTGGCGGCGGAGCCCAACACCTTCATCCGCCGCCAAGGGGGTTTTGTTCGGGGCCCGCCTGACCATCTGGCGGGCCAATACCCGTCGGGGGGTAGCGAGGCATGCTTCAGCGACACCCGACCCTCCGACACACGGGTACGTGAGGAACACGGGTTGGTTTTTAGTCAATAAGAGTCTGACAGTCCCCTTCGTCCTTCCCCCCAGGGCGAAGGGACTCCATGAGGATTTTCCAACCCGACACAAAAAAAAAAAAAGGCTACGACTTTATGACGGAATATCATAGTATCCCTTAACAGGAGTAAAAAGCAATAACAAAAAGAAATATTGATTAATTAGATTTCAAATTAGAGCAATTAAAAAATCGGTGGGGTGACTTTGATTACAGGGTTTACTTTGATAACAGATTTTAAGCAGTTTATTAGCTTGAAAAATAAAACAATCAATTTAGGATAATCGAATATATGACACAAAAAACAATCAAACTGTAACATTATATACTAAATAAAGGTTTAAAATCTTTAAAAACTTAAAATCTTTAAAAACCTCAAAACTCCTTGGAAAAAAGAAAAATCAAAAATGTTTCATTATTAAATTATTACTTAGAATAATCAGCCTTTTTTAATTTTAATAAGAGAAAATTATCAACTTTTCTTATAAATTTAGTTACGATATCAGGAACTACACAATCAACAGTCTTGTGGAAGAAATATTGAGATCATTACACAATTATTTTCATCAATGTAATTTGCTTGCTTATAGCTCTTTTACATCGCTTAAGAGGCCGTTCCAAAATTCACGGACTGCGTGAATAGGTATTTTACGCCAAGCGCGCGGGCAACGCGATCGAGGTGTCAATGTGTGCGTCTGTGTAGCCCAACAAAATCTACCTTGCAGTGAACTCACGGAGACAAAACAAATTGATACTTTGACCAATAAATTTTATGATCGTAATACAGAATTATTTTGGCTAACGTATTTTGATGCTTGAATGTAATAATTCAAGGTAGATTCCATTGTTGTTGTTAAAAAAAGCCGACTTCAAACAGTCGTAGAAACATGCAATTTCATTTACCTACTTAGATTACAATAAATACTAATTCTAGTTATTCTGTTATAAAATCCAAAATACAGAACCGATTTCGGAAAACTTTCTATGAGACCAAGCTGGAAGTAATATCATTATATCCTATGAAATAAAAATAAATCCAAATCGGTCCATAAATGATGCATTAGTGAGGTAACAAACATTAAAAAATATGAAAAAATAATACAACTGAATTGTGAACCGCCTCTGTTTTGAAGTCGGTTGAAAATATTAATATACAATATAAATGAGATGTTACTTGAGCTGAAAGATGTTACTTGCGCAGAATACCAGTGTTGCGGCTTAATAACCGCAACGTATACTGAGCGTTGTCCATTTTCTGGCACTGATGAGACACACACTTCCACGTCTTATTTAAAACTTAATTTATAAATAAATTTATATGATTATAGATTGTTCACTTAGTCACTGACAATAATTTATTATTGTATATCAGCACGGTCGGCCGGGTACGCATAGGGTTGCCAGTGACCAGCAATAATATTCTACCAATTGATAATCAGTAGCTGTATAATCTATGATCAGAACTGAAATAATATTATGTTACTTTTGTGTTTTTATTTTCTGTCATAATTTAATCTAGTGCTTTAAGTTTGTAATATCTTATTTTAATTTTTTTGTCTACTTTTTAATTGTGTGCCATTGGTGACAGAAATATTTTTTATTTTTTTTTAAGTAGCCGAAATTTTTCTGGAGTATCCATCTCCTCATTTATTGTACTATTACAAATCAACTGATAGCCATCATCGCCGCTATGTACTGTTTGCTAAAATAAATAAGAAAAATTGGGCAAGTGCGAATCGGACTCGCGCACGAAGGGTTCCTTACCAATATTTATAAAAGAAAATCACGTTTGTTGTATGTATACTTAAATACTTTCTACCTGTTTATTAAGATCGAGTAACAAATTGCTTAAAAATTACGTTTGTTGTATGAGAGTAGTTGATTGTTGTATGCCCTTTATTAATTATTTTTTTTTAATTTAATTATTTATTTTGAAAGGTAATATACAACTACATATTCTGTGAAAATTAAAAGCGTCTACCTGTTATAGTTAGTAATTTTGAGCAAAAAATACGAAAAAAAAACACGTTTTTTGTGTGAAAAATATGAATATTTTCATTATTTTTATTTTTAGTATTTGTTGTTATAGCGGCAACCAAAATACATAATTTGTGATTGTGCTTTCTAGCTATCACGGTTTATGAGATACAGCCTGGTGACAGACAGACAGACAGACAGACGGATTGACAGACAGATAGCGGAGGCTTAGTAATAGGGTTCCGATTTTTACCTTTTAGGTACGGAACCCTAAAAAGTAACGTCTTAATGTTTTGTCACATGCTGTTTTCAATACCATGCTGTCACCATTTATAACTAGTGATCGATGTTTATAACACAAGAATCATATACCTACGTACCAACATTTCAATTTTTTTCTGGCAGGAAGTATTTAATAATCAAACCTTATAGTACAAACCTCTTAGACGGTGATTGAGTCATTATTAAAAACAAAATTTTAGCTGGAACTTTATAAAAATGTTGCAAAGGAAATCAGCTGTTCCATACAAAATTTAACTTTGACATTGACAAAATGAATGGAACAGTTGCTTTTTGCCGCGATTTCGGCTGTCTGTGCTATATATTCCTAAGAGGTTTACACTAAGTATACAAATAAGTAACGTTGTATACAGTATGTAAAAACACCCTTAACGAAAACTGAAATCCCATGTTGTACCAATCACTACGAACATTTTTACTTCGGCACCATACCTGGGAAATTACTGGTTCAGGAGATATTGAGGCTCAAAGTTAGTATGGAATTTTTCTAATTAGGTACAAAATCGATGCATTTACTCCACCAATATGTTCTTTAGACGCCCTATGACCCCATGGATAAGTATTTATTTCGAGTATAGCACGCACGCGCTTTTAATTACGGTTTAGAAAATGTGAAAACTTAAAAATATTCGTTTCCCAGGTATCTTTCTTGGTAAGTATGACTTGGCAGTCATGTACACAACCAGTAGACTTCGGCTTGGTGATTACACAATATTCTTAACTAATCTGCCATAAGGCGCTAAAACTATCAAGCCATACCCAATGGCTAGATGAATAGCCTGTCGTGGGTCGTAATTGAAAACTTCCTCCAATCATTAACCACATATGTGACAATGTCTGAACGCACCATCGCTCTATCTTGTGTTCCGTACACTAAATAAGAGAGAGCACGAAACAAACATGCACCGTCACCAACAATAGGGACGACAGTACATTCTTCAACTTCTCAACGTTCAGATTTTCTTTAGCCATTTTAAAAAAGTCTTACCGACAAAACCTACGCTCAAACTAAACGAAAACAAAATAAATACCAAATACAAAGCTGAGTCTATAACCAAAACTACTTAACCGAAACAAAGCAAATGCAATCCAATGCAATCCAATACATTCCAAGAAAAGAACAGCCAAAATCGTCAAATATACTTAATCCGCTAGAAATATTTAGGTATGGTATGTGCTATATAGCAACCAAAACGATTTAACGACCAACAACATCCAACCAACTGCGTACAACTAACCTACCTGACGATGAACGTTAAATAATAACTGGAGAGGGTCATTAATCCGCAAAAAATCTTAACACCTCGATTAAAAAAATGACGCAACTGCACAACGCTATCTATTTGACGACCGGTTGGCGCAGCGGGAGTGTAAGCGACTGCTACGCCGAAGGTCGCGGGTTCGATTCCCGCTAAAGTCAAACATTTGTGTGCATGAACATGGATGTTTGTCTTGGTCTGGGTGTTTCTATGTATAATATGTATGTATTTACAAAAAAAAAGTATATATGTATGTTTATCCATTATCTAGTACCCATAACACAAGCTCTGCTTAGTTTGGGACTAGATGGTGATGTGTGTATGTGGTAGAATATTATTATTAATATTATTATTATATTGTCAACATTTATAACTAAAATTATTTTGTTCGTCTTAATTTATTCGTTCCACTAAGTACTGATAGTTCAAAATAATAAATTTACATCCTCCATCATCCCTTAGTATATCCCCATGGGGGTTGAATTTATCAAAATCATATTTAAGCGGACGTCTTCATCATAGTAGCTCCAATCTTTAATTTCAGTTCAATCAGTCAAAAATCTATGAAAATTTATACAAACTTTCATCCCCTATTTTATCCCCTTAGGGGTGAAATGTATCAAAATCCTTTTTTAGGGGATGTCTACGTCATAGTAGCTATATGCATGCAAAGTCTCAGCCCGATCAGTTTAAAATTGACAAAGTTTCATATAAACTTTCATTCCCTATTTTATCCCCTTGGTGGTAGAATTTATCAAAACCCTTTCTTAGCGGATGCCTACGTCATAACATCTACCTGTATGCCAAATTTCAGTCCGATCCCTCCAGTGGTTTGGGCTGTGCGATGATAGATTACTATGTCAGTCAGTCACCTTTGAGTTTTATATATTTAGACACAATTTCTGACATTCATAAGAGTCACCTTGTGACCTATGTGAATATAGTATTTTTGAATTTTGCGGTATTTATTTTATAAGAGCATCGATTTCGTTACCATTATTTTATTATACATATTCAACAATAATAACTCACATCAAGAAGGGTTTGTCGCGCTATAAATCAGTGGTGTTTACAAGGCACGCACACAGACGCAGTGACAACAGCAAACGGCACACGTCCTACCTCGATGAGCGCTCAGCGCGGTCTAAAGTTCCGTAGACGCGTACAGGATTTATATAACGATTTCTGTCTTCGTTTAAAAATTAATTTAAAATATTTGTAATCACATTCAGAAGCAGATTTTTTTTTCCTAGCAAGGTATTATATCAAATCTTATTAGAGACTATTTGTTTTTTTATTTCTTAGTGTATTTTATGTGATAAAAAATAATCCATTTAGACGTAAACTGACAATTTAATGACATTTTACGTAACATTTTTTGGTTTATTTCTGAATGAAACCTTACATTCTGGCACAATCATACCAAGGGGCAGGATCTTGTTATGTCGTAGATGCATTTAAAAGTTAATTACTCACATTATTTTCGATGTCATGGACCATCGCGTAATGCTCATAAAATGATTTCTTCAAAACATGCTTTGCGGAAACTTGATTTTTCTGTTGTAGGTAATCAAACACTTATTTTTACTACAGTCATACAATAGTAAACGAAGTGATCTAATAGTATCATCGTTAATTTCTTAATATGTTGATATATCTGAGTCACAATCACGTATCTCCGCGCGTGTTAATCGCCAAAATGGCTTAAAAAACGGGAACGGCCTCTTAACTCCATCCGTAACTTTTTGCAACACTTCTGTAAGTGTTTCTTCCGTATAGTTCGTATAATAATTGAGGTACAAGGCGTTTTTTACAGTTTCGCACCATTTTATCTGTAAAAGTGGGTATCTTTGATAAACTGTACTTATTACATTGAGATTTGTTTAGATTAATCTTGGGGTTAATTTGATTGTATATCAATGTTGCCCCGTACCACCTATCAAAATAAACCCAGGAACAAATACTCATAATAAAACAAAATATGGCCACCATCTACCCAAGGCAATCAATTAATTTTACTCGGAAGATAACCATTTCATCATTTGAAATAACAAAAAAATCGCCAAAAATAATACAAAATTTTGTAGTATTGAAGTTATCCCACACACTATTTCTTGGATTTGCAAGTACAGGAAATAAATATTTTTTAAACGAGGAACGTTATCATTACCAACGATGACGCATTGAAGAAAGATAACTGAACAGTCAAAGATGCCAACAAAAAAAATCAAATGCCTGCGTTCCATAGAAAATAATATTTTAATAAAAAAAAAAATTGGTTGCCTGTAAAGTCGGTATACGGGCGAAAGTTTTACGTGACAACGACTTTGAGTGGTAAAATAATTTTAATGTGAATATTCATTCGTATAGTAGGAAGAAGGATGAAAGACGCGTGCCTTTCACTTTTTATGTCTGTCTCTCTCGCTCTTAGGCGGGACGCGTGCCTCTCACTCGCTCTCATTGTGAGCGCATAACGTGAGCGGAGCGTAACGCAGTTTCTTGAAGTGTCACCCGGCAAACCAATTTATAAGACGTTGTCACGTCAAAAGCATCCATAAAAAGTAATCATCAAAGTTACCCCGCTATTTAAAAGTAACCCCATTTTACGGTATGTATGTGTATGTATGTAAAATTCTTCATTTTAATCATCGAAATCAAGGGTTCTATTATAAATAATTTAAGTTAAATATTTTCGAATGACGGTGCAAAACAGTGTTTTGAAACAGTAGTGGCGGGTGGCAGCGGCCGTGATTCCGATATAGATGGCGCATACAACTCTGACGCGACGTGTTCGTAAACGGGCCGTTAGACACTCCAAACAATAAGTTAAAAAAAGAGTAAGTAAAACATAAATAATATTTTTTTGTAGGACGACGGTCCAAAACAGCTGAAGTACGGCGAAGTGGCGTACGCGCACACGTCTCCGTTCCTGGGCATCCTGCCGCCGGGCGCCACGCAGCCCGTGGTGGAGAACAACATGTACCGCGCGCCTATCTACGAACACACGCTGCCGCAGACTGACTTCCTCATTATACGGACACGGTAACATCAATATCTATAAAATTCTTCGTTACTGACAATACTGACTAACTGACAGACAGCGCACAGGTAAAACTACTGGGCGCGAGAAGCTGAGGTTTCATCATGCATGTGCCTTAGGGAGTGTGTAGGGGAGCAAATAGAGAGTTTTTTGGCAGTTAGCTCCCTAAGGATGTAAAAAGCCTCTCGTAGGTCTACTTTATTATATAGTAATCGGTTATCACAACAAAAGGTACTTAGCTTACATATTATTCTGATGTTTATGCTATATTACAACAAAATTTAATCAAAAAATGTGCAGTAATTTTTGCGTGAAAATTTAATAGTAGGTAGTAGATACATATCTTCTGATTAACCCGCAAAGGCCGATGAATCTACTTTGTTCAAGAACATGTCATATGATCAGCATTGATATAGGTATGTTTCTTGCCTCTTATATAAAAACTAGCTGACCCAGCGAACTCCGTTTCGCCTTTTTAAGAGTTTTTATTTAATTCCCTTTTTTCCAAGCCCCTTTTCCAAAGTTACCATTGACTTAGCGCTTAATCTCTTATCATTTCAGAGTCTATAAATGCTGAACAAACAAACATAGACTTTTATGTAATATTGAATTCCCCATTCCTTAAATTATCAGAGACGATACCCATATCGACTTTAAAAAAAAATCCTATCCGCCATCTTTGATCACGAAATAGATGTTGCATTTGGATTCACCATCCCTTAAAACATCAGAGACGATACCCATATTGATTTTTAAAATTTTTCAATCCGCCATCTTTGATTTCCCATCCACCATCTTGAATCACGAAATAGATGTTGTATTTGGATTCCCCATCCCTTTAAACATCGGAGACGATACCCATATTGATTTTTTTTAAATTTCCCATCCGCCATCTTTGATCACGAAATAGATGGTGTTTTTGAATTCCCCATTCCTTAAATTATCGGAGACAATACCCATATCGACTTTAAAAAAATCCCGTCCGCCATCTTTGATTTCCTATCCGCCATCTTTGATCACGAAATAGATGTTATTTTTGGATTCACCATCCGAGACGATACCCATATTGATTTTTAAAATTTTTCCATCCGCCATCTTTGATTTCCCATCCACCATCTTGAATCACGAAATAGATGCTGTATTTGGATTCCCCATCCCTTTAAACATCGGAGACGATACCCATATTGATTTTTTTTTAATTTCCCATCCGCCATCTTTGATAACGAAATAGATGTTGTATTTGGATTCACCATCCCTTAAATCATCAGAGACGATACCCATATTGATTTAAAAAAATTTCCCATCCGCCATATTTGATTTCCCATCCACCATCTTGAATCACGAAATACATGTTGTATTTGGATTCCCCATCCCTTTTAACATCGGAGACGATACCAATATTGACTTTTTTAAATTTTCCCATCCGCCATCTTTGATTACCCATCCGCCATCTTTGATCACGAAATAAATTTCATGTTATTAATAAACATCGTTATCGAGCGTGTAAAAATGGTGGCGCACGACAATAGGGTTGTCATACGTATGCATCACGTAGGTGCATACATTTAATAAGCTTTTTAGTTTATGTTATATCGTACAATACCTTTATTTAATTAAAATTTATTATAGTTTTAAATGCTTTTTTAAAAGTATAGCTAAATAGTATTGTATTTTTTTCGTATTGTAATAACTTTTTCACTAATTACTCTTAACTACTTCAATGTAATTTGAAATTTAAGGCGAAATTATTTTCAAAAATATTAAATAATTATTTCGGAGTCGTCATACCTATATTGGATCAAATTTTTACAAGCATCTATGTAAAAAATATGTTTTAATCTATTCTTTACTTTCATATTTTTGTTGTTAAAAAGTGTTTACATATTTTTAAAATTGGCAACACTAACATTAAGTGAAAAATTAACAATATAAACTTATCAAATTATTTCACAAGTTTAAAATAAATACGTCTTTGTTATGTCAAATGAAGTCGAAAGGTCATTTTCTTACTTAAAATGGTTTTTTCCAGCAGACGTCATAAACTAACAGAAAGCAGTATACCTAAATAAGTTGTAGGTTATTTATTCCAAGTAGACCTAAAGATCTTCAAGGAATATTTTAACAAAAAATATTCAATAAAAAGGGTGCATAGGGTTCCCACCAAGAACTTAGGGTCCCAAGCCAACCTCACCTGCAAGTGGGTGCACCTGCCGATCAACGGACGAGGCTCTGGCAAACAAAATGTCCCAATAAGCGGCAATAGGCTCGCCACCTATTACGTGGGATCAAAACACTGGCGAAAAGTGGGTGTTTAATATGCCTCTGCCTACCCCTACGGGGAAACAGGCGTGAGTCTATGTATGTATGTATTCAATAAAAAGTAATTGTAAAATATTTATGTGTTTTATTTCAAAATTATTTCTAACGAAAAACCTACATGAATTATTTTGTATTGACTTAGTTACGAGTGATTATTAAAATATAATTTAATTTTGATATTTTAATAAGATAGACAAGGACAAATTGAAATATAGATTCTTAATTACATAAAGATATCAAGTACCCTAATAACATTAAACTGTTATTAAAAAAATATGAGCATGCTATATGGGTACGCGCGGCAACCCTAGCGTCGAATGCAACGCCACGACCTTGACCCGCTCGATAACGATGTTTAGTTATTAATCAGCGTCCCGAAAATCTCGAAAACGATACCCATATAGATTGTATCCTATTCGTTTAGCCTTTTTTTGCCTTTGACCCAACCCTCCCCCTTCTCGTTTGACCATTTTATTTTTGTCTGGTCCCTAGAAGTTGTGGCGTAATTTTATATAGCCTATTGCCTTTCGGAATAATTGGGCTATCATAGGCAACAACAATTTTTAAAATCCGGCTGCTAGTTCCTGAGATTAGCCGACATTATCTTTTAGCCTTTTTAGCCTTTTGCTCGGCCCCTAAGGGTCGAAGCGTTATGTTATATAATAGCCTTCCGGAATAACTGGGCTAACGTATACAAAAAAAAATTTTTAGATCCGACCGGTAGTTTCTGAGATTAGCGCGTTCAAACAAATAAACAAAAAAAACAAATGAATAAACTCTTCCGCTTTATTGTATTAGTAAAGATATTTTAATATTTTTTTTATTTGATACATATTATCTCCTTTATTGAGCGGATAGGTACTTCCATAGTTGTCGTTTTAACTGTTTAAGAAATACCTATAACTGCAAAAAGTATTTACACATACAAACTACTTTGAAGACTGTGTTATCCGGTAGGTATCTGTGACGTTTCGCTAGATCGGCCAATATGGCGACTGTGATTTTTGGATTTGTCTGTCAGAACCATTAGAATTTAACAAAATACTCGACAATCCAATTTTTGCGGATATATGTTGTCGACTCGATATCTTTATTTTTTAATGTTTTATTATTCAGGTAAGGTTTCGATGTACTCCTTGACGAAATAATTATCATAAGATTTGACACTGCGAAAGCAGCGCAGTCCGTCGGTTCCAATGTGAAACATTCCAAAATCTACAACTACTTACAAATTAAAAATTAAGTAAAAAAACATATTCCAGTGGACTAAATTGTGAATCTAAACCATTCTCAAGTCCCCTTGAACACACACAAAAATTTCATCAAGATCGGTCAAGTCGTTTAGGAGGAGTGCAGTGACATACATACGCACACAAGAAATATATATATATAAAGATATTAGTTTTCTGCAAATAGAATGCATGCGGATCTATACAAATGTATAGAAAACCCTAGATGCACATTCTCGAACTAAAGTGACGTTCAAAACCGTCCACATTGTGTAAAACTGCTTATAGTTATGATAAAGATCATATTATTTTGTAAATTTAATCATACATACTTGTCTTAAATTTGTATTTAAAGTCGTTACATTTTGAAATTTAACAATTAACGAACAGACATATTTTCATAATTTACGTATTTTCCTAAATGCCAAAAGGGAATGAAAATTTAACTCAGTAGCAACTTGCATACTAAACTCTCATTACTTATGTTTTTCTTTATTGGTAAATGACGAATTCATATTTTTTTCAGACAATCATATTACATTCGCGAGGTTGATGCATTATTCGTCGCTGGACAGGAGTGTCCTTTGTATGAAGTGCCGGGTCCAAACTCCAAGAGAGCTAACAACTTTGTACGAGATTTCCTGCAGGTAAATATAGGTAAAACTTAGGTCCCACGGTGAAAAAGCTAAAAAAGTAACGAGTTTGTAAAAAAATATCTAAAAGTAAAGTGCTATTTTCTGACAATTCAGACAAGATGTTGGGTCTTGTACAATGAAAACACTCATTTTAATACCAATGTGAAAATGATTATGTTTGCAGCAAACTTTATTCGTTCTATTCTGCTTTATAGACGTAAATTTAATATATCCCTTGCGTTCGCAGGTCTTCATATACCGATTGTTCTGGAAATCCCGCGACAAGCCGCGGCGTATCAAAATGGACGACATCAAGAGAGCGTTCCCGTCTCACTCTGAGAGCTCCATCCGTAAACGTCTCAAGCTATGTGCTGACTTCAAACGTACTGGATTGGATTCTAATTGGTATGTACACTAATCACTATTTTCTAAAACAAAACTAAGAAAAAAATCTGAAACAATCACCAAAATTCTTTGGGTATTTTGACCATTGCACCGATACACATTATAAAATATATACATATAAACAAAATTGAAGTGTCTGACTATTTTTCAAGTACATTTACTTACACAATATCTACCTCCAACCTCTTCGTTTTTTTAAATTTTTGTTTCTCTGTCTTTCTTCATCATCATCGCCCAAGCGTTATCCCAGTTGCATCCAAGACTTACACGCCTAGGAGGGAGGGGGGTCCGCGTACTAGTTGTACCCATAAAGATATATAGGATAGAGTGGCAGAAAGGGGCCAATGAGTGTCCGTCGGTGCGAGAGAGAACCCTACAGTTAAAGGCCCCCTGCATCTCTCTCTAACAGTACATGCACAACATTGCGCAATGGCGTGAATTGGCGTTCTACCTTTAAATATTATTTATATCAGTTTATCAGTAATCAATAGTTTAAAAGTTGTTTTTATTGATACAAATTCAATGTTTGGGGACACAACGACAACACACTTTGACAGTTGCCAACCCCATTGTAGAATGTTGAGCATGCGTTGTTAAAGACAGATGCAGGGGGCCCTTAAACTGTTGCGTTCTCTCTCCCACCGGCGGACATGACACAGTATTGAGTTAGGTACTATTCTGCCACTCTATCCTTTATATCTCTATGGTTGTACCAGATATGACAGAATATCAGCTTTACCACAGAGCTACTGCCGTCTGACCTACGCAACCCAAAGAGATAGCTATATTCCCTAGTTTAGCGTCTGGCTTTTAGTTTGTCCAGGCTAATCTCTGGAATGGCCGAACCGATTTTAATGGGACTTTCACTGGAAGTTGGAGGGCTTTGTAGGACTACATAGTATCTTTTTTTATTTTAGGTGGGTAATAAAACCCGACTTCCGTCTACCATCAGAAGAAGAAATCCGCGCAATGGTATCGCCCGAACAGTGTTGCGCTTACTTTAGTATGGCGTCCGCTGAACAAAGACTCAAAGACGCCGGCTATGGAGAAAAGTTCATATTCACACCACAAGAGGATGATGACGAAGAGTTGCAGTTGAAAATGGATGACGAGGTTTGTAGAGATTTATCTGTTGTATACTAAGGTCTAACCCCGCGTTTTCACCAAGGTATAATACATGTATTTAACAAGTTTTTGACAATGTTTTCTTTTCTCATATACATGTATAAAACATGTTGTATACAAAACTATACACATGTATAAAACTTGTTGTACCTTATACAAAACTTGTATGTAACTTGTTGTAGACATGTATAGAAAACTTGTATGTAACTTGTTGTAGACATGTTTACAAAACTTGTATGAAACTTGTTGGTTGAAAACTTGTAGTTGTCTGCATGTTTATGTTCTCATGTTTTTGTCGTAGCTAAACTTGTAGAATTCGAGACAAATTCAAGCAGTAGTTTTATTTTAAAAGAAAGAACCTGACTTCGTTTTTAATTTATTTACTTCCCTATTAAACTGGTTCTTGAGGTTCGTTATATTTTATCAACATCTTTAACACTGCCTCCGTGGTCCAGTCGATAGCGTATGTGACTGCTAAATAGAGGCCCCGGGTTCGATTCCCGGGTCGGGCAAAAGTATTACCTACTGGGTTTTTCCGAATTCTCAGTGGCAGCACGGAGTCTGGTAACGGTACGGCAATAGGCTCCCCCCCCCCCTTATTACGTGGCGACCTTAAAATTCATGGCGAAAAGTGGGTGTAATAAGTATTACACCTCTGCCTACCCCTTCAGGGATACAGGCGTGAGTCTATAAATAAAAAATAAAAAACATTAATGTACATTTGCGAAGCAATTGCTGCCAATGCGTCTTTTTTCTTCTGACGATCTTTATATATTTTATTTTTCACATTCCTCAGACATTCTTGTACATGCAAAAGCTCAATGAGTTCTAAAGTTTGTTTTTTTAACCACTTCATTCTTCTTCTTATTTCATTTTCACGAAGTAAAAAGCGCGGTTCGTCCGGTATGTTGAAAACTATTTTATTTTTATTTTTTTTTAAGAGGCCGTTCCCGTTTTTTAAGCCATTTTAGCGGTTAACACGCGCGGAGATACGTGATTGTGACTTAGATATATCAACAAATTAAGAAATGAATGATGATACTATTAGATCTCTTAGTCTACTATGGTACTATGGGAGTAAAAATAAGTGTTTAATTACCTACAACGGAAAAATCAAGTTTCTGCAAAGCATGTTTTGAAGAAATCATTTTATGAGCATTACGCGATGGTCGATGACATCGAAAATTATGTGAGTAATTAACTTTTAAATGCATATACGACATAACAACATCCTGCTCCTTGGTATGATGAGGCCAGAAACTTTGGTTTCATTCAGAAATAAACCAAAAAATGTTACGTAAAATGTCATTAATTTGTCAGTTTACGTCTAAATGGATTATTTTTTATCACATAAAATACACTAAGAAATAAAAAAACAAATAGTCTCTAATAAGATTTGATATAATACCTTGCTAGGAAAAAAAAAATCTGCTTCTAAATGTGATTACAAGTATTTTAAATTAATTTTTAAACGAAGCTAGAAATCGTTATATAAATCCTGTACGCGTCTACAGAACTTTAGACCACCACTGTAATTATAGCTCGACCAACCTTCTTGATGTGAGTTATTATTGTTGAATATGTATAATAAAATAATGGTAACGAAATCGATGCTCTTATAAAATAAATACTGCAAGATTCTAAAATACTATATTCACTTAGGTGTTAAGGTGACTCTTATGAAAGTCAGAAATTGTATCTAAACATATACATAACTCAAAGGTCGACTGACTGACATAGTGATCTATCAACGCGCAGCCCAAACCACCGGAGGGATCTTACTGAAAGAACAATGGCAGAATTCGGTCTGGGTTTGTTGTGGCGACCTTAAACTTCATATGAACAAAACAAATTGTTTTTTTTTTTCTACGATTTTTAATATTTTCACTTTGTCTCGTTAAAGCTGGAGTATTTTATGATGATAAAAAGCATTCCAATTGATTACGAACTAGGTACCTACTTTATTATTTGATTGTTGCCATAGACAATGGTGTGACAGGAATAGACGTGAGTGCTATTGCTCCGTATCAATTATTAAAATATAATTATTAAAATGCAGTTATTTAATCTTTAATTAACATTATATCAATAAGCTAATAATTTTTGAAGCAAAACAACTTTTAAATCAAATAAAAACGTCACAGCATCGTTTTAATGTTGTATCGATTTCACATAAAATCGATTTAAAATGTGCAGGTCTGCTTTTGTCTTTGGCTGTGACAGTTAGATGCTACAGAATACTTCTGCGTTTTGATGTCAATCTGACATATTTTCATTTGATAATTCAAACGTACCTACATTGTTCATTCTTAACTAAAAACTAAAACACCGATATCTTGTTTTACCGGGTTTCCCGAGTGAAAATAGAATCATTTATAGACTCTGTTACTTACGCCAAATTTTTTGAAATATTTTTTATTACTGTGCGCTTCAAATTAATTTCAGACATTTCGATGTATGGAGATCTGCCATTGTCCTTTGGCATGGAGGTAGATGTTATGACGTAGGCGTAGACGTTAAGAAAGGATTTTGATAAATTCTACCCCCAAGGGGATAAAATAGGGGATGAAATTTTGTATAAAACTTAGTCAATTTTAAACTGATCCAATTGAGACTTTGCAAGCCTATAGCTACCATGATGTAGGCATCCCCTAAGAAAGGATTTTGATAAATTCCACCCCTAAGGGGATAAAATTGGGGCTGAAAGTTTGTATGAAACTTTGTCAATTTTAAACCGATCGGGCTAAGACTTTGCATGCATATAGCTACTATGAGGTGGGCATCCCCTAAGAAAGGATTTTGATAAATTCCACCCCTAAGGGGATAAAAAGTTTGTTTAAATTTTCTTAGATTTTCGACTGATTGAACTGAAATTTTAAAGATTAGAGCTACTATTATGAAGACGTCCGCTTAAATAAGATTTTGATAAATTCAACCCCTATGGGGATAAACTAAGGGATGATGGAGGATATAAATTAGTTTGAACTATCAGTACCTAATGGAACGAATAAATTAAGACGAACGAAATAATTTAAGTTCTAAATGTTGACAATAGATAGCGTTGTGCAGTTAGGTACGTCATTTTTGGACGAAAGGGAAGACCTAGGCGGACGTTCTCTGACCAGATTGGAGACATCCTACAGTGTAGTGTAGTACCTACATGAATGCGCGTGATCAGACGCGCGGCGCATTCCGTACTGAATCCGCGCTCGCCGCGCTCGTCGCGCTCGTTTATGAGATTGTGTGCATGAAAAGTACGTGCGTACACGGCGCCGGGGATTCACGCGTACATTCAAACCGGCGGCGGCCGATTTGTATGAAGCTATCCTACTATTCTTTTTATACTATGTATTGACGCCCTGTAACGACTGTCAAAGATCTTCATGACAACCGGGACCGACGGCTTAACGTGCTCTCCGAGGCACGGGACAAGCGATAATTAATAATTCAATACGCACATAACTCCGAAAAGTCATTGGTGCGCGCCGTGGATTCGAACCCGATACCCTCTGCATGTCTGTTGGTATATTCACTCGGCTATCGCTGCCTCAAATCTCATTTATATTGTGTATTAACATTTTCAACCGACTTCAAAACGGAGGCGGTTCACAATTCGGTTGTATTATTTTTTCATATTTTTTTAATGTTTGTTACCTAACTAATGCATCATTTATGGACCGATTTGGATTTATTTTTATTTCATAGGATGGGCTATAATCATATTACTTCCAGATTGGTCCCATAGAAAGTTTTCCGAAATCAGTTTAGTATTTTGGATTTTATAACAGAAGTATTTTGGATTTTATAACAGAATGACTAGAACTAGTATTTATTGTAATCTAAGTAAATGAGATTTTGCATGTTTCTACGACTGTTTGAAGTCGGATGTTTTTTATCAGCAACAATGGAATCTACCTGGAATTATTACATTTAAACATCAAAATACGTTAGCCAAAATAATTCCGTGTTACGATCATACATTTTATTGGTCAAAGTATCAATTTGTTTTGTCTCCGCGAGTTCACTGCAAGGTAGATTTTGTTGGGCTACACAGACGCACACATTGACACCTCGATCGCGTTGCCCGCGCGCTTGGCGTAAAATACCTATTCACGCAGTCCGTGAATTTTGGAACGGCCTCTTAAATACAACTCCCGCATTAGGACTAAATCTTGTGTCGCGGGGGACTTTACAAACATACAACATACGGGCACAATTTATGGATCACACAAAGTTTTGTCTCGTGTGGGAATCGAACCCACAACGCTCAGCGCAATGTCAAGCGATGAGGCGGCCGCTTAAACCACTATACGTATATCTGTATAATCTATGCACTATACGCCAACCGTGCAGTAAAAAAAAAACTTTATCCAACAAGCATGGATAAAGTTTAAAACTTGTCTAATACTTGTATAATACAGAAATTGCAATAAAATAAACAATACTTGTCTAAAACACGACTGTATTTTGTAGGTGAGAACGCTATCAATGTATAAGACATGTTTTAAACTGTAACAGACTTCAGTGTAAACGCAAATGTGTTTTATACTTGTATAGATACTTGTTGGCTACACAGTGTGAACGAAAGAATGTTTGAGACATGTTCAATACATGTATAAAACAAATAATTATGTTGTCTACAAGTTTTGTATAAAACATGTATTGGACATGTTTCTTGGTGAAAACGAGGGGTAAAGATGTGTCGTAATTTCTTACTTTTTTTGCTAACAATACTAGCCAGTGCCCACGATGGGATGTGGTAATGTCGGCTCTTACCCACGGCTGTGTGTGAAAACATAACCAAATCAGGAAGGTTCGGAAAATAATTAGGAGGAGGAATGGGATGAGGAAAATGGGGCCGCCGGCACTCTTGACTCACAGAATGAACGGTATATATAGGGTGTCACAAGACCCATCACCAAGCCGAAGTCTACTCGTTGTGGACATCATGCCAAGTCATACTAACCAAAACTAATACCTGGGAAACGATTTTTTTTTTAAGTTTTCACATTTTTAAACCTCATTTAAAAGCGCGCGCGTGCAATGCTCGAAATACCTACTTATCCATGAGTTCATAGGCCATCTAAAGAACATATTGTTGGGGTAAATGCATCGATTTTGTACCTAATTAGAAAAATTCCATACTAACTTTGAGCCTCAATATCTCCTGAACCCCAGGTATGGTGCCGAAGTAAAAAATGTTCATTGTGATTGGTACAACATGGGATTTCAGTTTACACCCTGTATGTATACTGTTGCTACTGTTTCACAATCAAGCGGGCCCATTTATGCTGAATGTAAATATATCAGCTGATACTTGGCATTTTTAAACTAGACTGCATAGCAAGGTGAGAGTTTTTAAACTAGACTGAATAAAGTTCAGTCTAGTTTAAAAACTCTCACCTTTTAAACAATGCCTGCTTTAGAGGTGTGAAGGTTGAAGTAACTTGTACAAAAAGCTTTTCATATTTCGAATAAGTTAAGTATTTGAAAGCTAGCAAATTAGTTAATCATGCCTGAGATAAAAATCTCGGACATATTTCGACCGGTTCGATCTCGTTTTAAGTTTTAAGAAACTTTTGTGTTGCATACTTATGTAACAAATACAGTGTCAATAATTATATTAAGCTCTGTAACATTTATTGTGTAATAGTTGAACCCGTCTGCAATGATTACACAAGAATTGTTACAAAGATTGATCTTTACATCATTTCCATTGCCCTCTTTTCAGGTAAAAGTAGCCCCATGGAACACAACGCGCGCCTACATCCAAGCGATGCGCGGCAAATGTCTGCTCCAACTGACCGGCCCCGCCGACCCCACGGGCTGCGGCGAAGGGTTCTCCTACGTACGGGTACCCAACAAGCCGACACAACAGCCGAACGAAGAGCAACAGCCTAAAAGAACTGTGACGGGCACAGACGCTGATCTGAGAAGACTCAGTTTGAATAACGCGAAGGCGCTGTTGAGGAAGTTTGGCGTGCCTGAGGAAGAGGTTTGTAATATTCTGTTTAGTGGCCATTCACAAATTACGTCGAGAGGATAGAGGCTCGATGAAGTTTGACATTGCATGAACAGTAAGATGAGGATGTAGGCGGCCACTATGAAAATCATGTGACGTAACTTATGGAGGGCCCATTATTTCTTTTGCACTAATTTGCTGCCCAGCGAGAAACACAATAAAAAATCAATATTATGTATCATATCTCATACTAATATATATTTTTTTTGCTTGAACGCGCTAATCTTAGCAACTACTTGTCCGATTTGAAAATTCTTTCAGTGTTAGGCTTCGTTCACACGGCATCGTACTGCACGTTTTTTTTGCAGTATACGTCTTAACGTATAAATAGTGGCACATACATTCTCTATAGAACCATTCACATGACGCTTGTACTGCAAAAAATCGTACACCGTTTATACGTTTAAACGAATACTCAACGGACTTGTCAAGCAAATCGAATGAACTTTAACGTATTCGGCTTGCAGTGGCACATAGTATAGTTCTGACTCGTTCACACGGCACGATGTTCATAAGTTTTTTATCGATTTAGTATGTTTTCAAAACTTTCAATAGACATCCTAAAGTAATTAAAAAACTTCTTTTCATCGTTTCTAAGTCTATCGTATAACTTCTCAAATAGTTTAGTACGCCCTGTTTCTTCATTTATAGGATGTACCCAAAACCTTCTGCTCTGTCGGCGGCGAAACCGTTTGCGCCTTCGATTGTACCAATATAAAAGAACACCCAAGCGTGGATCCATCACTGACGTCTTTTCACAATCACAAGTCTGTGAAGACTGTGGCTATTCGTTTTTTACACGAAGGAAAATCTACCGTGTGAACACCCGGGTGATTGTACGTTAAAAAAACGAGTACAAAGAAAACGTGCAGGATAATGTCGTGTGAACGAAGCCTTAGATAGCCCATTTAGCGAGGAAGGAATTTGGAATACTAAATTTCAGTACATTAGTTGAGTAACTTCGTAATGCCGATGTTTCCAGCAGTTATTACCTGAGACTTAGGACCGACTCAGACGGCCGTAGAGTCAGACTATTGATAGACCAGACCTTTGGCTCTAAGGCTAAAAATTGTCATTGCCCTAGGACAATGATGTGTAGCTAGATTTATACAGATTTTCTGGCTGTTGCTATATTCTTTTATTCGTCTCTTACTAATAATATTCGATGTTGTATGCAGATCAAAAAGCTATCTCGATGGGAGGTCATCGACGTGGTGCGAACACTATCTACTGAGAAGGCCAAAGCAGGAGAGGAAGGCATGACAAAGTTCTCTAGAGGAAACAGATTCTCTATTGCTGAGCACCAGGAAAGGTAATTACCTATATCAATAGCACACTGCCCAGTATGCAAACTGTCATGGTAACTACTTACTTAATCTGTTAAAAACTTATCAAACACATTTAGGCAGGTTCTTTATTTATACTATTCTCAGTCTATATTCATCACTTAAAGTTTGGAAAGTTATAGGATTGTGTACGATTCTCGATAAAGCTTAGGCTTAGGAAAATTGAAGCATTAAGTAATTCGATTTAAAAAAATTGAGTTCATAAGCGTCACCTTGTGACCTAGATGAATAAACGACTTTGACTTTGCACTAAAATCCACACTGGTGTCCTCGACTTTCGATTACCTTTTCGATAGACCGGAATCACGCAGATCTACTATACCTAGTTTAATACAGAATGCGTGACCCCGTCGTAACTGTCGTAAAGTAACTATAGGTCTCTTATTTTCTGTCAATTTAACAAAGTTCTTGATCTTCACGGACAAGTCCATTCTCTCATCTGATTAATATTTATTTTGTACAGATATAAAGAAGAATGCCAGCGTATATTTGAGCTACAGAATCGTGTATTGACGAGCACTGAAGTGCTTAGTACAGACGAAGCCGAAAGCTCTGTGAGCGAAGAGTCTGATTTGGAAGAGATGGGAAAGAACCTTGAGAACATGCTGGCGAATAAAAAGACCACTGAACAGGTCGGTATTTATTTGAATAAAAAATATTACCGTTAGTTATAGAATATAAGTTCTAATACTTTAAACCTGTGCAATGTTTATACATTATAATTTTATTTTATGCCACAGATCAAATAAAGATACCTGTAAAATAATAATAACAAATTGCCCAATTAATATTTAATAATTATTTTATTATTCCAAACGAGATTCTTATTCAAGTTATTCATTCACTTCAAAGATAAAAAAATATATCTATTGCTTGCCAAGACCATAATTTCTTTAAATAATAATTAAAAATAAATCTAAAAATATTCAACATAGACATTTTATACATATCGTGAATTACTAAGTATAAGCATAAGCTAACAAAAATATGTGTGTTGTACAGCTATCATTGGAAAGGGAAGAAGCTGAAAGAGCGGAACTGAGGAAAATGATTCTAGGACAGTCTGAAAAGAAACCTCAAATCAACCAAGTCGACCAGCAACAATCTTCAAATCAAGGTAATTTATATTTGAGTATTGTATTCGGTATTGAGATCGGTCTGTTTTCGCGCTGATACACTTGAGCATTCACATGTAACAGAACACCGAGCATTCGCCGTTTTTAAATTTGTAGTACTGAACAACGAACTAATTGAAACGTAAAGCCAAACAGGGCTACGAACATTTTCATGATCTTTCTAGCGAACGCTCTAGTCGGTGGTCGTCTAAAAAAATATTCTTCACGAAGATGTCTGATTTGACCATCGATATATAATACTACTTGGACAAGATGACGGGTCACGTACAAAATCTTAGCTAAAATCTGTCCGCGTCATTTGATTCCTACCAAACAGAGACAAATGTTTTAAAACAGTTTTAAGTTCAACCAAATTACAACCATGAGACAGAGTAATAAAGTCAAAAATCATAAAAATGTTATCTAATACTTACGACCAGTCGTGACAAAGAATGTCATTTTCGTTTATTTTCTTAATTTTTCGAATTTCAGATTTGAATTTTACTACATGGTTTGGACTATGACATATATGGAATCGCGCAGAACACTAAAATAATTTATAATATGAATGAACTTAAAAGTTTACTAGTTCTTTACTTTTAAGTTTCGGCCATCTATGTTTCATTACTTATAATTAAACTATCTGGTCCCCGCGGCATCGTTATATAGTATCAGTTATAGATTAGCCTTACTTTTTGTGTATAATGTTTATTTACTTTTTATGCACTGTAAACAAAAATGTAAGTACGCCTGTTTTCAAGTGTATTAATTGTCGACGGCCAATCTAGATATCGCAGGTTTAAATAATTAAGGTGTATTTTTATTTGTCACATACAAATAAAAATACACCTTAATTCCATATCTTTATAATCATCTTCAATCTTCATGGTACAATGACAATTATATTTATTTATTTAGGTTACCAACAGACATTTAACATTTAATAAGCACATTACGCCTATTACAATTACGTAGGTGCTGAATGCACCCCTTTAATAGGTAAACACAACACTCATTATAGTAACTTAATTATATAAACATAATTATTTTTAACAAAAATTTAACCACCTTCAAATTGGACAAAATTAAAATGATACCAAACGGAAAGCACTAAGCTTTCAAATTAAAAATATAATAATGAAAATCCGTTCAACCAGTCGAAAGTTCTGAGGTAACAAACCCAAAAAAGTACAGTCGAAAATATTTGTGTGCTTGAACATGAATGTTTGTCTTGGTCTGGGTGTCTCTATGCATAATATGCAGATATTTAAAAAAAAGAAGTAGCTATATATGTCTATCAAATGTCTAGTATTCACAGTACCAGCTTATGCTTAGTTTGGGACTAGATGGTGTCGTAAGTGGTTGAAAAAAATACAAATAAATCAAATCAAATAGCCTTAACCAATTTTAAACAAACAATTTTGATGTTCTGGTAACAAATTATTAAAAAAATATTACAAAAAATATCGACTCCATGCATCTACTGTTCTGGTTTGTGTATGTGTTATCACTTATCTGTGGCTTGTCAAGATTTTTTGAAGTGCGTCAAATTTTTTTTATGGCGAATTAAAAAAATAATTTTGTTCAAAATATGATATAATTTGTTAATTCTAAGCTTAAAATATAACTTATTTTTTATTTACTTACTGAAAGTAAGATACTCCATTCGTTAAATTGCATTTCCGGGCATTATTTTTGCAACTTTTTATCAGGCACTGCGGCATTGTGAAACGTATTGACGTTGGCTGTGTTTCAAACCAACTAAACACAATATACGATCGCGCTGTCAAGCGAGGCGGTATTTGCCGAGACGGTTTTTTGGCGCGGACACGATATCTGGTAGTATTATATATCGATGGATTTGACAGTCAGGTTACGTCACTTTTGCTAGAGTGCTCGCCAGAAAGCTCGATAGAATGTGCGCTAAATCGCTTTCGTTTATTTTTCTATAATGGAACAATCGCAATAATGCTGATTACAAGTAAATGTTCAAGTGTATCAGCGCCATATGGAGAGCCTTGCGGGAAGCCTATGCCTAGCCTACAAGCTGTGGAAATCGCCAGGCTGAGATGATGATGATGATGATTGTATTATTGATTTGCTGTTTTTGTTTTTGGTAGTATATAGTACCAATCAAGAGCTTTTAATTTAATTACAACATCAATCAATGAGTAAAGTAGTTATTCTGTTGATAAACAGCCGCGGCGTCGGAATATGTAACATAAAAAAGGAGCTTTTCTTCTTTGCTCTTGTTGTTGTTTTAACATATCAACAGCACTGCTGCTATATCATAAAGAGATTTTTTACTTATTACAGGAATTACTCAGGTTTATAGCTCTTATCTTATGTAAAAGAAGTCTAATATAATCGAGAATCCCACTCGTACATTCCCTTTTAAAGTATGTAAAAGTATCCGTGTAATGACTGTTTCACTAACGAAATTTCATGCGGTGGGTGTCGTAAGAGGTGACTAAGGCAAATTCACGAAGCAAATAATATCTTTGTGAAGAGAAGGCAACCTTGCCATCAAACCAACCTAGCAAAACGTCTGGCCGGCGTGATATTGGAGGTTTAAACTTCCTCAAAGTCCTTCTACACTCATAAAACCAAAAAGGTTATAAGATATTAGTGATATAAGCTGCCTTCGTGGTCCAGTGGATAGCGTACCGCGTCTGCTGATCTGAACAGTCCCGGGTTCGATTCCCGGGTCGGGCAAAAGTGATAGTAAGGTTTTCCGAAGTCTCAGTAGCAGTACCGAGTTTGTCAATTTGCGGTAACGGCAATAGGCTCGCCCTCTATTACGTGGGACCTAAAATTTATAACATGGCGAAATTAGAGTGTATTATTAGACCTCTGCCTTACCCTTTTTTATAAGCATGAATCTATAAAAACAATATATTTCTTCAGAAGCAAACGGATTACCTATCATATTTCATTGGATTTAATTGGCTTTTTCATACACTACAAACACCATTGGTTTTCAATCAAAATTTAATCAAAATTAACTAAATGTGTTCCAAACATTTAGATTCGCCTTCTCTCGTAGGTCGCCTACTGCGGATAGTCCGTACGTTCCGCAACGCGTCCGGTCAGAGATATACCCGAGTGGAGTACGTCCGTAAGGCGGCCGTCATAGAGGCGTATATGAAGATACGGTCGACCAAGGACGACACGTTCATCAGACAGTTTGCTACCATGGATGAGAGTCAGAAGGAAGAAATGAAGAGAGAAAAGAGAAGGATTCAGGTAAGAAACACACTTTATTAAGCTTTTATTTCTTACATACTGAATAAAATAAAATGTTATTCCAAAAGCAGCATTTGTATAAGGTTTATATTTCGATAAGCTCTCAGCTATATTGAATTTATTTCTCTTTTCTAATCGGTTTGAAACATTCTTTAACTTAGTCTCACAGTTTAAGAACTGAATATGATTATAGTTTTTTTTTGTGTAGGAACAACTGCGACGTATCAAGAGGAATCAAGAAAGGGAGCGACTAGCTGGTAACGTTACGGTGCCTGGACCATTCCCGGACAGTAAGTAAATGGTTATGCCTTCATTTACCACGATATTTTGATACCAAATAGTCAAGCGTTTTATGCCGCACGTATTTATTGGTTTTTTTGCTTCATCCTTACGAATTAGAGCCAATATAATATAGTAAATGGATATCATAAAAGCCGCGGCGGCATTCGATCAATTTTTTTAATCTGACTTTATTATTGGCTTCACTTTTTAAATTGTTCCATTAACTTACTCCATGTGTGTCGGCATTAGACTGTGACTAGTGACAAAGCTTACATAGTAAACAAATATTAATACTCACATTGATTTATTGACGCCATTAAACTATGTTGCTGCAAATATGTAAAATGAGCGGTAGCATTGGCGTCAAATCACTGTCTAAAATCTAGTTTGATGTGCACCATTTTAGCTGTAGAATGCTCCTTTAGGTCTATAGTAAAATCTTAAGCGTAAAAATAATATTTTCAGATAAGAATATGGACTAAAATTATATTCTAACAGGTTCAAATCTCTCGTCATCCGTGGATATTGGTTCACCGTCACAAGGATTGTTGCCTCTCGGACAAATCAAGGTGGAACCTGACCTACACACGCCGTCCAGGCGTCGGGCCAAGCTGAAACCAGATTTGAAACTCAAGGTAAAAATAATGTTTGATATACTGAAGCTTAAAGCTACTGATCGGTGTCCATATACTCAAAGAATTAGATGCCTTCATCAAAGTTAGTTTGATATCGCTCGGATTATAGTATTTATTTGGTTCATAAAATAATCTTGGGCCCAATTTATAATATGGCGCCAGTATACATTTTTAGTGCCATATTAATATTCTTGTTTTACCAAATTTAACATTCAGTTTGAAAATGTACTGGCTCAAGTACTGTGGATGATATTGATGTTTCAGTAACATATAGAATGTTTATTAGAATCACTAAGGTCTATTCATAAAAAATATACAATTTCATATATTTTGTTATAAAATAATATATTTTCTTTTCCGTTATCCAGTGTGGTGCATGCGGTCAAGTAGGCCATATGCGTACGAACAAGGCGTGTCCGCTATACACGGGCTCGATGGGAGGCGGGCCGTCGTCTCCTATTGAACCTGATGTGGAACCGCCGCCTCTTGACCCTTCGGATGACGATATGGGATTCGTTGAGGGCACCAAGCTTACTTTGAAGAATGTTAAGGTATGAGTTTTTATAGTGGTGGTTTATTTTGGTATTGTATTGTGCAATTATAATTGTGTTAGTAATGTAGTTTTATTCTGTAGTTAATTATTTGAGATTATATGGTCTATGATAGCCTAGTGGAGATACCAACAGACTGCCATGCAGAGGGTATCGTGTTCGAAGCCACGGCGCGCACCAATGAGTTTTCGAAGTTATATGCGCATTGATAATTATCGCTTGTCACGTGCCTCGGAGAGCACGTTAAGCCGTCGGTCCCGGTTGTCATGAAGATCTTTGACAGTCGTTATAGGGCCTCTAAATAAAGTGACACTAGTCTAAACCATGGAGTATCTCTATCCTTTTGGGTTGCGGAGGTCGGACAGTCAGTCGCTCTGTGGAAAAACTAATATTCAGCCAAATCCGCTTAGACTAGTAAGCGGATTCCAGGTTGAAACTGGGATAACGCTAGGAGAATGAATGATATGGTCTATGATATTGTTTGACTTTGATAAGAAATTGCGAAAAACCTATTTCGTTACTTTGGAATTTTGTTTCACTGTATTACGAAATTGTTAAAAAAATATTTACTAACTTTAGAGATATTGTTGATAAGTTTAATAGGAGCATATTGCACTTAAATTTTAAGGGCAAATTTTAATGCTATGTCTTAAAAAACTGGTTAGTAATTGTTCATAGGGGATATCCTATTAAATGATGTAACTAAGGAATTGTTCAATCAGTTCTGACAAAAAATTAAGTGTCATCAAATAACGCTAAGATCATAGACTAATGATTGGTCTCGCTCTGCTCTACTAGACGGAGCCCTCATACTTGTAAAATGAGGCAGAAAAAACCATGCCAGCTGGCATGGTTGAGCATGTCACACTGACAGCCGTGTGTCAGGTGCATATATCCACCAAATTAATTACGGAAATAATTCGCTGTACAATGCCAATTTGCGCTTTTATCCTGAGTAAAAATAACTCAGCAAAAAATAATAAGGTCTCTGGTATCACATACTATCTGTAAAATAAGAATAATTTTGAAATTTCAACATAAAATTACAGAAAACCGAAAACGCCATTCAGTGTTGCTGCTAGTACTAGAATCAACTTCCCCACAGTTGAGAGAGTGATTTTTAATATGTGAAATTTGTATTTCGTTATACATATTTTTCTATTTCTTTTATCTAACCTATTTATTATATACTAGACGACGCCAGCAGCTACGCCTGCATTTTTTTTAAATTTACCCGTTTTGGCCGATCCCGTGGGAATTTCGGGAAATCCCTTCTTAGTGCACCCTTACGGTCCCCAAGGAACATACATGCCAAATTTCAGCTTCCTGCGCCCAATAGTTTCGGCTGTAGCGTGTCTGTCAGTCAGTCAGTAACGCAAGGATTTTATATATTAAGATTTTACCTTTTTCTATATTATTTTATGTTTATACCTTTACAAAAAAGGTGAAAAATGTTAGTTATTAGACACACACACACCTTGCCCAAGAAACACGATTTACCTAATTATATGTGTAATTGTTTCATTCAAAGTAGTTTTCATGACTATCCATGTTAAATTATTAATGCGTAACTAAATTTATATGGACTTGTAACATGGAAATAGAAAGCACTGTTTTGAAAACACCTTATTTACTCTATGGTTATTTCTAATATTTTATTTAAATTTTTTATAGACTCACGCCTGTATCCTCGAAGAGGTAGGCAGAGGTGTAATATTACACCCACATTTCGCCATGAATTTTTAGGTCCCACGTAATAGGGGGCGAGCCTATTGCCGTACCGGGCACATTACCAGACTCCGTGCTGCTACTGAGAATTTCCTACCGGAAAGACCCAATAACACTTTGCCCGACCAGGGAATCGAACCCGAGACCTCCCAATCTCACGCGCATATTTATGCCGCGAGACCAACGAGGCAGTTTCTAATAATCATTTGCAAAATACTATAAGTACATTAAACAAAACATCATAATAAAATGAGACCTAATCATTGGATAATATACCCACCATTATTCTCATAAAGGAACTTACGCGGTTCGCCTAACCTATATACAAATATATATTGATGGGTTTAATGAATTGTATTTTTTTAAGAATTTTCTAAATTGTTTTAGAGACCAATAACTTATCCACTAGACCACAGGATAAAATATTTTCCCATTTACTCGGGTAACTGTTGAGAATCTGACAACACAGTTCTTCACGCATGCGTCTTGTTGTTTTTGTTTGTCACATACTGTCAAAATGAGGTGCCTCACTTATGGATCTATTTTTCTTAGGCAGTGCGGTGTCTAGTATAGCGAAGCGATATCAATAATTTGTCTAGGGCTAAGATTAAGGTAAGACCTGTCAGTATACTGCCGTCATAACGTAAAAGGGCACAACTAACATTTTGTAAATCAGGAGAAAATCGAGTTTAAAATATTTCTTAGTTTTTGTAAAAAAAAAAATTACGGTATCGTAGTTATAGAAAATGTATGAATGGAAATAGTAGCGTCTGTATGAATTCTATAAGATGATTTACGTATTTTATTTTATTTTCACTGTATTTATGCAATAATCTACATTTTCCATTTCAACTTAACTTAAAAAATATTGTAAAATCATTAATATTACGTATAAAAGGCATAATTAACCAAACGTGATTTTCCATTCTAACATTTTGGGGACAAAGTTAAATATTACTCTCCCGTCATAACGTAAAAGGGCACAACTTACATTTTGTAAATCAGGATAAACTCGAGTTTAAACTTTTTCTTAGTTTTTGTAAAAAATAAATTACGGTATTGTAGTTATAGTAGCGTCTACATGAATTCTATAAGATGATTTACAATTTTTTTTTAATTTTTACTGTATTTATTAAATAATCAACATTTTCCATTTGTAAAATCATTAATATTACGTATTAAAGGCATAATTAACCAAATGTGACTTTCTATTCTAACATTTTGGGGAAGAAAGGTTAAATAATAAAATGAAAAGCCATATTAATTAAAACACATCTAACCACTTGTGATTTCTTCATGTAATCTAAACTAGATATGCCCTTTTCTAGTGCTATCACAAAAATAATTGCTCAGTTGTGCCCTTTCAGGTTATGGTACTTTTGTTTATTGTGGCTTTAAAATTATACAGAAAATATGAGCAGATAGGCCTTTTTCTCCTGATTCCAAATAATTATGTATATAACTCAATTTCGAAAAATATGTTAGTTGTGCCCTTTTTCCTTATGATGGCAGTATATGTTTACAAAGGAATATCAACCTCGTTTAATACAATAACAGAAAATTTTGAACGTAGGGTGGTAGACCGTATTTTTGACTGACTGTGTCTTGTACATCATCTGTAGTATCCAGTTTGTTATTCGAACTGTCGACATTATAGATTTACACTGAACTATCCAATAACAGTTAGTACTCGGTCCTACAGCAATCCGGAGACGACCCTAAGCGGCGCGGCAGCGGGCGTCGCTCGGGCGCGGGCGGTTCGGGCTCCGCCTCGGGCGAGGCGCGGGCTCTCGGCCGCCGCAGTCGCCGAGGCACAGCCGGCGACTCCTGTGACTATCTAGTGAAACGGCCGGCCGAACGCCGCCGCACTGACCCGCTAGTCACGCTGTCGTCGCTGCTAGAAGACGTGCTCAACCACATGCGGCACCTGCCTGATGTGCAACCGTTCCTGTTCCCCGTCAACCCCAAGGTAGGCCTCTTACTGCTCCTTTATCATACACGCACCTCACCTTCATTCGCATACATAAACTTACGCCTTGTTCACAAAGTTGTCGCACTCAAGACAATGGATCGCCCTTTGCTACGATCTTGAGATACCACTGCTTCATTCATTTTCATAAAATTGCATGCATGATTGCTTGCAAAACATAAATAATGTGATTCCCGAAAAAAGTTCAGGTAAATAATTCACGCGGGTGGAGTTGAAGTCAGTATACGTATAGACTTGCTAAATTCTACTCTGGGTTTGAATTTCACCGCACAAGATTTCGATGTTGTTGCGCTGCGTGTGGCCTACATAGTGTCCAATAAAATGGTTATTTTCTTGTTCTTTGAACGAGTTCACTGAGGCCACCTACTCAGTATTATGTGAAGTGGTTTTGTAATATTTCAATTATGTTATTCACACAGATTTATATTAATTACGCATCCATTGCATTAAGTTCGCCTGTAGGAATGGTTTGTTATGAGATCATAAATAAATAAATTTTCACGCAACTTATCGGTCATCTGGCAGTCTATTCTTTCCAATTTGCCAATTAACCTTTCAAGTACCTCACACTCTAAAACGTCACTTTGCTTACAGTACCGCGCCGTACGACATCATCGCGCGCGCGGTACTAGACATTGGATTTAATCGCTCTGAGAGGTCTTTGTTTATGTTTTCAAGCGTTCGAGTTACAATGTCTTGAAACCCACTTATATAGCCTATAATAAAAATTATAATAATAACATTTGAGTGTATATTTAGTTTTGTATATCTCTTTGTTTTGAATGGATCTTGGAATATCGGTTTTATCGACAATTATAGCGTATTATAATTGAAAATAAAATTATGTTTTGTTTATTTTTGTATTTTTATATTCTGTATAATATGGGTTTTCCAATTAAAACTAAAAATATGCATGTATTCATTATAATAATTCCCCTTTTCAATAGCAAACATTTGCTAAAATTCTCAATTTCGCGCGCATTGAAATGAAATATCCTTTTACTTTTTAATTTGACATCAAATTGGATCGGATGAAGGTTTCAGGGCTGTCTATGATTCGTAAAAATACAATGCCATTTGAAATAATTGATAAAATGTACTAGATTAGTGTAAAAAACGTCCAAGATTGAAGGACGGAATCTGGCCATGCATTCATGTCGTCGGTAAACAAGGAGACTTTTTTGTAGGACATGAATTCATGTCCTCGTTACTCGAAAGGTTAACAGACAATATAGATGTTATACTACATCATATACCTAGTTCTTGATTGCATTTTTATGAATACGTTTACTTACCAAAATTTACACTATTATCAACCGCTCGACATAAAAAATATACTTAGTAGTATTTTTATTACTTACCTAAAAAACAGAAAATGAAAGTTTATTTATTTAATACATACTTCTTAAAAATTAGAATAAAAATAATTCTCAAATATAAATGGGCAAATCAAACGAGATCCATCCTAAGCTTATGGTTTAGGGGCTAAAATAATAAACATTTCATCCAAATTGCTTTGTTGTATTTATTCTCGCTGTCAATAATCGCTGATCATCTGCAACATACGCATGGTAACTACAGGTACGTTTTTATACGCCTACAAGACAGACGTTTTTCGCATAATCCAGATTGAACGTATGACCTTCTACTAATGTCATTGCTTCTTGTGCTTTTAACTAACCTCACCAGTCCAGTCGGACGTGCGCGTTTTTCGAGCGGGCGCTCACTCTGTAGTACAAAAAGAACGCCGGGCGCGCGCCGAACGGACGTCAGGCGCATGCCCGAGAAACGCACATACTCAATGTGTGAGAGGCCTAAAGGATGCGCTCATAGTTTCATCTATACGCTAATTAGCTAATACATATTATATAGCACCATAGTAGCATATACCACTTCCATAATCATAAAATTATGTCATTGTTGCCTTACATAAAAACAAAACATATTCATTAACATTAAAAAATACATTGTACCTGATAAAGCAAAAGATTTCTTTATTATTATATCTGTTATCTGTAACTCCAAACATAATTGGCGTTACAGCCGTACCTTCATTATTCACTGTTTGGTGTTTTCTATAGATGGTGGCAGATTACTATCGCATCGTATCGCGGCCGATGGACCTCCAGACAATCAGGGACAACCTTAGACAGAAGCACTACCAGAGTCGGGAGGAATTTCTTGCTGACGTCAACCAAATTGTGGAGAATTCTACACTTTATAATGGTAAGTTTATGTTGGTACTTAGAACCCGAACGCACTACGGAATAATAAATATTGTTTTCAAGAAAACACAGGAAAATACATAAAAATAACATAATTATACAAAAAAAGGCACAGAATTATTTCTGCTTACTGGCAACACCACGCTTTCTGCGACCAAGTGTGTCTACTACCACCACAGAATAGATAGTACTAACGTACAGAAGGATCACTTCTCAAACCAATTTATTGAAATTGCGACTCTTGCTACTAAGCAACATAGTGCAATTCAGCTCGCATAAGCACTCAGTGCCTAACGCGATACTCACCTAACCGTTCCCGCTCTTTTCTAACACATAGCGCTGTCGCTGTCTGGCGCGGAGTGGCGCGCTAGGGTTGTCAACTTGCCGCTGCTACTATAATATTTATTCATCGTCTATCTCCCTACTTGACCACGTACCTTATAATAAATAATTATCCTATAAGTATCCTATCCCCCTATTTGAGCTCGAAGAACAAAAACCACAAAAATTCTGGTCGTTTACATTTTCACTATACTAATTCTTAGTTATTTCCTAAACGCTTGGACCGATTTACATGATTCAAACAGATAAAATGGTTTTTGAACTAGATCTTTAATTTGACATGACATAATCGTTGGGATATCTCAACAAACTAAAATCAATTTTTCAATTTGCTCTCGTAAAATAAATAAAATCAAATTTTCAAGTTGCTTTCGACACACATCCGTTAAATGAACAATACTTTGCATCAGACTCGTGATGATACATTTTTGTTGTTAAAGGCGTTTATATAATTTGAACAATGTTCTCGTACGGCGCGTGAGAATACGGAGCGGTCGCACTCGTTGCGTGACGTCTAATGTGAGCGGTGCGCGGCAACCCACTAATCCAACCATGTAGACATGGGCGGCGGAGGTACTTGTAAGTTTGTACCTAAAATGCGAAGTGCGCCAGGCCTGCTACCACTTCTAAGTCTACATACAAACATGTCTTCTTTACCATGACCAAGTTTATTTGCATTTCTGACTTAACACGTTTTCTTCATGTAGGTCCATCCAGTAGCCTGACAGTGGCCGCGCAGCGCATGTTGCAGCGATGCGTGGAAAAGCTCGCCGAGAAAGAGGAACAACTCATGAAGTTGGAGAAACAAATCAATCCACTACTTGATGATAACGACCAGGTATATATTTGTAGAATTATTAGTAGGTCATAATAGGCAGCGACAGCCGAGTGGAGATACCAACAGACTGCCATGCAGAGGGTATCGGGTTCGAATCCACGGCGCGCACCAATGACTTTTCGGAGTTATGTGCGTATTGAATTATTAATTATCGCTTGTCCCGTGCCTCGGAGAGCAGGTTAAAGGATGATACCCGTTACACCGGGCCGTGTCCGGGCCGGGCCTCGGCCGGGGCTCGGTCAAATATTCATAGTATTGATTTGTATGACGTAATGCACGTTAGGCCGTGGGTATTGTTTCCCGGCCGGAGGGCAGTTGATGACTTAGGCCGGAACACACTGAGTTATAATTATAAATTAATATTAATCATAGGTCGGTATATTATGGTATATTTTTTTAGTAATCGGCGAGTGACCACACCCGCAGCTATAACTTATATTTTTACTACGTCACCAAAGTAAGTCGACAGATATCGGACAATATATGTTGGTATAGCACGATAGATATATGTTCGTATAGCAAGACATATTAACGAATATTTTGATATATTTTTAGAACACAGGGTGTTATTTTTCATCTGTTATTTGTGTGCACGTTGAACACAGTAATATCCTCTGCGCCCGCGACTCAGCCTTGACGCCCCCTTGTAGTAAAGGTACTCTGTGCGCCCTCTGCCTTTTCCCTTGATTTTAACACCATAGTCATTAGTCAGGCATGTTACCAGATAGCTACATGGTAATAACTGTATATGCACGGAATTGTATCTATATATTAAAAGAATTTGTGTTTTATAATACGAGTCGGCCAGCCCGTTCTACCCAACCGGTTCGCCTGTTTTTTTTTTAAATGAAAGCTCTAGCTGCATAGATTTGTCATCAAGCATTAGAAATTACCTAAATTGCACATTCATCAAGTTATATGCAAAAACAGTTTTCTCCCATACATTTTTTACGTTTTCGTAGTCAATGACTTTCTGCTTCTATATATCTGGTTCTCATTGAGGTAGGCGTTTTGTTGTAGGCCTATAACACGCGCTGAAAAGAGCTCATTTCATTTGATGGTATGCTCATTTAAATTGGGTAAGTTTGAAGGAAGATAGGTGTGGACATTGAACTTATTTTTCAATATTTTCCTAGAAATTTCTTACCCCGCGTTTTCACCAAGGTATAATACATGTATTTAACAAGTTTTTGACAATGTTTTCTTTTCTCATATACATGTATAAAACATGTCGTATACAAAACTATAGACATGTTTAAAACTTGTTGTACCTTATACAAAACTTGTATGCAACTTGTTGTAGACATGTATAGAAAACTTGTATGTAACTTGTTGTAGACATGTATATAAAACTTGTATGAAACTTGTTGGTTGAAAACTTGTAGTTGTCTGCATGTTTATGATCTCATGTTTTTGTCGTAGCTAAACTTGTAGAATTCGAGACAAATTCAAGCAGTAGTTTTATTTTAAAAGAAAGAACCTGACTTCGTTTTTAATTTATTTACTTCCCTATTAAACTGGTTCTTGAGGTTTGTTATATTTTATCAACATCTTTAACACTGCCTCCGTGGTCCAGTCGATAGCGTATGTGACTGCTAAATAGAGGCCCCGGGTTCGATTCCCGGGTCGGGCAAAAGTATTACCTACTGGGTTTTTCCGAATTCTCAGTGGCAGCACGGAGTCTGGTAACGGTACGGCAATAGGCTCCCCCCCCCCCTTATTACGTGGCGACCTTAAAATTCATGGCGAAATGTGGGTGTAATAAGTATTACACCTCTGCCTACCCCTTCAGGGATACAGGCGTGAGTCTATAAATAAAAAATAAAAAACATTAATGTACATTTGCGAAGCAATTGCTGCCAATGCGTCTTTTTTCTTCTGACGATCTTTATATATTTTATTTTTCACATTCCTCAGACATTCTTGTACATGCAAAAGCTCAATGAGTTCTAAAGTTTGTTTTTTTGACCACTCCATTCTTCTTCTTATTTCGTTTTCACGAAGTAAAAAGCGCGGTTCGTCCGGTATGTTGAAAACTATTTTTTTTTTTTTAATACAACTCCCTCATTAGGACTAAATCTTGTGTCGCGGGGGACTTTACAAACATACAACATACGGGCACAATTTATAGATCACACAAAGTTTTGTCTCGTGTGGGAATCGAACCCACAACGCTCAGCGCAATGTCAAGCGATGAGGCGGCCGCTTAAACCACTATACGTATATCTGTATAATCCATGCACTATACGCCAACCGTGCAGTAAAAAAAAAAAACTTTATCCAACAAGCATGGATAAAGTTTAAAACTTGTCTAATACTTGTATAATACAGAAATTGCAATAAAATAAACAATACTTGTCCAAAACACGACTGTATTTTGTAGGTGAGAACGCTATCAATGTATAAGACATGTTTTAAACTGTAACAGACTTCAGTGTAAACGCAAATGTGTTTTATACTTGTATAGATACTTGTTGGCTACACAGTGTGAACGAAAGAATGTTTGAGACATGTCCAATACATGTATAAAACAAATAATTATGTTGTCTACAAGTTTTGTATAAAACATGTATTGGACATGTTTCTTGGTGAAAACGAGGGGTTAAGCTTCCATTGCTTTCTCTCTACATGGACGGTTCTAAATTCAAAAATATTTTTATGGCATCTAATAAGTTCCTTGCGGTAACTGCAAGGAAAAACCGTTATGCCTCCTTATGGTGACCTTGCCTTACTTTCATACGGGTGTGAGTGTGGTGGTGTGTAAAATTATACCCGATGTTGGTTAAATTATCACTATAGTGAATTATCGCTGTTGATTATATTATATTCGAATGGTATGTTACCAGACCCTTAATGTTGGGTGAACTGATCTCTGATGTTGAGGAATTTTCCCCCTTTTTTTGTATCGCGATGAAATCCAGTTACGGACTGTCCCTCAAAGGGACCCCTCCGCCAACTCTGTACTGAGTTTGGGGCAGGTGGACGGGAGGTGTGTGGCTCGGCTCTCCCCCCTAGATGTTCGCATACCCACTAAAACACCGCGGTGTTCCTCTATCGACCCTCATGACGGAGTTGCGGTAACGACGTCAGTATACCTGCGACCCGAGGAATTTTCCCCAAATGTAGTGAAATTTCCGTCTAATGTTGGGAAAATCAACCCTACAGACAGGTAAATTACGTTTTATGTTAGGAAAATTTTTGTGTTTTTAAATTACGAACTTTCTTCGGTCATCTTTTTTTTATGCGGAACATATTACAGCGGTTCATAGTACTATTGTCATATAATTACATTACAAGTGGTAGTTATGGTAGAAATTGTAGCTTTGGTAAGAATAGTAGTTTTGAGAGAAAAGGTACTATTGACAGCACCGGCGGTTTTGATAGAAATGGTAGTTTTGAAAAAATGGTAGTCATGATAGTGTTAGTACGAATAGTAGTTTTTGTACAAACAGTAGTTTTGATAAGAATAGTATTTTCGGTAGGAATAGTAGTTTTGGTAGAAATTGTATTTTGGCAAATATGGTAGTTTCGGTAGCAATGTTACTTTCGATTGCTACGAAAGCTACCATTCCTACCAAAACAAAACCCGCCGAATGATTAAAAAAAAAAAAGACGTCTGAAACAACTCCACGGCAGGTACTATTCATGATATTCTTTCTTCCGAAATTGCGAAATTAATATTTTCATGGTAGTCCTCCTGATTTGTTCACCATTCTCAAATAAATAAAACTTAATTATTACTATAAGATAACGCGAAGCAACCTATCGTTTGGCCAGCGTGGTATTGTTGGCCAAAACCTCCATACGGAGAGGCTTTAGTCCAGCAGTGGACTGCAAATGCTGTTGATATGAAGCACACGAAATGAAAAAAAGGTTTAATTATTGTTCATCATCAACAGCCTTTTGCAGTCCACTGCAGGACTTAAACCTCTCCTTATGAAGGTTTTGGCCTACTATACCACGCTGGCCAGACAGACTGGCATAGGATTTTTCTTTCGAGTTTGCCCTCTCTTAATTAATTGTTAGCAGTAATTAAACCTTTTTTTCTAAACAAATATATAAACTTTTTTGAATAATGTCGAAACATATTTCGTTTTTGTCTACTGACATAATGTATTACATACAGTATTCTACCTACCTTGTGAGTAGACAAAGACTACGAGGGTCAAACTGAAAGTTCTTAGAACTGGCCACTTATAAACAATATAATAAAAAAAATATTCTAAAATTTGAAAATAGAACTCTTTGCCAATATTACTGAGTATATATTTCATTCATTTGTCATTTGTTTTACGATTTGGCGGCAAATTGAAAATTGTCTATGTCACGTCAACATGAATTTAACACGAGAAAATTTTCGTGCAAAGATTTTTTATGACTTTCGATGTCATTTAAGTCAACAAGAAAGTTATGATAGACTACGATTGGCCTTTCACGATGAAGCCCCATCTCGTGCGACTGTTTACAACTGGTTTAATGAGTTTAAACGTGGTCGCACTAATCTCACTGATGATGTACGTGAGGGACGGCCTTCTACGGCGACGACTGAAAATAACATCTGTGTTGTGCGGCGTATGATAGAGACTGACAAAAGAGTGACCTATCAGCAGATTCGGACAAGCTTAGGCATCGGTATGAGTCAAGTGCACAAAATCCTCCACGAACATTTAGCGGTCAGGAAGCTTTGCGCCCGGTGGATACCTCATAATTTGACTAAGGCTCAAAAACTCCATCGTGTGGATTGGTGCCGTAAAATGATTGAAAGATTTAACGGAGGTGACTCAAATGCTGTGTTCGACATACTAACAGGTGACGAAAGCTGGATTTACTGTTATGATCCTGAAACCAAAAGACAATCTGCTCAGTGGGTGTTTCCTTTCGAGGAGTTGCCAACTAAAGTGAAGAGAGATCGAAGTGCGGGAAAAAAAATGGTGGCCTCGTTCTTTGGAAGGATAGGTCATTTCGCAACAATTGTGTTAGAGGATCAAAAAACAGTTTCTGCAGAATGGTACACTACCAATTGTTTGCCACTTGTCTTGGAAAAAGTTCGAGAGAAACGACCTCGCAGTAGGATCCTCCTTCACCACGACAACGCCTCGTCGCACACCGCCAAGCGAACGATCGACTATTTGGCGACATCAAACGTTGAATTACTGGGTCACCCGCCGTATAGCCCCGACCTCGCGCCTTGTGATTTTTATTTATTTCCAAAAATTAAAGAAAATCTTAAAGGAAAGCGGTTTATGAATGCTGAAGAAGCGGTGGCTGCGTATCGCGATGCCATTGAAGAGACCCCTAAGGACGAGTGGGCAAAGTGCTTTTCCCAGTGGTTCCATCGCATGCAGCGGTGTATTGACGTCAATGGACAATATTTTGAAAAGATATAATAAAACTAATAACTGGCTAATGTAATCAGTTTTTGATTTTCTAAGAACTTTCAGTTTGACCCTCGTATAACTAGGTAACTGATGAAATAATAAACGTAATTATTTCATTTCTAAATTACGATGGATTAACCACACCCATACACAAAACAAAATAAATCGTGCTTCTCACAGAAATATTTAGCTGGATAACAGAAATAAAACCTATTTTCTTTCTTATAAAAAAAATGTTTATCTATACTTTTACTTTTAGTAAAATATTGGCAGATAAAATAAAAATATGCTGTGGAGCAGCACGGGTTCTCTAGTTATTTTATTAATTTTATTACAACCTTTACGTGAGATCAAAACATTGGCGAAAAGTGGGCGTTTAATATGCCTCTGCCTACCCCTTCGCGGAGGCAGGCGTGAGTCTATGTATGTACGTGAAACATTTCATGTCAATATGAAATAAATAAGTACATAATTGAAAAGAAAATCATTTTTTTTAATTTACCTGAGACAAACTGCTATTCGTTCAGTGGGAGAGATAGGCTTTTGAAATCTTGAATTTTCTTTGGTTAGGTCACGTTTTACTTTTTCAAATAAGATACTAAAAGCATTCTTTAGACATTCTAAAATAACCGTAAAATTTGGTCTCATCATCTTCTAATTCCTTATACAGTGTGGCGAATTCCCCTTCCGTTTCGCGTTTCCTCCAGGCTGGGTGAATCTTCTTTTGGTACTTTCGGTTCGTTTTTCCAATGCTTCGTCGTCAATGGCAATGGCGATAGCTGCTAACTCAATTTGTGAGAATTGCATTTAATTAGTAATAATTACAAACTATCACCTCGTGTGACGCTATCCCAACAAGTACCGACAGGCACGGCCGCAATGAATGCTCGGAAACAGCCCGGTATAGCATGAATGCCTAGCCCGGCCGGAGCACGGTGGATTCGACACGGCCGGATCCCGGCCCGGCCCCGGCCCGGTGTAACGTGAATCATCGAGCATTGATTGCACGGCCGTGTCTGTCTGTTCAAGTAGGGATTGCGACAGACAAAAGAGAAACAATATCCACCGACATTACGACGCCGTGGCCCGGCCGCGGCACGGCCCTGGCACGGCAGGGCCCCGGCCTAACGTAAATTACTTCATACAAATCAATACAATGAATATCTGACCGTGCCACGGCCGTGCCCCGGACACGGCACGGTGTAACGTGAATCATCCTAACCGTGTCCCGGCCGTGGCCTGGCCGGGCCCGGCCCGGCTCGGGCCCGGCACGGTGTAACGAGAATCATCCTTAAGCCGTCGGTCCCGGTTGTCATGAAGATCTTTGACAGTCGTTACAGGGCGTCAGTACCTTCTAAATAAACTGACACTAGTCTAAACCATAGAATATCGCTATCCCTTCGGGTTGCGGAGGTCAGACAGGCAGTCGCTCTGTGGAAAAGCTAATATTCAGCCAAATCCGGTTCGACTAGAAAGCGGACCCCAGATTGAAACTGGGATAACGCTTAGAGGAGGAGGAGTAGGTCATAATATGTTTTACTTTCGTTTTAATTCGACCGTTCGACCCTAATTCAAAAGATGCGACTTAATCACAGATTTATTCGTTGATTTCTCGGATAACATTTTAATTAATCTATAAACTGTAAAACAGAAACATTTGAGATTCTGTTTTACAGTTTATAGATTAAATATTTTTTTAAAGAATTACATATCAAGTGCATTATCTCCGTTCGTTATAGACAGTCTTTTGGCATGTTTTCTGACTGTAAATACAGCAATATTTACTTAGGGTTGAGCTACACCTATCAGCACCGCATCGCACTTTTATATGCTTCTATCCTTTTCTGTCACTTAGGACCGTCATTTACTAGAGCGAGAAAGAGAGAGGGAACACGATCGCCTTTTCGATTCCGCGGCCGGCGTGCTGAAGCGATCCGTCTCTCTTTCTCGCTCTAGTAAATGACGGTCCTAAGTGACAGAAAAGGATAGAAGCATATAAAAGTGCAATGCGGTGCTGATAGGTGTAGCTCAACCCTTAACCTGCTACAAGTATAAACTAAAACTTAACACTCCAACCCTATAGCTTAAACATTTTATCAATTTCACAGGTTGCGTTATCATTCATATTAGAGAACCTGCTGACTACAAAACTGAAGATAATGCCTGAAGCGTGGCCGTTCTTGAAGCCGGTCAACAAAAAACAGGTGAAAGACTATTACAGCGTCATCAAGAAGCCTATCGATATGGAGACCATGGGCAAGAAGATACAAGGTAAAATTTATTGTTATTGAAGAATTATTTTACGTATGTGGTTTTGAGAGGTAATTTGGAGTGGGTGCACCTAGAGGATTCGCGGGCCACCTAACTTGGTCAAAGGATCTCTCTTTCGCCAGGCCAGCGTGCCTGGGTTCCATCCGCGTGACCTGTCCTTTTCTCAGGAATCAAACTGTCTATTGGTAAAGCCGTACAAAAATGCGTTAGGCAGTTTTTGAGTTTAACACGTTATAAACGCGTTACTGACGGACTCCTGTCCGTCCAGGCCAGGGGACTTTTTATAATATAGGTAGGTATATTTACTTACGCGATATTTGTTGTCTTCGCCATCTTACGATAGATGGCCTCAGTTGTGTGTGGCTACCTCAACGCTATGAAAGTGAATGAAATAAGACAAAAACACATTTTATTGTACCATAATTTAGACATATTGTTATGTTAACCTCATTACTTTAACAGCTCACAAGTACCACAGTCGCAACGATTTCCTCCGCGACGTTCAGTTGTTGGTGGACAACTGTCGCGCGTACAATGGGCCCAACTCGCAGTTCACACGACAGGCAGAAGCGATACTCAAGGTTACTCAGGAGTCACTTGAACAGGTAAGAAAGGCGATGAATTTATTATAACATCATCGTAAGACTTGTACCATCCGACTGCTGGATATGCGCCTCTTCTCACTATGAAAATGGAAGGGCTATAGTAGGCCACGCTGGCCAAATGCGGGTTGGCGGACTAAACGTCTTTCAAGAACATTATGGGGAACTCTCAGGCAGGTAGAGTTCCTAAATATGTTTCCTTATACGGTAGTAGAGCCTTGCCGATTTTAGCATGAATGGGCCGGCTCGACCGGGGAAGTACTACCCTCTCACAGAAAATCGACGTAAAGTAACAGTACCTAAACTGTTGCGTTTCGTTCGGTGAGTGAGAGTGCCGAAGGCCCTATCCCCTATTGAAGGCCCTATCCCCTATTCCTTCTCCCTCATCCCACTCCTTATCCTATCCCTTTTTCCAACCCCAAGGGACGGCAACGCACTTGTGACTCCTGTGGTGTTGCTTGTTTGTGTCCATAGGCGGCGGTAATTGCTTACCATCAGGCTATTATTACATTAAAAAAAAAATTCCTTCGCCGCTAAGCAAGCGATAATTAGCCTTTTGCTCGAGTCATGGATTTGGAGCAGTCTGTCAGTATCTGAATCGAAATTAAACTACAGTGTGCGGATTTTATTTTGATATATTGGTTGGTTTGACTGAGATTGTATTTAAATAAAGATTAATGTTATTATTATTATAATTATGTTTCTCTTTACACGCTTATTCTTCTAACATTTGGTATTAAAAGTATAACCGGACCTTTGGATGGCTTACACGGGGATATGGATCCAACGTGCAGAGGCCCGTAGAGAATTTTAATCTAAAATGTGATGGGACACGTGCAGCGGAGCCTCCACAACTGTACTATTAAGTACAGCTATGGACTAGCCGCAGCACGTGCAGGACTATTGCTTTAATGTGGAATTTACTAGAATCAGTTTATGAGGTTGGGTGTTTGATGGACCGGTATGATAAAAACTGTGGATTACAGACGGCACCTGCCTAATACTCCTATAGCATCCATCCGCGAGGCAGTTGTTGACTCGCCAACTCACTAGATGGGCCCTCTGTTATTAACTGCCAAGGCAAGCAAAGTCTGCCATAGAGGCAGCCAGAGGGCAACACCGGTGCGAGTGGCTAGGGGTGTCGAGCGGTGCGGCACCGGTTTCACCATCACGGATCTCGTGACAACGGAGACCCGGAGCGGGTTTCCCCGTAGTTACGCCCTTGAAAGTGACACTTCCACCCCGAGCTAATAGCTCTTGCGGCTTCCCTCTGACCGGCCGACTAAGGCAAGTCAGAATTGAGAGTCCTGCGGGCGCTCTTGGGCATCCACTCCAACCAGCCAGTAAAGGCAAGCCGGAGACGAGGCCCTGACCGACTCCCTGAAGCATTCGGGACCGCTGTGTTGCCACACACATTAAGCTCGCCACAAAGCTGCACTGCGGTTTGTAAGCTTTCATTTCATCTTGTAATACATTTTTTGTTTATATCACAAGATGAGGTGATGTTTGAAAGCTGTTACTCTGCCCTCTGAGTTTGCGTTAGTCTCATGGTGAGATAACGACTGCCCCAGAGGGGTTTATTAATATTATTATTTAAAACGAATGATCTAGAAACTACATTATTTGTTACTATCAAAAGTTTCGATTTCTTCACACTTCACTTCGAAGTCGTGGTCACTTTGTCTTGAATGTAAAAGTTATCTCGTGTCGCGTGAACTCTAAAAGGTATCTATATCCTTTAAAACACTTATCTACATATTTGATTGTACAGTTCGGCGACCACGTAACCCAGCTAGAAGCGAACATCGCCCGCGTGCAACAGAAGATGTTAGAGGACGCGGAACACTCGGACTTGGATGTGGAAGAGCCGCCGCCGCCGCCGCCCGACTCGGAGAAGAAACGCGGCCGCGGCAGGCCCAGGAAACATAAACCTTCTACATCAACCACACCAGGTAAATCTGTATATATAAAATTCTGTATATTCACATGGACAAGGAATATAGTGACCTTGTTTGAAAAAAAGAACAGTTTTGCAGTATGCACAACGATTGACCGGTCGAGCTTATTACAAAAGTATTTTTGGCCGCGTCAGCTTGTATCATGAAGATTTTGGAAACTGCTAGTACCTGCGCTTGTATTAGAACCTTCATGTTACAGCTTGACGCGGTTAACCGTAGAGCGACTTAGGTTTAATATATTATTAACTAAGTCCGCGGTTACACCCGCGTTGTTTCGGGCCACTGCGCCGCACCTGTGGCTCAAAGCGTGATGTTATATAGCCGTCCTCGATAAATGAGCTATACATCCAAAAAATAATTATTCAAACCTGACCAGTGGTACCTGAGATTAGTGCGTTCAAACTAACTTTTCAGCTTTATAATAATTAGTATAGATAATCGCATACATACATACATACATACATATACTCACGCCTTTTTCCCGTCGGGGTAGGCAGAGACAACAGAACGCCACTTGCTTCTATCCTTACAAACCTCACGCGCTTCCTCTACACTCATTACTCTTTTCATACATGCTCGCCGGTTTCGGGTACTTCGGACCTGGCCGTTTTTTAGGACGTCCCCAATTTGATCGGCGAATGTCCGACGAGGTCTGCCGCGACCGACTTGCCCACACACATTTGCCTTATAAATCTTATTCGTCATTCTTTCTTCACTCATTCGCTCCACGTGTCCAAACCACTTTAGCATTCCTTTCTCAATCCTAGTCACGACATCTTCTTTCAGACCACTGCTCTCTCGTATAGTTACGTTCGGAATTCTATCGATCAGTCTCACCCCACACATACTACGCAGTGATCGCATCTCAACTGCGTTAATTCTACTTTCATGCCTTTTCTGCCATACCCAACTCTCACTTCCATACATCAACGTGGGGACAAGCACTCCATTATGAACCGCCAATCGCGCCTCTTTCGGCACAGTCTGACCGTTCAAAAAAGCATACAGTGCTCCATTTACACGATTGCCCGCAGTCACTCTCCTTTCAATATCTTCTTCACATCTTCCGTCTCTTGTAAACACGCTACCCAAATATACAAATTCTTTTACTTGCTCTACTTTTTCATCTTCAAACGTAATATTACACTCAGTCAAACTTTCATCTTTTTCAAACACCATCACTTTCGTCTTTCTTGCATTAATTTTCATACCTTTAGCTTTAAAGCTCTCATTCTTGCTGTCAATCATTTCTTGCAACTCATTCGCCGATGGTGCAAGGATGACTTGATCATCGGCGTACAACAGGCACTTAACACGCAATCCTACCATATCGATCCCGCATTCAGTTTCTCTCATATCATTCATGCAGCTATCCATGAATAAGTTGAACAACCAGGGTGAGGCTGGACACCCTTGTCTGACGCCTTTCGAGATGACGAACCAATCCGTATAGGCACCATTTATTCGGACACTTGCTCTAGAATCCCTATACAGGGATTTCAGAGCCCTTATTATACAGCTGTCCACCCCATACATGGATAACACCTTCCATAAGTCCTTTCTATTCACCCTATCATAAGCCTTTTCCAAGTCTATGAACGCGCAATACACCTTCTGGTTTTTTTCCAGACATTTTTCGGTGACGCAGCGCAAGGAAAAGACTTGATCCGTACATCCCATTCCCTTCCGAAATCCCGCTTGCACGTCCCATATCTTGTCATGCGTCACATTTGCCACTCTGTCAATCAAAATTCTGGCATACATTTTTCCAACTACACTAAGAAGGCTGATTCCGCGATAATTTTGACATTCCTGCTGCGAACCTTTGCCTTTATATATTGGGACAAGTACTGCCTTCGTCCAGTCATCTGGAACTTGGCCCTGTTTCCAGCATAGATTAAAAAGGCGATGCAGCAGGTTAACTATGAGTCCGTCGCCAGCCTTCAACATTTCAGTCGTCACTCTATCACACCCAGCAGACTTGCCTGACCTCATACCTTTCAACGCTTTCATAACTTCATCCATTCCAATTTCATCACTAGGGCTCACAAACATATCTGTCATCTCTTCTTGTTCTATTTCACTCACATCTTTCTCAAATAAGCTCTCAAAATAATTCTTCCAGCGCTCTAGTATCTTTCTTTCTTCATTCATGACTTCACCTCTTTCGTTCCTAATCACTTTCATTGATGTATTCATATTTTTACCCCGCGCTTCCTTCACGAGTTTCCAAAAGAGTTTTATATTCTCTCGGAAACTTGCGCCAAATTGTTCCTCATATTTCTCCTTTTTCTCATTCTTCTTTCTCTCTATACATGCTTTTACTTTAGCTTTCACACATCTATATTTCATCTTCATTTCTTTGACATTATCTTCACTCATACCACCGCTCACTCTATTCGTTGCTTCTATTGCTAGAATATCCAGCCATGTTTTTTTCTTTTCATCAACCATTCTTCTAGTTTCGTCATCCCACCAGTCAGCTTTCTCGCAATTCTTCCTTCTTCTTTTACTCATACCGCATACATCTTCAGCACATTTCACAATATTGGTTTTAAAAACCGACCATACTTCACTCACACTTTCCTCATTTACAAGACTCCAGCTTTTATCCATCCGTTCGCCCAATTGCTTTTTGTACATCTCTTTCACACGCTTTTCTTTCAATCTTTCCACTTTTATACGTTCTAATTCTGTAGTTGAACCTTTATATCTGTGCCGCCAGCGTTTGAAAAGGCCACTAATTCTACTTATTACCAGATAGTGGTCCGTGCCGACATCAAATCCGCGATAAGCTCTGGTGTCCGCTACTTTCATTCTCATTCTTTCATCGACTATCACAAAGTCTATCATGCTCCTTAACACAACATTTCCTTCCGTCTTTTGCCACGTGTACATATGTACCATTTTATGCTGAAACCATGTATTCATCACTGACAGACCCATCTCGACACATAAATCTAATAAGTACACTCCGTTGTCATTTACACTCTTATCTCCAAACGTCCCAAGTACATTTTCATACCCATCACGCTTCACTCCGACCCTTGCATTAAAATCTCCAAGCATGACAATACGTTCATTCCACTTACGCAATAACATAACTTCTCTCATTTGTTCCCAAAGATAGATAATCGCCCTCAATATTAATTCTTGAATAAGTATGTCCATACAAACTTCTTATTTATAACATTAGTACTTATATATTACTGATCAATCTTTCAATTCGTTATGTTCTTTTGTTTTAGGTGCTACGCCGAGGAAGCGAGGAAGACCCAGAAACGATCAAAACTCTCTGGAAGAAGGTAATTATTTTTATGCTCCTTTCTTTTTATTTATATCCGTCTCTGTTCGTGTCAGGCATGGTGTGTCTTGACGCGCTGGCATTACGACGTAAGTGTGCCCTTATGTTGCACTATTAGTTGCTTCTTAATAATAAAATCGACGATGCGACCACACTGTCGCGATGTTCGTTATCGGCGCCGAACCACTACACCCGGTTAGGCTCGCGCCGCTTGCTTGCCGCACCACAAGTGCGAACTAACACGGCGCTATACGCACCCACGTGTCATGCACACGCACTGCTTAACGCTCAGATTGCTCAGTATCCGGATGTAGATATATTCTTTACACAGTTAAATACATTTATAAAAAATGCTATAAGTAACTATGTACCTACTATGTATTTTTTGTACTATAATGGCTCACTACACGCATTGGGCAACTGTTAGTGTAGTGGGCAGTTGTAATAAATAAATAAAATAAAAATAAATTTACATTAGAAAGCAAGCGATTCGTCTATTGCACAAAGCAGTCGAATTACTAAAGATATTTATAGTATGATATTCATTACGATATAATATGTTATTTGAAACCTAAATACCACGTGTTTCTTAGAATAAAACGTAAGCAATATGTAGGCCTAAGAATTTCTCTATTTGCCAGTAAAAGTCCTGTTAAAATCGGGAAAGCCGTACGTATCATAGATTACTCTGGACAAGCAAAAAGGCAGACTAAGGGTTGAGCTACACCTATCAGCACCGCATCGCACTTTCCTATGCTTCTATCCTTTTCTGTCACTTAGGACCGTCATTTACTAGAGCGAGAAAGAGAGAGGGAACACGATCGCCTTTTCGATTCCGAAGCTTTCCGTCTCTCTTTCTCGCTCTAGTAAATGACGGTCCTAAGTGACAGAAAAGGATAGAAGCATAGAAAAGTGCGATGCGGTGCTGATAGGTGTAGCTCAACCCTAAAAGGTTAAGGTTTCTAAATACGCCGCCGTTTTTAGGAGTTGTGAGTGATTGGGGGGGAGGGGAGGGTATTAGGTCTCGGAACCGGTTTAGTTAGGTTTTATTGATTCCACTAGTTTAATAAACTGAGGTTGACCGTACCACCGATACCCTCAAATTCGGGCGACGCGTTTCGAAACCCGACCCGACTAACATTTATTTTTTTATTATGAAATTAGTAGGTAATATAAGCACTTCAGGTTTCAAATGCTCCATAACTGTACGTACACACACGTGGCTCAACTGCTATGCAAACTAAATGAAACGTAATTCTTTTTAGATCTGCAATACTCAGATAGCGGCAGTTCTGAGTTGGAAGAAGTGGAACAAAAGGTGGCCGCCGAAGCCATGGTGCAGTTGTCTGTACGACCGCCTTATCCAGGTGAGGCAGATCATATCATTTATTACTGTTTGTTTTTTTTTGTGTTATAGACATTTATTTTCTTGTCCGTGTGGTGACGGATTAAGAATACGAAATGTCACCACCCCATATGGATGATATGGGGTGGTGACATGGGTGTCGTAAGAGCCGACAGAGGGAGCATATTATGCAGATAACAACACTGTAAGAGAAGGAAAACTTGATACAAACCCTATACCAACTCGTTTGGCCAGCGTGGTATAGTAGGCCAATTCCTCCTTTCAAAGGAGAGGCCTAAGTCCAGCAGTGGACTGTTAAAGGCTGATGATGATGAGACATTTAGAATGCCCGCAGTCTTGAAATTCGACCTTATAATTGACTAGGGGATGCCCGCGGTTACACCCACGTTATTTTTTTCAAATCAGACCAGTAGTTCCTGAGATTAGCGCGTTCAACCAAACAAACAAACAAACTCTTCTGCTTTTTTTTTTTTTTATTTATTTTTTCTTTATGCACAAAAATAGTACACAGGTGGACTTAATGCCTAGTGGCATTTTCTGCCAGTCAACCTTTTGGTGGTGCAGAGATAGATGAGGTAGGTGCATTAGCCTTGTGGTGAAAAATAGGATATGTATTAGATACATATTAATAATTTAGATACATATCATAAACCATAAATATACTATTAATATATATAATTAATTATAGCTTTTTATATTAGTACTAGACGATGCCCGCGGTTACACCCGCGTTATTTAAGGCTACTGCTCCGCTCCCGTCGCTCGTAGCGTGATGTTATATAGCCTATAGCCTTCCCCGATAAATGGGCTATCTAACACCGAAAGATTTTTTCAAATCGGACCAGTGGTTCCTGAGATTAGCGCGTTCAACCAACCAAACAAACAAACAAACTCTTCAGCTTTATATATTAGTATAAGATGAGATTATTAACTAATACACTGACTGCACGGTTCCCGTGGTGGTTTTGCAGTGCGGGCCTTGCCGCTTGGCACTGCGCCGAGTGTTGCGTATTCGATCCTAACACGAGAAAACACTTTGTGTGATTCACAAATTATGTTCTCGTGTTGTTGAAGAACCTGGTTGTACTTTGTTTCCGTTTATTGAATGTTTGTTAAGTCTCCCGCCAAACAAGATTTATACCTATAGTCTGTCCAAGATACGAAAAAATAAAATGTAAACAAACCATAAAATGGTTCTTTTAATGTTGCCTTCGCAACAAAAGTAGATTTAAGTTAAATACTCCAAGCCAAAGATTCAGTTAGTTTTTAAAAATACGCCTGTTCCTTCAATTCATAAATGGTACAGCATATTTATTATTTTTCCTGTATTGTTCATAATTATTATAACGAATATTTTTTTACATGTATTAGTTATGCTAATAAACTATTTTACACGATAAAGAACCTAAAAAGCCAGTGATTCTAAAAAGTCAATGTATTTATTATCCTGTCAACTTATGCATTACACCCAAAGTAACCATTTCGCATGACAGGGGGCCATTTTTAATTAGGTCGGGTTATCCCGATCGGTTATAATGGTAACTTACTAAGCTTGAAAATCATTGTTTTCTTTGTTTACCTTTTATTTTTTCGTATCTTGAACAGACTACAGACATATAATTATCAGTAACGTAACGATAGCTTAGTGGGAATACCAAGAGACGTCACAAAGATCTTTAACTGCCGTTATGGGAATTCCGTACCGTTCAATATATTGCCACTGGTCTAAACTAGCAGGCTGTTTGCCTACTACTAAGCTATCGCTGCTGACTGACTGCTCTTACGTTAATTGCTGCCTATACGTTGTTGTCAATTGTTGAGTGAAATAATTAGGTACTTTCTTTCTTACCTGTAAATTCTTATTCTATACCACAACGAATATACTTCTACAGAAGATGACGTACCAATGGGCGAGCCAAGCTTCGACACGTCAGAGTTCTTGAAGATAAAACGCGAGGTGCCGGACGAGCTACCGCCGCCTACGGATGATTTCGTCGACCTGGATCAACACAGCACTGATTATACCTTCCCGTCTGTTGTCAAGGTAGGGTTCGCAAAAATCAACCCTATTACAAGAGTAGTAGAGTTGCTATTTTGATGAGATAATAAGTAAAATTCAGCCAGCGCGATGACTTGCTTTAAAGTGTCCACTTTCTCATCAACGTTGGAACAAAAAGTGTACCTATTGCAAATATACATGTAATTGACTGCACGATTGGCGTAGTGGTTTAAGCGGCCGCCTCGCCGCTTGACACTGCGCCGAGTGTTGTGGGTTCGATCCCCACACGTTGTGTCGAGTCTGGGTGTTCATTGTGTACGTTACCGCTTGGCCACGGGGACCGACGACCTGATCTGCGACAAGCAATTTCGATGTACATGGCGCGTTTACTGTGAGGCGACATCGGTCGCCGCGGCGTAGTTGAGCGCGCCATGTACATCGAAATCGCTTGTCGCAGGTCGCGTCGCCGGTCCCCGTGGCCCGGCCGTTAGTTGTATGTTTGTAAAGTCCCCCGGGACACAGGATTTAGTCCTCCTACGGGCGTTGTCTTTAAAAAAAACTTGTATAGAGCACTAAAATGCAGCCTTTCGTAGAAATTTCTAGTCACTCTGTCGACTACTAACCGAGTTTTGCCAACACAAGGATATGTAAATGAGTTGTGTAAATAAAGGCTGCCATCGGATATTATGTAACGCCTAAGGTATATATCAGCAATGTGGCATGGTGATTTGCGAGTGGAATAGTTTCACTGGTGTTACTCACTTTTTTGTGCGATCTACAATAATATACCTAATATAATAATATTCTACCACATACACACATCACTATCTAGTCCCAAGCTAAGCAGGGCTTGTGTTATGGGTACTACATAATGGATAAACATACATATCGACGGTTGAAAGGCTAATTGGTACAAGCGACATTTTTTGCGATATTGAGTTATATACATATTCGGAATCAGCAATTTTTTCTCCGTCATTTGAGTCGGGTTTTCATTTATTTTTACTACTTTTATGGCGCTTAGCACCTACAGCAAAACAGGCCTCATTTCTAAGCTCATTGATCTATACGACACAAAATTAGACAAATTTGAGGACTCGATACATACATACATACATACATAGTCTCACTCCTATAACCCCGAAGAGGTAGGCAGAGGTGTATTTCTACACCCACTTTTCGCCAGATATTCTTTGGTCCCACGTAATAAGGGGCGAACCTATTGCCGTACCGGGCACATTTCCAGACTCCGTGCTGCTACTGAGGATTTCGTGACAGAAAAACCCAATAACACTGCCCGACCCAGAAATCGAACCCGGGACCTCCCGATCCCACGCGCACATTTATGCCGCCAGACCAACGAGGCAGTCATATAGGGTTTGATGTCGAGTTTTCCGTCTCTACGCAAAGATGGTATTTGCATCGTGTTATCCCTTAGTCGCCTCTTACGACACCCACGGGAAGATAGGGGCTGGTGACACTTGTATTCTATGCCGTCAACCACACGACTATGAGGACTCGATGACTTAGGCTATTTTGATTTTTCGAACTTTTATAACGAGTGTCGATTAAGGCATTTGGCATTTTCGCCGTAGTTGTGGTTTTGTCGTTTGGCCTATTTTGCATTAAACCAAAACAATAAGCTGTGTCGTTTGGCCCATTTTGTATTCAACTACACTAAAATCTTATGGATGTAGCTGAATGATGGCCTCTATAAATCTATCTACTAATAATCTAGTAAGGGGTCATTTTATTTCATCCTGCAGTCCCTCTAATGGGCATCTGCATCAAACTACTTCACTCTGGTGTAACACCATCATGTTGCTTACAATCATTGTGCTTATTCAACTGTCAGTTGACATGACGCTTAATTCATTTTCTCTCGTATTGTTTTATTCTAAGTTGATGCTTGAGCCAGTCTCTGTCAGCTATTTTTTTCACGGCAGGCATTTGAACCATTTTGCCTTTCTCAAAATAATACTAAATTTGATGCATTTTGGGCTAACCAACATAAAATTTCTAAAATAATACACAATTAACAACAGTTATAGCTTAAAAAGAATCCTTACTTAATTAGGGATATACTGTATTAAAATAAATAAAAGTCTATCAAATAGTTGTTTTTTATGATTTTTTTTCCAAAAAATAGTTTAATCCATCCTCCTGCAAGTTTTACTAAATGTCGCTTATATCAATTAGCCTTTCAACCGTCGATATATATATATATATATATATATATATATATATATATATATATATATATATATATATATATATATTTTGTAAATGCATAAATATTACATAGAAACACCCAGACCAAGACAAACATCCATGTTCATGCTCACAAATGTTTGACTTGAGCGGGAATCGAACGCTTCGCAGTCGCTTACACTCCCACTGCGCAAACCGGTCGTCAAGTAATTACTGTATTTAGGTCTTGTTCATGTTTGTTACTACAGTCACGCGACTCATTGCTTTAAAAAAATTGGCGATATTTCTCGTTCTAAAACTTTAAAATTAATCATTTTTATAACCTTATTCTATAACTAGATGAGCCCGCGGTTACACCCGCGTTATTTATGGCTACTGCTCCGTTCCCGTGGCTCATAGCGTGATGTTATATACCCTATAGCCTTCCTCGCTAAATAAACTAAGTATCAAAAACTGAAAGAATTTTTCAAATCAGACCAGTAGTTCCTGAGATTAGCGCGTTCAACCAAACAAACAAACTAACTCTTCATATAATGACCGCTCGGAATTAGTTACTTCGCCACACTTTCACTAGTATTATAATAAATTTTCGCGTAACAAAAATTAGGCACATCGATATAATGTATGGTGTTTTGCTTCTTTGTAGGAAGAGCCAATGGAGCCGGATATGCATATGGACCCGCCAATGATGGACACCGCCGGTTTAGAACCGCCGCCGCAGTTCAAGGAGGAACCGCCAGAAAACTGGCAGGTATGTCAAGAACTTCCACTGACTAAACTATTTACTTCCCAAATATAAAACAGGCCGAAAAGTTTTTAGTCTCAGTATAAAGTCTGACCTAAATTTACCGCACGAAACAATAGTAATATCTAATACTAGCTGACCCAGCGAACTCCGTATCGCCTTTTTAAGAGTTTTTATTTAATTCCCTTTTTTCCAAGCCCCTTTTCCAAAGTAACCGTTGACTTAGCGCTTAATCTCTTATCATTCCAGGGTCTATAAATGATGCAAAAACAAACATAGATTTTTATATAATATTGAATTCCCCATTTCTTAAAATATCGGAGACGATACCCATATCGACTTAAAAAGAATCCCGTCCGCCATCTTTGATTTTCTATCCGCCATCTTTTATGACGAAATAGAAGTTGTATTTGGATTCACCATCCCTTCAATCATCAGAGACGATACCCATATTGATATTTTAAAATTTTCCCGTCCGCCATCTTTGATTTCCCATCCGCCATCTTGAACCACGAAATAGATGTTGTATTTGGATTTCCCATCCCTTCAAACATCGGAGACGATACCCATATTGATTTAAAAAAAATCTCAACCACCATCTTTGATCTCGAAATAGATGGTGTTTTTGAATTCCCCATTCCTTAAAATATCGGAGACTATACCCATATCGACTTTAAAAATATCCCGTCCGTCATCTTTGATATCCTATCCACCATCTTTGATCACGAAATAGATGTTGTATTTAGCTTCGCCATCCCTTAAAACATCGGAGACGATAACCATATTGATTTTTTAAAACTTTCTCATCTGCCATCTTTGATTTCTCATCCGCCATCTTTGATCACGAAATAGATGTCGAATTTGGATTCCCCATCCCTTTAAATATCGGTGACGATAGTTGACGATACCCATATCGACTTTAAAAAAAAAACCCATCCGCCATCTTTGATTTCCTATTCACCATCTTTGATCACGAAATAGATGTTGTATTTAGAATCACCATCCCTTAAATCATCAGAGACGATACCCATATTGATTTTTTAAATTTTTCCCATCCGCCATTTTTGATTTCCCATCCGCCATCTTGAAGCACGAAATATATGTTGTATTTGGATTCCCCATCCCTTTAAACATCGGAGACGATACCAATATTGATATTTTAAAATTTTCACATCCGCCATCTTTGATTTCCCATCCGCCATCTTTGATCAAGAAATAGATGTTGTATTTCGATTCTCCACCCCTTAAAATATCGAAGGCGATACCCATATTGATATTTAAAATTTTCTCATCCGCCATCTTCGATTTCCCGTCCGCCATCTTGGATCACTAAATAAATTTCAGTTTATTAATCAGCGTCCCGAAAATCTCGAAAACGATACCCATATAGATTGAATCCTATTCGTTTAGCCTTTTTTTGCCTTTGACCCAACCCTCCCCCTTCTCGTTTGACCATTTTATTATTTTTGTCTGGCCCCTAAAAGTTGTGGCGTAATTTTATATAGCCTATAGCCTTTCGGAATAATTGGGCTATCATAGGCAATAACAATTTTTAAAATCCGACTGCTAGTTCCTGAGATTAGCCGACATTATGTTTTAGCCTTTTTAGCCTTTTGCCCGGCCCCAAAGGGTCGAAGCGTTATGTTATATAGCCTATAGCCTTCCGGAATAACTGGGCTATCGTATACAAAAAGAATTTTTCAGATCCGACCGGTAGTTCCTGAGATTAGCGCGTTCAAACAAACAAACAAACAAACTCTTCCGCTTTATTATATTAGTATAGATTAGGCTAATTTATACACGGTCTTCTAATTCGAAGTTAGGCACAGCTTGGATGGACTATGATGACCAGATACCTCATAATTGTTTTATGTTTCTAAACACATTAAAAGTATAGATCAATTATATCCTGATAGAGAACTGAACATGAACACATGATATTATGGGCGGTATAATATTATTGATATTCTTATTATTTTTTACTTTCCAGCCGGACCCAGCTATTCAAGACGACTTGCAAGTCACGGATAGTGAAGAAGAACCAGAAGACGGTCTGTGGTTCTAAACCAAAACCAATATAACTACATTTTGTCTATTCTAGCGTCGCGTCATCTTTGCTTATACTATTCGATATTTCCATAAAAAAAACTGCGTCCAATTCATGTCTTACGGATTACAGTACATATTCATTAAATAACAGTAAATACTGCATCAAAATGTGTCACATTTTTAGAACCAATAAATGGCGAATGATGATTACCTTCTGTGGGAAAGTTAAAATTTTCTCATATCACGTTAGACTAGAAAACTGATCCCGGAACCCAAAGCGATTAGTCTGGCATGCCACCGGGATAACGCTCTGACGATGTTGAAATGGCGAATTATACAGACTCAAAACGACTTTGTTTTATATATTAGGAGAATTGTTCTGTAGAGCATTAAGAATAAATCGACAGCTTCTAACGCTCAGCGTAAAGACTATATAAGATTTGTATGAAATTAAGTTTACTATTGGGTTGTTTTATGTATTTTGTATAGAAAATAAAGCTTAGATTTATTGGATTATGTAGTTTTATTATATCGATACCTCTGGCCTCAAAGGTCGTAAAGGACAAAATGCGACTTTTCAGGAGAAGCAAAAAACTAAAAAAGAATTTTTATTTTTACTCAAACTTTTTTGTTTTTTGAGCTATTTAAATGAAACCTAGGAAAAAAGTGTTTAGAATTTCTATTATTATCTAGTGTAGTGTTAAAAAAATAACCTAGTGCTGTATTTACCGAGATAGATTTCCTTTACGACCATAAATTTAAAATAAATGTCCTTTACACGCTTCAAATTTTCACCCTATGATATAACCTAAGGACGTAAATCCGACAGTCACTATTTGCCAGGGCTCGCCAGCACTTCGGTATGCGTTCTTGCTGGACTCAGGACGGCACTATTGTTGTAAAAGCTCCGGATGGGACACGCTCCAAGATCACCTCCACTCATGATCTGAAGAACTTGCTAGATAAACACCCGAAGACAGCAGGCGATACATCTTCCGCAGCAAAGAACGGCGCTGGCAGTGCAAAAACTGTGCATCGCAAGAATTGACCAACTGTGTTGACTATATCATACTTGTTTCGCGTTCAATTCAGGTCCCCTAATGTCGTGTTTACATATTCGTTTATGTTCTGTGTCAGTGACCCATTAATAATTCAGTTTTCTTGAGTCTTATTCGTATTACCCACAACATGCGCACGCACAACATATAATATTATTATTTTATTTGTTATTTTCTAGACAGATGACAAGATGACTATGATTGTGAGTATTGTGACATAACTGACAGCTCGTTTTGTTTCTACACTGTCAGATTCATAAGTTTTGCGTTTTGTTTGTGCATTCAATTTACACAAAATGTTGTATGTTTATTTTTTTCCTTTTGGCTTCAAAACGGTTCGGTAATTTTAGTTTTAAATTTATGTAATTTTCCCTATTTGTTTATTGTGAGTTGGCTGGCGGGTGGTGCAGAGAGAAAAACGTATAAACGTGAGTATAAATTGGTATTCTTATACGCATTTATTTATTATATTTAATTTATTTACTTATCTAAAGTATACTTATTAAGTTATCATATTTTATTTTATCATAATTATTATTTTATTATATATTAGTTATATTTTATTATGTCATCAGATGATTCCTTTCATTCTGCTAATGAGTCTCTTCATGATGATAGCTTTTGCTCCTCAAGCTGTACATTAGGTGATTTCTTGCAACACACTTTCGATCAACGTACAGGTAATCTGATAAACGTGTGCCATATAAACGCGCAAAGTGTGCCAAGCCATTATGGTGATCTGGTTGAAGCCTTTTCGGATGCCAATGTTCACGCCATCCTGGTTTCAGAGAGTTGGCTCAAGCCTCACCTTCCTTCTACCACTTATCCTCTTCCAGGCTTCATTTTGATCCGAAATGATCGAATTAACAGGAGAGGAGGTGGTGTTGCCATCTATCTCCGTTCCGATTTTCCTTACAAAATCCTCGCTGTCTCCTCTTCTGACATTTCTATGTCTGCCGAATATCTTTTCCTTGAGGTTTGGGTCAAACGAGTAAAGATTGTTATAGGCGTTGTGTATTGTCCCCCCTCAGTCGATTACTTCTCCAGTATCGAATCGATACTGGAATCTTTAGGGTCAGAATACGACCACCACATCATCATGGGCGATTTTAATACCAACCTCCTTGCTCAACAGTCCACTAGATCCTGCAAGCTCCTTCAAATTGTCGAGTCATGTAGTCTCCACATTCTACCATTGCAAGCTACTCATCACAATGTCGATGGGGAGGATACATGGCTCGATTTAATTTGCACCTCTTCCCCTGATCTTGTCTCGAAACATGGTCAAACCCCTGCCCCAGGTTTCTCCCATCACGACCTCATCTTCCTCTCATACATCCTTAAGCCTCCCCGTCCTCCCCTTAAGGTTCTGCATGTGCGTTGCTTTGGGCGCATGGATGTTAATCAACTAGAAAGAGATGCAGCTACAATGAATTGGGATCACCTACCCGCTGCTGCAACTGTTGATGAAAAGGTCGAGATATTTAATAACGCTGTTCTTGAGCTGTACAATGTGCATGCACCCGTCAGAAGGGTAAAACTGAAGCGTCCACCTGCTCCATGGATGACGAAGGCGGTCAAAACGGCTATGAGGCGTAGAGATTGTGCCTTTCGGAAATTTAAGAAGCACAAAACTGAAGATTTTTGGTCTCTTTATAAAGTTGCAAGAAATCGGTGTAATCAGGTGATACGTAACGCTAAACGCCGCCATATTCTCAGTAATATTAACTCATCCTCCCCTGCCAATATCTGGAAGTTCCTCAGAACTATAGGTATTGGCAAACATCATAGTTTTGATCTCCAGTGGACAATTGGTTTGGATGAAATCAATAAACATTTCTCCACGTCCAATTATTTGGATCATCCTACCAAGTGTCACACGGTGAATTACTTACGTAACCTCCCCCGTCTTAACATAGATCTTTTTAAATTTTCTTCAGTGACCCCGGGGGAAATCAAGAAGGCTATCCTGTCCATCAAATCCAACGCTACTGGCTGTGACAATATTAGTCGTAAAATGATCGTCCCTATCATTGATCAATTGTTACCAGCCATTACGCATATTTTTAACTTTTCCCTCGACACCGGTGCGTTTCCTTTACTATGGCGGAAAGCTTTAGTAACTCCTTTGCCTAAGATCCCTAACCCTTCCCTCCCCAGCCACTTCCGCCCCATATCAATCCTTCCTTTCCTCTCCAAGGTGCTTGAGGCTTGTGTCCACAGACAACTCTCAAAATTCATCAGTCAGAATAACCTACTGGACCGATTTCAATCTGGATTCAGACCTGGACACAGCACATTGACCGCCCTTTTGAAGGTGACTGGTGATGTTAGGGCGGGAATGGAAGACACTAAAGTTACGGTGCTAGCTTTGGTCGATTTCACAAACGCCTTTAACACGGTCAATCACGAAATCCTATTATCCATCCTTTCTAGTCTTCAGATCTCTCCAGAGGCGCTTGAATGGTTCTCCAAATATCTCATGGGACGTCAGCAGTCGGTTCGCTACGATGAGTCTTCGTCGTCATGGTGTAACCTCGAGTCTGGCGTTCCTCAAGGTGGCATTCTCTCTCCATTATTATTTTCTATTTTTATAAATCTCCTGACCCAGAATCTTCGGTGTTCGTATCACTTGTACGCTGACGACTTGCAACTATATGCACAGGCAGGAGTTAACAATGTCACTTCAGCTATCGATGGGGTAAATCAAGCTCTGACTGTTGTACATGACTGGTCAAAACGATTTGGTGTGGCAGTGAACCCCGCTAAATGCCAGGCCATCATCATAGGTAGTCAACGCAACATGAGCAAAGTTGATCTTTCAAAGCTTCCATCTGTCATGTACAACCATATAGCAATACCCTTCAGCCCAGTCGTTAAAAATCTTGGCTTATACATGGATAGCCACCTCAACTGGCGGGCTCAAGTTACATCTATTAGTCAGAGAGTGACAGGATGCTTGCGATCGTTGTACCGTTTGAAGAACTTCCTCCCTCCTAGCACTAAGGTAATGCTCATGCAGACTTTAATTTTCCCTATTATCGACTATGGTGATGTGTGCTATTTTGACCTGAATGCAGACCTTCTCAACAAACTAGACCGGCTTCTCAATAACTGCATTCGATTTGTTTACAACCTTCGAAAATATGACCATGTCTCTGAATACCGTTCCCAACTCAAATGGCTAACTATTCGTCAACGCCGTAGTTTGCGTGCTCTCACTACTCTTTTCTCTTTTCTTAACTCTCCCTGTCTTCCCTCTTATCTAAGTCCTGTTCTACAATATTTAGGCTCCAATCACGACAAAAATTTACGGTCATCTAATAATCGTCTCCTTTTGTGTCCCTCCCATAGTTCTGGGTTTGTTAACTCTTCTTTCTTCGTTCAAGCTGTCTCATTATGGAATACGCTCCCTCTCGAAGCCAGGATGGCAAACAATCGGCTCACGTTCAAACTAAAGGCTCGAGAGTTTGTTCGGAGTAAAATGGCGGAATAATATCATAATGACTGTATTTACTGACTTATATATTATTATGTATATATATTTATAATCTGCAAGTATTTATTCATATACATATATATGTATTTATATATAATTAATACGTAATTTAATACCTATATAAATATATTTATATATTTTAAATATTTATCTATAATTTAAGTAGTAATTTTCATATATAGTAATTATTATCCAATTCCAAATAATAACTTTCTTATAGTCACGCACCTACTATCTTCTATCTCTGCATCACCCTAGGTTGACTGGTAGAGAATGCCTAAGGCATTAAGTCCGCCTATGTACCACATGTTTTGTGCTGTGCAAAAAGTTAAATAAATAAATAAATAAATAAAAAAATAAATCCACTTTACTGCACAAAACTAAACAAAATAAGGAAATAATCGACAAGTGTAACATTTTTATGGTTCTTAAGGATAACCCGCTAAGGTATTCTGAAAGGATAAATTCTTCTCAATTCTTCTCACACGCTAAGAAAAAGGATAAATTAATAATTAAACTTAAGTATTAAATGGATTATGTAATTTTGTATGTATTTAGGTGAATAACTGTATTTTCTCTACGAATATTCATGAATTATACAAATAAAACGTACATTTGTGTAATCAAATTTAGATCCTTTATTTGTACTTACTTAATTGAACACAAAGCTCTAAATCTTTAAAATTAAAAAATAATATTCTGGTAATCAACATAGTTTTTCTTGCTTGCCTTTTCTCTACTCTCTTCTTTACTCTTTCGATTAGTTTCACTTCTTTAATCAGCTTTATTCTCTTAAACTAACTTTCTTCTATATCATAACTTTATTCTGTTTGATGAGATGATGAGTAAATAAATCAACATCAGCTGATAATTTATTTAGTCATCTTCTTTCTCACTTTTTTCATCGTTCTCTTCGTCTGGTTCGTTCAAAGTCTCGCGTAGCTCAGAATTGCATGGCAACTCCCTGTATTCTTTATGAAATCTTTAAGGTATTGTTCCATTTTCACACGGATTTATCAGGTCTTTATATTTCGCAGCGGCTATTGGTAATCTACTATTGTATAGCTGCTTCACTGCATCCATACCAATCACTGGATCATTGTTAATCTAGCTTTTTTTCCCTTTGTACTTTCCCTTTCCCTTTCCTTTTGTTTTTCCTTCCTCTGGGGTTTGCTCGCACTGACCTGGATAAGTCTAGATGGTGCCACCAAAATGAGATCGATTTCATCATGTCAATGAAGAGGTTAATATTTAATGATGTCTCTGTGATCAGTTCGCATAAAGCGGCCCGCGGTCACCGAATGGTAAGAGGCACATTGAATATTAGTTCCAGCCTCGAACGGTCGAGATTGATAAAGTCTACGCTCCTTACACCGCCATTTCAAATCTAAAACCCCGAGAGCTTTCAGCTTGAACTGCGAAACCGCTTCGAATGCCTGGGAGAATGCGTAGATGTGGACGACTTTAGTGACAGGTTAGTGAATGCTGTCCATACAACGGGCTTAAAGTTCTTAAAGCCCATGACGATTAAAAGAGCCCATAAAATCTCTGGTCCGATCTTCGAGCTTATACAGGAAAGGCGTAAGATGCTTCTGCATGCCTCCGACGATATGCCAAAGTATCGGGCGACTTAATAGACAGATCTCTATGTCTCTGACTTGCAATCTCCGTCAATACAACACTAAGTGTGTTCAAAAGGCAATCGAGTAGATTACGGTTCCAAAGTGTTCAAAAGAGATCTGTCTATCGGGCAGGTCAGCTGACAAGGCTGAAGACGAACGGTGACAGAATTATCTCGTCCAGACCCCAGCTCCTGGAAGAGATCGAACTGTTCTTTGGACAGCTATACACGACTACACGACCACCTGCTACTACTCCAGTCACTGACCCTAGAGCTGGATTGACCCGACACTATACCAAAGATATCCCGGATATGACATCCCGTCAGCATGCACGGGATAAGTGGGGCCCTAAATCAACTCAAAACCAACAGGGCACCGGGTGATGACGGAATTACGTCAGAGCTTTTGAAAGCTGTCGGCGCACCTGCCGTGGAAAAACTTCGTAAGCTATTGAATTCTGTCATACTCTAGGGCAAAACGCCACAGGCATGGCACAGAAGTATGGTGGTGCTTTTTGTCAAGAAAGGCGATAAAACCCTTTTGAAGAACTAAAGACCCATCTCACTCCTGAGTCACGTCTATAGGGACAGTTGGGGTCCAGTGGAACGAAAAAATATTTAAACAATTTTTGTTTTTAAAAATCAACAATGGTCCTTTACCTACATACTGATTAGAAAATTGAGATCAAAAATCAAACTTAAGACTAAAATACAAGCGTTTTTCCCATACTCCTCTCTTGTTCCATTGAACCCCAGGTCTGGGGTTCAATGAAACTGGGTCTGGGGTAAAATGGAAAACGAACAATAAATCTTGATTAGAAGAAATATAACATTTATTATTTATGTTACTTATTATAAACCTAATGTATATTTGTTTAAAATCTTTTCCGGAAAAGAATAAATGTGACTTTGTCGTTCTGTCTTGCCTGACAAGTTGGGACTTGGTAGCACAATTTCAATGTCCGAATTTGACACCACAGCCATGTCTGGTTCCAATGGAAAATAAAAACTTTTGTCTATTTTAGCACTACGGCGCATGTAGTTAGACGTTTGCTACTGTTAAATAAAATAATAAATAACATAAAGCATGGGGATCAATGGAACAGAACGGGGTACAATGAAACACTGTTCCATTGAACCCCGTTCCATTGTGCCCTGTAGAGTACCTATCTATTTAAAAAAAAAATCAAAAAATTTAGGTTATTATGTTTGCACCAACACACTTGACTGGCTGACTGCATTTAATAGGCAAATCATTTAATATTTACACAAAAAAATATCAAATACCTGTAATTACAACTTTTGTCTGTCTCAAACTCCTTGTATGTCTATTTGCCATATTGCACTACGTTATCACGTGACACATGAGTTTCTGCAATTGGCCAAAGCAAAAGCGCGCGATTATCGTTTAAATTTGAATTATTAGAGCCGTTGTTTTATTGTGCCCCGTGTTCCACTGTTCCCCACTTGTCCCTAAGTTGTTTTCAGGAGTCGTCACGAATCATCTCGAGACCAAGCTAGATGACTTCCAGCCTCCCGAACAAGCGGGTTTCCGTAAAAGGCTATATTTATATAGCCCTCATATATATAGACCACATATATACGCTGTGGCAGGTTAAGTCTGAAGAGTACAACCAGCCTCTATACTTGGCGTTTGTGGACTATGAGCAAGCCTTCGATTCGATCGAAACCTGGGCGGTACTGCAGTCTCGCCAACTGTGCCATCGACGACTATCGATACGTCGAAGTGCTGAAGTGTTAGTTCGAATATGCCACCATGTTAGTCCGCCTCCAGGACCAGAGTTTAAAACCTATTCAACTAAAGCGAGGGGTGAGGCAGTGAGATGTTATATCTCCGAAACGTTCACCGCTGCGCTTGAAGACGTTTTTAAGGTTCTGGACTCCCAACAAAAATCACGTCTGACTTCCATGTCGTACCTGCTCCTATTCAGGTTAGGAAATCTAGACTCGAAGTTGTCGACAAGTACGTATAACTGGGAAAATGATCCGATTGGGTAGGTCCAACTTCGAGAAAGAGGTCATTCGTCGAATCTAATATGGTTGGGTGGCGTTCGGGAAGTCACGGCATATCTTCACTACGGCACGGCATACCGCACGGCAAAACAGAAATGGGCAAGCGCCTCTGTTTCATTGCAATCTACCACTCGCACAGCTGGATCTATTATCTCGCTCCACATAATTCTGTGTCTCGCTCTAACTACAGTGGATCACTATGCAGACGAGATAAGAAACAGTCGTTAAGAATTATTATTACAGCTCAATTGTATCGGGTTGTAGATTTAAGTCAAACTTTATTCTAAATTAATATCATTTTGTAGGGAGTAAAGTTCAGAAAGAGGTCATTCGTCGAATCTAATATGGTTGGGTGGCGTTCGGGAAGTCACGGCATATCTTCACTACGGCACGGCATACCGCACGGCAAAACAGAAATGGGCAAGCGCCTCTGTTTCATTGCAATCTACCACTCGCACAGCTGGATCTATTATCTCGCTCCACATAATTCTGTGTCTCGCTCTAACTACAGTGGATCACTATGCAGACGAGATAAGAAACAGTCGTTAAGAATTATTGTTACAGCTCAATTGTATCGGGTTGTAGATTTAAGTCAAACTTTATTCTAAATTAATATCATTTTGTAGGGAGTAAAGTTCATATTGATTTACAGATGTAGGATGTAAAGGACCTACAATTCATTTTCATACATTATTTGGGTAGTAAAGGACAAGTTTGTTTTCGTTCAGTTATTTTTCTAGGTTATAAAGGACATCTTATGCCGTAGATACACTTTGTACTTCATAGAATACTAGTTATTTACAACCTAGCCAATACAGGAGGCTATTTGAATATAAGCAATGTTTAACCAGTAGGTATTAGAAACATTTTAATTAAGTAAGCGTTGAAAGTTTGTGTAGGTACAGAAATCAAATTCTACAATAATGAAGTGGATACCTAAACTTGAACATCTTGTAATCTCGATAATCGTTATAATACATTTTACAAAATTGTGAGTTAATAGTTTTGTGTAAATGATTTAATTTTTATTAAGTTAGGTAGTGAGTTTAGATTAAATTCGTTGTATTTTGAATATTCTAGGATTTAGGTATGGGACGATTCCTCACGTTTATTTACGCCCTTAGTGGAAACAAATAAAATGAAACTAGGTCGTAAAGGACACTTGTATTTTTTATTTTAAATTCTAAGGTGTACAGGACAATTTGCAAAGACGATGTCCTTTACATCCAAATTTTTGGGGAGAATTATATTAACCACCTAAGGTGGTATAAGACAATTGTTATTTTTTATGTATTTTACACCCAAAAGTTGTTTTATACTTTGCTTCACTACCAAAATGAGTTCACTCTGGTAACTAAGTGGTCTTTACATCCATATTTTCACGGTAAACTATGTTTAACGTCTCAAATTATGTGGGTCGTAAAGGCATTTATGCGAATTTCGTAAAACGGAATAATATTCCGTATGTATATTATACAGATCGATAGAGAATTAAAAACTGAGTAAAACAGTATCAAAAAGTCATTTTCGTCCTTTACGGCCTTTGAGCCCAGAGGTATCGATATTTTAAATACAAACCAACTTTAAAAAGGCATTTTTTTGCGAATTTCGTAAAACGGAATATACAGATCGATAGAGAATTAAAGACTGAGTAAAACAGTATCAAAAAGTCATTTTCGCCCAAATGTCCTTTACGGCCTTTCAGCCCAGAGGTATCGATATTTTAAATACAAACCAACTTTAATGAAACCACATTAAAATAGGATATAATTAGGTACTTGCGTATACTTTTAATGCCGCGTTTCCACGCTTGCCAAGCCTCGACAAGCTTCCACAAGCTCCAAGCGTCCACAAATCTCGCTTGGCGTTTGGGAGCCGTTTACACGCTTGTGAATGCGTCAGTATGCTACGTACATCCAAGCATGGCGGACACCGAACTTGTATCGACTATAACCTTTGGTTTAACCTACTTTTATTTGAAATAGGTACACTTAAAGAGAAGCAAAACCAATTATTTTGTGTGATGTAGATTGCCAGGGCCTCTTCCTTACCCTCTACGGAAAACCTTACCTACATAGCCTCGAAATATTACTGGTGCCATATAGGTTACGGCATTAGGTATGTCAATACACCTGCATATTATTAAGAGCAGGCATTCCGAAATATGTTTTGCGTAAGCTCCGCCTTTTCTCCCCGCTAGCGGCCCCGGGCCGCCACCTCACCCCGCAGCTCGCCGCTGCGCGAGGTGAATGAATGTCTCGCTACGCGGGCTTCGATTGGAGTAGAGACGACTTTATGTATTTAATATTTTTTTGTATTATGAATAGTTATTTATGATATGATATTAAATTGATTAAAATATGCCATAAAAGGCAGAAATATGAATAATTCAATTGATTTATGCGACATGTTGTAGTTGTAGTCAAAGCCATAGGCTGTGAAATCTTGTTTCAGAATGTCTTATTACTAATTTATTTTATTTATATTAATGATATGTTTCTTTTTATACTACTTTCATACATCAACGGACACGAAATAACAAATATGTGGATCACACAGTGTTTTCTCAGGTGGGAATTGAATCTACGACCACGGCGTAATGCCAAGTGCCAAGAAGACCTCTGAAATCACTATGCCATGCGTGCATATCTTAATATATAAAATCCTTGCGTTACTGACTGACTGACAGACACGCTAAAGCCGAAACTATTGGGCGCAAGAAGCTGAAATTTGGCATGTATGTTCCTTGAGGACCGTAGGGGTGCACTAAGAATTTATTTCCCGAAATTCCCACGGGATCGGCCAAAACGGGTAAATTTAAAAAATGCAGGTATAGCTGCTGGCGTCCTCTAGTTATGACATAAAAAAGAGAAGTTCTTATTTATAATTTACTAATATCTAATTACAACGGCTACGTTACATTGATATTACAATGTAACTCACTTATTATCTTACAATAATCAACGATTATAAAACGGATTGCATTTTTTCTTGGGGTGCGGCTTTGACGTCGTTCCGAAGGTGTCATAGGCGGCGGCTATGAAAATCACGCCTTTTTAAGATTAATTATGGTGTTTATTTTAAATTGTCTTTCAGGATATACATATACCACGTACCTTTATATGAAGTAACCGATACGTCGGCACTGTTGCAAGCGCCATGTTCACGGATGTACATGATGTACGGATGTACACGCTTATTTTGATTCCTACCAAACGGAGACGAATGTTTTAAAACTAAGTTCAACCTAATTACAACCATGATACCTAGTAATAAAGTCACAAATCGTTAAACTGGTATCTAATACTAACGACCAATCGTCGAAAATTTGCGGCATAAATGGCTGCATCTTTTTAATGCATAGACTTAGAAAAGATTTTTAGTCTATTGTCCAAGGGACAGAAGAACTGAGTATTTGGTATACATTTCAGTTTATTACCTTTACGCGTTCCTGAGGAAAAAGTAAAAAAAACACGGCGATGTAGGTATTTCGAGCTCGCTCTTCCAAATAAATAAAGTAAAAAAAATGTTCGTAATGAATGATTGACCAATATAATTATGATTTTAATTTTCGTAAGACAAAGAGACATACATGTAAACATCTTTATATGTATATTTCTTTAGTGCGTGTGTACGTCACTGAACTCCTCCTAAACGACTGGACCGATTTTGATGAAATTTTTTGTGTGTGTTCAAGGGGACTTGAGAATGGTTTACCATGCACTACCATCGCAGTGTTAAATCTATATTAATAAACTCGTACGAGTGTCTATTTTTTAAGCCAAAAAAAATATTTCGTTTCCAAGGTATTATTTTCGCGTAGTATGACTTGGCATGATGTGCAAAACGAGTACCTAGACTTCGGCTTGGTGATGGGTCTTGTGACATTCTGTATATCATATATCATATTACATATAACATATAATATATAACATATAACATATAACATATAACATATAACACATAACCTATAACCTATAACATACAACATATAGCATATAATATAAACATATAACATAACATATAAAATGTAACATATATGTTATAATAACATATAACTTATAACATATATAACGTATGACATATAATATAACATATATGATATATTACATACGACATATGACATATAAACATAGGTATTATAAAGATAAAAATATTTAAACCTACATACCTACCAGCCTTCAAATTACGTCTAATATGTTGCCCTACAAACTTCTATATCTTTCACTGAAAGTTCCATTCAAATCTGTTTAGCCATTTCAAGGATTACCCCGAAAAAACAGCAAGACAGACAACTTTAAAAAGAAAAACTTTGGATCGTGTAATATGGTCTTATATGTATAATATAATTAAAAAAATGGGCAAGTGCGAGTCGGACTCGCGCACAAAGGGTTCCGTACCATCATCTATGAAAGGAAATCACGTATGTTATATGCATACTTAAATATCTTTTAGGTTTCTACCTGTTTATTAAGATCGAGTAACAAATTGCTTAAAAATTACGTTTGGTGTATATGGGCGCCCTCTTTAATATTTCTTTTTTTATTTAATAATTTATTTTGAAAGGTAATATTCAACTACATATTCTGTGAAAATTTTAAGCGTCTACCTGTTACCGTTAGTAATATTGAGCAAAAAATACGAAAAAAACACGTTTAATGTATAGGACCCCCCTTAATATTTTCATTTTTTTTATTTTTAGAATTTGTTGTTATAGCGCCATCGGAAATACATAATTTGTGAAAATTTCAGCTTTCTAGCTGTCACGGTTTATGAGATACAGCCTGGTGACAGACAGACAGACAGACAGCGGAGGCTTAGTAATAGGATCCCGTTTTTACCGTTTAGGTACGGAACCCTAAAAAGACTTAGTTATTTTGAAATCATCGCGATAGCGATACATTTAAATTTTGTTTATATGTATAGATTACTATAGATTCATATTCCACACGAATGAAGTCGCGAGTATCGGATAATACTAATATATAATGCTGAAGAGTTTGTTTGTTTGCTTGAACGCGCTAATCTCAGTAACTACTAGTCCGATTAGAAAAAGCGAGTGCTTTTCAGTGTTAGATAGCCCATTTATCGAGGAACACTAAAGGCTATGCAACATCACGCTATGAGCCACGGGAGCGGAACAGTAGCCTTAAATAACGCGGGTGTAACCGCGGGCTCAACTAGTGTTTAAATAAAGAAAATTGGCGATCACGGCGAGCAAGTGTGGCCGGTAACCGTGGAAACCGGGCTTGTAGGTATCTATAATATAATATATATAATAGGAAATTTCGTAGAAAAAAATATTTTTAAAATATCTGCATGATAGGAATTTGTGAAAATCTAATACTAAAATAAAAAACTGTAAATCTAGTAGGGATAAATAAAACGAACATGACACGAAAATATAATCATGTTGATAGTAACATAATAATATAAAGCTTATTTTATAATTTTGCATAGATGAAATCGACTCCATAGTTCCCAGTTCTAATACTTTATCAAAATATTAGGTAAATTAAATTCGATAACAAACCTTTGCATATCTCATGATTCTAGCATTATTCTTCAATAAGTCAACTTTTTTTTTATTTTTTAACATAAGATCTCTTATTTACCTTGTTACCCATTTTATTTTTAATGTTTTATTTCTTATTTTACGAAGCAAATCGTAATAAAAATACCTATAGTTGCGCGCGAACGCGATACACGTCCACGTCGGACGGAGCGCGTAGCTCGAGTGACAAGCTAGCGCGCCCGGCTGAAGTAAACGCTATGACATCAGGAATAACGTTAAATATCGGGTGCGGGCGTAAAGTGGGTCAAACCACTTCAAGCATGGAAAAAGTTGAAAATCTTGTGTTGTTTATTATTATAGTAATATTTGTCCTACAGAAAAAATGTCTTGAACTACACTAAAACGTAGGTTTCTTTGATGTTTATTGTATACTTCAGAAAGAACAGTGAATATTTTATTCAAATATTTTGAATATGCTTTGCAAGTAGTGTGATTTTCAAATGAAAATGTTATCGAGCGAATATCGTCTAATCATGTATCTGTTCTTGAACAGAGACAGACAAGGGCCTAAATAATCGTTTGCTGAAGTTTCACTTTCCTAGTATCTATGACTGTTTCAGAATATCGCTTCAAAATAGCATAAAATTCGGAATGCCTGCTCTTAATATGTTCCGTCGTGACATTCCTCTGGGAGCGATATAGTGCATAATCATACAAACAAGCAAAAGAAGTTCGACCAGCCACTCATTTTGAGACAGAACTAGACGTGCGTTCGTTTCGAGATCACAGCGACTACTAAGCACGCGCCAACGTGTGAACGCGTCGCAAGCGCTTGCCGCAAGCGCCCTTTGATCTGTGTCCAAAAACCGACACTAGACCGGATCCTGTACAAGCGTCCACAAGCTCACGCAAGCCAAGCCAAACGGCCTGTTTACACGCTTGTGCTTGTGGAAGCTTGTCGAGGCTTGGCAAGCGTGGAAACGCGGCATAAAAGCTTCGCCGTTATCAATGTAGGTATATGTCGCAGGGATCCAATCAAAAATGTGATATTATAATTTCACTAGTGAAATTATAACTACACACATTAAAACGACTGGTTCGTATAATTTTACGGACTCTTTTCAGTGATATTGTAATATCACTGAGCCGCAATATTGACATTATAATAAATCTAGGTCTGCAATAGTGCTATTATAAGAAATCTACGTTTATTATGAGTTGAGTTCGTGGTGGGAGTTTGGGTGCGGGATTCCGCCGGTTGTGGCATTTTAAGTCAGCAGACTGGGATGGGTTGAGGACCTTCTTTTCTTCCTATCCATGGAGGCGAGTTTGCTTTGCGCTTGAGGACCTACCACTATCGCTGACTCCCCAGATAGCAATATAAACTTGTTTCAAACTTGCAACAAGTTTGATACATCAAAAAAGCAAGCTTGCATCAAGTTTGACATGGCAAGTTTGCAAACTTGCAACAAGTTTAAATCAAACTTGCTAGTTTCACGGTGACAAACTTGCATGAAGTTTGTTTTTGCAAAGGTTGTGCAAACTTGATATAACAAACTTGCATGAAGTTTGTTTTTGCAAAGGTTGTGTAAACTTGATATAACAAACTTGCATGAAGTTTGTTTTTGCAAAGGTTGTGCAAACTTGATATAACAAACTTGCTTAAGGTTTGTTTTGTCATACTACCTACAATTTTGTTACGACAAACTTGCCCTACATGTGCTACGGCAGTAATAATAATTTTCCTAGGTTAAAATTTCCAAAATGTTAAAGGTTTCATTTTGGAAATTTTAACCTAGGAAAATTATGATTACTGCCGTAGCACATGTAGGGCAAGTTTGTCGTAACAAAATTGTATTAGAATTAGAATTGTAGATTTTAATGAAACCTGACGATTTGGGTACTAGTATGTGGTCAAATAGACATCCTGCGACCACAGATTAATCTTCACATAAAATATTATTGCTGTGACTTCGTGAATACAACAACGTGAATAAAAATACACAATTTTTTTACCATGACTATTTATTTTTTAAATCGGTCAATAATTTCTAATTATAATAAATTGACATAATTTATGTGGTAAAAATATGACATTAAAATATACATAGCTTCATAAAGGCCGGCGCCGACTGACGGCACAGCATGTTTCGGTAGCCCGAAGGACGCTTCGGCATGACGCGGCATGGCGCGACGTGCCGCGGCATACCGAGGCGTCCAAATGACTGGCATTTAGTATCAATAGCACTTCTTGCTGAAGATGAAGGACGACAAATACAAACTGATAGGTCGAAGAGAAAACAATTCTGGATACATTATTTATGGAGAATAAGATTTACTACGTCGTGGCACACTGCAGGACGCCGTGGCATACCGTGGCGTCCCGAAGTATGCCGCGACGTGCCGCGACGTCCCGCGGTATGCCATGACGTGCCATGGCGGGCCGCGGTACGATTGTATCGAAATAAAGTAATATAATTTCTAAACTCATAGATATAAGAATAAAAATGACTTGATCAGTAATAAAATTCTTCGCCATGCCACGACGTCAGTGCGCGCCGGCCTTAAGACGTATTCCCAGGGGCCATCGAAAATGCCACAACATAGTATAGACTTACTTTGTCTTTATCGTAATAAAAAAATCACAAACTTAAATTTAAAGTGTTTCTTAAAACTGTACAAAACACACATTTGTATGGAACATTTTAGCTGAACTAATCAGCTAAAATGTTCCATACGAATGTGTGTTTTGTACATTCTCACTGGACCAAAAGTACTGTGTTACAGTTACCTATAGCCTTTCAACTATTTTTGTCTTCACCAGTAAAAATTTAAGTTACTGGACATATTACAAACAAAACACAAATCTCTCAGGTTTGATATTATATCTAAATCACAGAAATATTTGTACTAAACAGGATATACAGGGTTATTTGTAAAACACCGTTAACCTCTTAGGGGGTGGTTATATTCATCATTATGAACAACTTTTGTTCTGGAACTTTTGCGAAATCGCGAAAAAAAATATCAGCTGTTCCATACATTTTGTCGGGGTCAAAGTTCAACTTTGTATGAAACAGCTGATATTTTATCGCGATTTCGCAGAAGTTCTAGAACAAAAGTTGTTCATAACGATGAAATATATAACCACCCCTTAAGAGGATAACGATGTTTTACAAATAGCCCTGTATAGACTATATCTAGCTAACAAAATTCATCATCATCAGCCTAGAGTAGGTTTTCCAGTCTACCTAGTTTTAGTCTTTCTGGTCTATAGAAAATAACAAATGTTATATTTTTTAAAGAAAAACATCACACACAAAATTCACTATTTAAAATCATTGTCTAAAACTATTCATTACATTTAGATTATACCCGCTAGCTTCAGATTCCCATGCTTTAGTTTGTCTAGCAGCCCTGAAACAAATAAAAGAAATTGTTATAAACTCTTAAATTGTTATTAACTCTTATTGTACGAACAGGATTCAACTGCTATTAAAATGGGTAAAAACATGTTAAATTAACAATCTAGCAATGAAACCTAAAACTATGTAGTCATGTACACATGGTGCATGGATATGGAAAGTCATAGGACTCAATTTGATATGTGATTCAAATTAAAAAATCCATGCCCACCTAGAATAATAGAAAATAATGTTTATTATATTTCAGAACCTTACCTCCTTCTTATGCTAACTTTTGCTTGATTCAGCCAGTCACTAATAATTTCCTTAAGATGTTCATCCGTTACATCATTATAGATTTTTTTGCAGATTTCTGAAAAAAGAAAAATAATAATTATAAATTAATCATAACCATTCAGTTTAACAGGTAAGTAGGTAATACAAAGAAAAGGGGTGACCCCTACAGCTGGGTTATTTTATTTTCATTGCGAGGTTGTAAGGTACTGGCCCAGTATCAGTGGCGGCTCGTTCAAAGGAGCGCTGGAGCAGTGAACTCCCAAAATTATAAAATATATGTATACAACTCATATAAACTTTTTCTATAAACATACCCAATATTTTAATACACACCTATTCTCTTTTCTATAATGCATATCCACAAATAAGTATTTGACTACTAAGCTGTTTATCATAATTTTGTCAACACTCTTGAAACCTACATAGGTATTTTTGTTGAGTGGAGCGCTCATAACAGCGCTCTTCGTTGACGAAAGCTTAGTACAACGCTTAATACTGAAATGTAATGAGTGCGAAAGAGAGAGCGTTCTATGCGCTGGGCGCGTGAGACAAAAGATTTGTATGAGAAATAAGCCGAATACGGAGCGCCGCTCCTGCTGGCTAGCTTGACGAGGTGCGCATGCGCGAATATATTACCCGACTAAATGATATGACCAATTGTCACGAAGAAATATTAAAACGTGTGCGCCGTTTTTTTTTAATAGTGTTTTGCCGGTATCATTTGAAATTTGAATGTAAATAAAAGCAAAACATTTATCTGTGAGTGCGTTGGTAATAAGAAAAGGATTGGTGTTTAAAATATAGTTCATTGTATGTGTGATTGTGTGTATTTGTTTAAGAAAGACAGTTAAATTGTGTAACTAATATGGAATATAACAGCATAAACTTTTTTAAAAATTGTGAAAAAACTTAAAAAAACTACCAATATGATAAAACGCTTTGGTTATGTGGTTGCGAAAATGCGAAGGAAGTAAGAAGTTGTTTTGTTTTCCGTGTATTTCGTTTAGTGGCGCCGGAGTTGAGACTGCGTGGACGGTTGAGGTAGGTATCGATGATTTAGCACGTCTTACTATTAATTATTGTAAAAGCATTCACAAAATAAATTGTAAGCAGTTTCATTTTTTTTTAGTGAACACCCAATATAATCTTTCACGAGCCGCCTCTGCCCAGTATGGGATCAGACAATGTTTTATATGCTTATTATCTCACAATATGGTTTTTTATAAAGTCATACAATCATGATGTTTGAATTTATAAATGATAAATACTTACGAAAGATTATTTTACATGTTTCTGTTGACAGAAATGATTTTTGTTTGAATTTTTCATTTGTTTTCCTGCTAATGAATATAATTCTGCTACTTCATCAAGCAATATTCGTCTAAGAATGTTTTTAGAAAGGCTACGAGCCAATCCCAGCCAAGAATTTCATCTGAAATGTGATAAATCATGAACTTAATTAAGAAAAAAAATATATATATTAAATAAAGAAGAAAGCGGAAGTCAGCACTGTTTTTAATTGCTCACACTCTGTCAGTAGTTAATTGTTAATTCGAGAACATTATTTATAATTTTGTCAACTAAGCTTTGTGTTCTTACTAGAATGTTTGTGCAAGCCCAAAGAAAGTAATTAAATTGCCTTATAAACTTACAAGAGACTGTTTGTTGTGGCTATTCTTCAACTGCTCATTCAAATTACAAAAACTTGTGTCATCCTTTACTGGAAATTTCGCCATAAAGTCAGGAACTGTAAAAGTATCTTCTCGATGATTTATTTGTGGTAAAGATGCCCGTGCTAATAGTAAGTCCAATTTTCTATTAACTTCATTCATCTGTACAGATAAGTCTGTGACCATCTGGATAAGATGGCTTTGTTGTATTGAAAACGGCTTGCTAAGAAGACTGTCTGTAATAAAAAGCAAGTTACATCGGAATGGCCCATGTAAAAGAAAATATTTAAAAAAAATAGTTAAAATCTTTACCAGAAGGACAATTTATTGTAGGATTTGTGCCAGTATTGGTGCTGTTTGTTACATGGGAAATTTCAATAGCATCTTCAACTTCAGCAGTAACTAAGGTGTTTCTTGTAAAAGTATATTTAGGAGCTTTGTTTCTTAAATTTGGCTGAGATTTGCTTTGAATACGACCTGTAATAAGAAAAAATGAGACCCGTATTATAGAATGATACTCAACCGGAGATCTCTGCTGAGGCATAGTTGGAAAGGGATGTACGTATCTGTTCAATTTATTTGCATCCCTTTTTAACTGTACTTCAGAAGAGATCTTGACTTGAGTGTAGTCCTATAATACAGGTCTAAGTCTCTACAGCTGATATTAAGTATTATCATAAATAATAAGCTAAGAACTTTACCAGGTGTATGATTTACTACATTATTTGGAACCATCTTGACTGTGCTGTTTCTTGTAACCACTTCTGTCAAGTTTTCATTACACTCGTTTTTCTTGTGCCTGTTGACCGACGTTTAGGAGGAATGGGGTATGGGACACTTGGCTGAGTTGTTTTTGGTTTTCATAGTGGGATAATCATCCGGAGAATCTAAATCTTCAGGCAAATACACTCTCTTCATCTTTCTTTTTCGTATGAGGATTTATCATCAGAGTATAAATTGGAGATTTCTTCTGCTTTTTTCAAGTGGAGAAGTGCTTCATTATAAGATTCTGAAATTATAATGCATTTCTTTAACTGGTTTAAAGAAAATAAATAAATTTGGAAGAAGTAGTGAAACCCAAAAGTTTATATAATTCTTAAATATCTATGTAGAAAAATAAAGTCTGTTTTTCATCTCCTCTGTGCGTACACTTGGGTAGTAGCAAGTATTGCCATGTGTTACAGCTACCTAGAGCCTTAACATCTAATATTTATATCTGTACTTTTTTCTGAGTTAAATTTATTTGACAACTTAAAAATACTTATTCATCAAAGATATAATAGCTTAAATAAAGATATATCTGTAGTTATGTATATTGTGACATCTTCACCAGTAAAAATTAAGTTACTAAACATATTACAAACAAGAAAACAAAACAAATCTCTCAGATAAGATATATCTAAATCACATAAATATTTGTTCTTAACAAACTATATCTAGCTAACAACATTAATCATCAGCCTGGAGGGCTTTCTAGTCTATCCAGATTTGACAGAGTATTAGCTTTTAGAACCTTATTCATAGTAATACTGACAGTCAGCACTCACAACATAACAATATTTAAATATTCGGACTGACCACTCATATTCTTAAATCTATTTCACATATAAATGCAATTATATTTCAGAACCTTACCTCCTTCTTATTCTAACTTTTGCTTGATTCAGCCAGTCACTAATAATTTCCTTAAGTTGTTCATCCGTTACATCATCATAGACTTTTTTGCAGATTTCTGAAAAAAGAAAAATAATCATTATAAATTAATCATATGTAACCGTTCAGTTTAACATAGTTTTATTTGAATTGCGAGGTTGTAAGGCACTGGCCCAGTATGGGAACAGACAATGCTTTATATGCTTATTATCTCACAATTTGGTTTTTTATAAAGTCATACAATATAAAAATACTTACGAAAGATTATTTTACATGTTTCTATTGTCAGAAATGACTTTTTGTTTTAACTTTTCATTAGTTTTCCTGTCAATGAATACAATTCTGCTACTTCATCAAGCAATATTCGTCTAAGAATGTTCGTAGTAAGGCTACGAGCATTTCTGCCACCAATCCCAGCCAAGAATTTCACCTAAAATGTGATAAGAATTAACTTTATTAAGAAAAATATTATAATAATATTTTTATTACATAACTTAGTAATTTATGAAAAGAAAGTGGAAGTCACGCCTTTTTTTAATTGCTCACACTCTGTCCAAAGAGTATACAAATACTACGTAAGAAGAGACGGATGTGCCATAGATCATGCGAGACTTTCAGCTTTGTATGAAACGTGCAGGGAGAACTCGTACCAACATAAAGATACTAATTGACATGCATCGTTTTTATGTTGTCGGCATTGTCATATTTGTCAATATAGGGATGTACCCTCTAGTGATTAACGAAATATCGATATCGATAATATTCGGTAAGAAATAATTATAATTATGTTTAGACTAGAATTATACTTTTCCAACACAAATAAAAGATGTATTTAATATTTATGTGTTTATTCAAACAAATTAGCCTATTCTATAAATCTATTCTAGATTAGCGAAGAAAAAAAAGCAGAACTAAAAGATATATGTATGTACATGTAATGGAAAGGTTTTCAACATTTCTTCTGTAAAGGATTTAAAGAAATGTTTATAGATACAAGGCACAGCTGTTTTTCTGACTTGAGTTCCCTTTTTTCTTCAAGTCTTTTGGCTTAAAATGCTTGCCACACAAATAGTTTAACTGATGTAATTTTACATACATACATACATAGACTCACGCCTGTTTCCCCGAAGGGGTAGGCAGAGGCATATTAAACGCCCACTTTTTGCCAGTGTTTTGATCCCACGTAATAGGTGGCGAGCCTATTGCCGCTTATTGGGACATTTTGTTTGCCAGAGCCTCGTCCGTTGTTCGGTAGGTGCACCACTTGCAGGTGCGGTTGGCTTGGGACCCTAAGTTCTTGGTGGGAACTCTATGCACCCCATATTTTACAATAGGCACATAAATCAAGTCTTGGTTTCCAGTTGCAGCTACCCATTTTTACATCTAAAAAGAAAAAAAGAATAGAATTTTTAGTCCTTGTGCCAATTTCTAATAACGGATTATCGATAACTGACAGGCAGCACTATTGTCTACCTACAAAGTACTAGAATATGAAACTTTAGAATATTTTCTTATTTTTTATGTTTCATTGAAATATATCATATTATATAACATTATAAATATTCATTGATCTTTATCTAGGGACATTTTGCCATAAATACCTACCATTTTTTCATTGCTTGACCGGCATGTTGTTGTATGCCATATTTCGCACGTTATTTTGCTTGTTTTCATTGCGCTCCTTTCAATGCTAATCAAATAAATATAGTAACACTTACACTAGAAGTGTAAAATCACATTTATTTGGTATACACATAGCACTTTTACAGTATGTTTTTTACGTTTTATAAACAAACTACATAACGCGGCAAAGTTCAATCTGGATAATAATGTGACAGTTGTGACATTCGACACTATTGACAGCCAAGGCGGTGATGTACGTATAACCCGTCTAATTTTGAAAGAATACTGTTCCAAGGGTACATAGTGAAGGATGCTATCTTCACGTTTTATACATATAATAGTAGCCATTAAAAAGATAGGTACCACGTTTCATACATTCGGTTTTTTCTTAGGAACTTGCGCCAGGCTGCTCTGTCAGCAGTTAATTGGTTTTCAGCCCAGTTAAAAATTTTTGATACGATTTTGACAGCCCCTGCGTCTTAGATGTGATGGCGTCGAAAAAATTGCGTTGTACAAAATATATTATGTAATAACTCTACAACCAAACCATATTTTTTAATTCAATAACCTATATTGTAATCATTATTAAATTTTCTTTCTGTCAGGCATCAAAATAAAGTGTTTAGTCAAATATTTATATTGTTTTTACAGATTCAAACTTCACAACAATGACAAATCACTTCGCAATCAGTCACATAATAACAAACTTTTTCGTGCCATATTACGATGTATTTCATTCAACCAGTTACATAAAAACACTTCTAATAAGCTAAAAAACAGTTTTCTAATAAGAAACACTACTTACGTAAAATACACAAAAAAACACTAACACAAACAAATCACGGAACTGTGCGCGTGAAGCGTGCGCGATGCAAATTTTTCGACTGTCAAAGCTAAACTGTGGATGCACAGATTATACAATATTTTATGCTCAGAATGTAGAAAATTTATCAAAGAACGGAACGCACTAACATTGTTCATACAAAAGTCGTCTCTAAATGTGTGATTTTAAGGTATTTTCTTGAATGTAAGTGAGCGACCGCCGGCGGTTTCTTGGGTTTTAAGCGCAAAAATTTTGGCGAGACAGCCGGCTGTTTTTCCGGCATAATTGAGTTGTTAGTTGTATTGAAAACGGCTTACTCAAAATAACACAGTACACACATTCCAAACTAAATTGAAGCAAATATTATTACAACGACAAACATTATCATAGGTATTGTACAGTGAAGCGGTAACTTACATATTACACGTGTAGTATATGACATTTTCATCATCTGAAGTACACTATGTAAGCAGAATGTATCTTATAAATTCGTTTTCTATTTAATTAAAACCCACACCCATCTGTCAAGTGTGACAAGACGTGATTGTAAAGCGTTCGGAAATGCATAAAAATGTTATCTATTTATAGTGATAGGTATCTGAGCATGAAAAAAAAATTATTCTGTACTGTTTTTATTATGATTATTTAATCTATGTATGTATATTTAATTATTTATTTGATAGTGATATATTAATTCATAATGTATGTACTATTTATAATTAATTATAACTAGTTTTAAGAGATTGTATGTATGTAAGTTAAGTAGGTCCTGCGGGAAGATCAGTGTTGCAGTCTCACCTGATTCTGCAACTTATACTGATGCAGATCCCTTATTTGCTATCCAAATAGGTACTGTTTTTCTTTTTTCCATTTCTCACTATATTGTTGTCACTACTGCATTGGAGTTGCAAATAAAAACAATTTCATTTCATTTCAAGAATACTGCCTGTAATAAAAAGCAAGTTACATCTGAATGGCCCATGTAAAAGAAAATACAAAAAAAATTGTTAAAATCTTTACCAGAAAGACAATTAGTGGGATAATCATCCGGAGAATCTGAATCTTCAGGCAAATATACTATCCTAAACTTTCTTTTTGTATGAGGACTTTATCATCAGTCTTAATTGGAGATTTCTTCTGCTTTTTTCAAGCGGAGAAGTGACTCATTATAAGTTTCTGAAATTATAATGCATTTTTTAACTGGTTTAAAAAAAATAATTAAGTTTGAAAGAAGTACATAGTGAAACCAAATAAAAAGTTTATATAATTCTTAAATAACTTATACAGAAAAATAAAGGACATACCATATCTTTTAAGAACTTTTATTTGGTGTTGTGACCATGATTCGTCGGGGTCCCTCCTATTCCTTAAAAATTTGTTTACGATCTCCTCAGTGCGTACATTCAACAGGAATCTAGGTTATCATTTTCAAATTCATTCTTAATATTAGGCCATACAGTTTCTTCATGACAAAATGAAATTCCTTGTTTAGAATGAATACTACCAGCATTGATATTTGTATGAGTGAGAACCATTTCTCTCTTAATTCTTTTTAGTCTTCCTTGTTTGGACATTAGTAAAAAGGGTATTCGAGCCATGTTTACTCCTTCCTGAAGAAAATAAATTAAAAACCTACATAAATATTACTAAAAACTGAAGCTATGACATGATTGCATTCAGAAATGTTAGAAAATCATTAAAAACAATATAATTCTTTGTTTTGGACTTAGAAAATTTTTGATGAAAAGTCTCAAAAGTCAACATATTTAATTTTTTTGTTTGAATTGTATATAACGACTAATACTAAAGGCATTTTGCTCTTGAAATTTTTTTTCTCCGATCAAGGGTTAGCCATCAAAATCGTCTTGAAGAAGATCGGCGCGTTACTATTGGTAGCGTTCAACACTTAAAAAATTTTGAAGAACAATTTCGAAATCTATTGATATGTGATTTTTTGCTATTATTGTATAGAACAACTAAAAATAAAAGCTTTTTTGTCCTGATGTTTTTTTCCTGCGACCAAGGATTCAGCCTCAAATCATAGTCGTCTGTCGTCGCTTACTAAGTACTAAGTAGGACTAGGTACCAAGTAGATAGGACAGCGATGTCTTTTAAGTTAAGTTGACGGAGCCCTGCGACGCACCGGGCACCTATTTTTGGATACAGGGTCACAAGGAAACCTAACATAACCTAATAAGTTGACGAAATAACTGACGCCGACCTTCATATCGTATATTACGATCGGCTGATTTATGAATCTCGTCCACTCGGGAAACTTAATAGGTTGTGTTAGGTCCCTTGTGACCCTGAAGTTCAGTTCATTGTTTTGGCTTACTTAGCGCCACTTAGCGCTATATAGCCTAAATCGTGTTAATGAAATATGAAGAAAAGACAGAGTGGCAATAATTGAATTGAATTTTAGACTAAAATAATAGGGACCCATGTGTGCACTATCACTAAGACAGTAATGTTTTGAGGTTAACCAACTAGATACATCATCTAAAACGCTGTGAGGCTGTAAATAACATTAAACATCGACGACGATGTATGTGAATACAGCTAGAAGCTACAAAAATATAAAAGAGACTTACCTCAATTCCGCCAAAACAAAAAGGATAATTCACAAGCACAAACTGATCGGGTGTAAGTTGAACTTTGCACAGCCACACAGCACAGCCACAGATTTGCTGATCAATCACAGAGTACCTTTGTATATAGTTGCTAATTACGAACTAAAAATTATTAATTAGATATACTAGTAAGAAGCTTCAGCAGAAGAAAATTATTTTAACAACAAGCAAACGGTCACTCAACAGTCAACCAAAATCCGAGCCGAAGTTAACCGAACTTTACCGAACGGATCAAGCAAATAGGTGGCGCGAGTCTCGCGCGCGCGTCATAGTAGCGGTGAAGTTTGCATCAAGCTTGCCTCAAACTTGCAGTATCATATTTGTCATAACAATATTTGAGCAATATTATCGCAAACTTGCCTCGTCATATTTGACGCGGCAAGTAAGAATCAAAGAAAAAACAAACTTGCCGCAAGTTTGTCTGCTATCTGGGTCTGTTACTGACGTAGTGCTGCAGGGTATGGAACTTTTCATCCCAAATTCTGTAGTACCCCTTGGTGGTTGGTTTGTATCAGCCTGCAAGGAGGCTTCTGAACGCAAGCAAGAAAAGTACCAAGCCTGGGCCAATGCGGTTTCGGCCAAGGACCCAAAAGTGAAGCTCTACAAGAAAGAAAGCGAAAAGCTGTGGCCAAAGCGAAAGCGGAACATATTAGCAGAATTGGCGAGAGACTAGCTCGAATGCCCTCTGGTACGACAGTACAGCCGTTATACGATGGCGGGTCTGAAGTTCGCACAGAAGGCTGCGCAATAATCATTTTAGGAACTATGGGGGCAACGACAGCCCAACCAGCCCACCAAAACAAAAAGGCTATGTGTAGTAGTAGGCTGGGTTGTCGTTGTATGGGGGTCATGAAGCGGGGTGCGCGGGGCGGTTGTCTAGGCCAGTGATGTACCTTATGTAAATACAAATTAATACTTTATTCAAATATAAATTGTAATCGATTAATTTAATAATTAATTATGAATTCATTTATTTTTGTTATAATAATCAAGATATAAAATAAAATAGATTTATTAAACCGAGCAATGTAGTGAGATTTTGTTTTTAGTAAAAAAACAAATCTAATAAAATTTATTTTCTCGGCTTAAATACCAGATTTACTTATATCAGTTATCTATTAAGGCGCTGTCCTAAGCGACTGTTTTGGTAAATGAGGGGGTGAAGCAGGGGAGGTGAAGGGAGCTTAGCTCCATCTACTGCGGGGCGCCCCCCTTCATTCTCGTCGCGTGCGGCCGTATTCTGGCGACTTCCGTATTCCAATATTTCAAAATCGCAAGCAAAACGTTTTAGCATATTGAATTGAGATATTCATATTAAAATTTATATTACATACATCAATCTGTTTGTACAATATAGGCATAGCGCAATTTTTGTTCTCAGTGCAGCCATGAGCAAAACTGGTTTACATTAGACGTTATAGGTATTAAATGTTGACGAAAGTAGGTAAATACCTACGTGCCGTAAGATGATAAAAATAATTAAGTCAGTTCCATGTATGGAGAGGCCATTATTATGTTTGTTTTGTTTTTGTACAAAAATAGTGAAGCAGTTCATAGAATACCTACATCTAATTCCATTCCTGTCAGTTTTCAAATCTGTTTTGCAATAAATTGGCTGTGACATACGGGCGGACAGACAGACAGACATTGCGAATCTATAAGGGTTCCGTTTTTACAATTTTTGGCTACGGTACCCTAAAAAACACAATACTGCTCTACTAAGCGCAAAAACCGTATCTCAACTAAAGCGAGTTACGAGATAATTGAAGTTTAGTAAAAGTTGATTTCTTTTATTTATTTATGGATGTTTATTGTTATTATAGGTATAATTATTATGGCAAAGGTTTCAAAATACGTCGCCGTTTTTAGGGGTTGTGAGTGATTGAAGAGGGAGCAGGGGAGGTCTTGAAACCCCCCACACCATTTTCACTTGCCGGAAATACTTGCTTTCCTCTGAAAAAAAAATCTCCAAACATCGGTGTGTATGGCACTGCCAACTTCCACATTCATCACACTAGTTAAATAAACTAAAGTTGACGGAGCCCTGCGAAGGGCTCCTATTTTCGGATTAAGGGTCAAAAGAGAACCTAACGTAACCTATTTATTTACTTATTACAGTCGCACCTAACCCAAGGCACTCGAAAGCAATGACGCACAAATTTGACATTAGCTGTCAATATGATCATTCCAAGATGGCAGTTTTGCGTTTCGTTTTACGTTTTTCACATTAAACCTAAAAATTACATTTGTAAAACTGTACTAAAGTATAAAAACTATGTTCCGTTTTGCATAATTGCCGAAGTATTTATGAAATTTTGGAAATTGTTTAAAAATATTTAGACGCAACTCCGGCAGCCAAAATTACTTTTAGGGGATTAAAACGAACTACCTTAAGCCCCCTACACTACCAATACCCTCAAATTCAGGCGACTCGTTTCGAAACCCAACCCATTATTATTTTTCAAAATAGATGAAACATCAAAAATATATGTGGATATACCTTATTCATGAGATACTGCTATGTCGCTTAGAAAATTATAGAATTAGAATTTGAGTTACTGCTTTTTCGTTAGCTCTCGTCATACATGTTTGTATGGAAAAATATAAAAAAATTCTTTCGCTTCAAGTATGTGTTGTTTCAAAGTAAAATAAATATTAAAAGATATTTATTTATATTCATTTATAATTTATTAACGAAATACAGAGTTCTCATCAAAAGTTAGCTGTCTGCTACAACCCGGCAGGTTTTCTTTATTCTCATCGAATGTTAAAGGCAGTGTGTGAGGTGATAAGGCTTCAAATACTTATTATTTGCTGTTGTTCACGAGGCACAGTTTCATTTACTTTCCTTTTACGGCTTGGTATTGTAGAAATGTCAAGCACTGATGAAACATGTTCCTCTCCGTGATCTCGCAATGCCATCCCTTGAGCTTGACGAGAATCTACAATTTCAGGCAATTGCCAATTCATATAAAACGCCACAAGCTTCTCCCAGAAAACATCATCTCTTTCTATAATTTCTATTTTTAGTGGTATATTTTCGCCACTCCACACAGCAAATAAACACTTTTGTTTGCGTGTAACGTGGCGTTGCCCCTGAATTTGGTAATAACAATTACAATAATATTCTACCACATACACACATCACCATCTAGTCCCAAACTAAGCAGAGCTTGTACTATGGATACTAGATAATGTATAAACATACATATATCCTTTTTCTTTGTAAATACATACATAATATACATAGAAACACCCAGACCAAGACAAACATCCATGTTCATGCACACAAATGTTTGACTTGAGCGGGAATCGAACCCGCGACCTTCGGCGTAGCAGTCGCTTACACTCCCGCTGCGCCAACCGGATATTTGTTTAGACTAGTCAGTTCACTTTTTTATCATGTTTCCATATTTGTATTTTATTTGCTCTTATACTATTCTCCAGGCCATTCTTATAGGCAACTTTAGAACATTAAATTTCCACAATCATGTTTGGACCTATTAATCCATCTAGCGTGGCACCAATAATCAAATAATCCACAAGGCTCGATTGTTACATTTTCTTGCTTCGCCAGTTGTTGCAAAGCCAGTTATTCATTTTAGATTCCATGCGCAACTGATTTTACATTGCAAATATTTTATTTGTACAAAATATTTTTTACTAAGTTGGCTTTACTGCTGTTATCTCTTCTTTTTACCACTATACAAAAATTTCAATCTGTCAACATATTCTTACGCAATTCAAACCAGTCACTGCTATCCCTCTTGTAATTTTTGCTTATCACTACGGAATTTGAGTCAAATTTGTTAAAAAAATTGTTTGGCATTTCTTGGCTAGCTCTTGAACAGATCGTGTTAGGAATGACTGAAGTCAAATGTGTGTAAGACGTTGCAGAACTGTTATCTTTAACTTCACTTTAATTACAATAATGATAATTAGTTACGTACTTTATTATTTAAAAAATACTATATCTTGTGTTATAGCAAACAGAGAAGTTACCTTCTTACTTATAAATGATTGATTTTAGAAATTAAAAAGATATTAGATGTACTGAGACCAAACTGAGACATACCTAATAGTTTATGAATTATCAAACTTTTACCCGATGTACCTAAAAAGGTTTATGTTCAAAACACAATAATACAACATTCGTTACCGCTTGTGTGCGGATTGCGGAGCGCCATATTAGCGCTGTCATCATTATTGTTCGCCGTGGTGGCATCTTAGCGCTCCAGGCGCTCTGACAAGCTATGAATTTGAAATATAGGTACATAAAATGATTCGATTTTATGTTATTACTCTTTCAAAAATTGAAAACTGTGGCAGCTATGTATTGTGAGAATAATTTATATAATTATATTATGCATAATCGATAATATATAAGTAACCTAGTTAGTCATAAAAGACTCTTATGAAAATAATTTGTGTAAAAATGTTACATATTTCATAATCACTTGGCCATGGATGAATTTCTATTTTATTACGACGCTTTCTTGTACAAATCCTTCGTAGAACTTCATTTCTCTAATTGTCCATATTTTATTCTTCTAATTATATATTTATAAGCACAGAAACAATAACACATTAAACGCAACAAGAGTATAAACTTAGGTCCTAATTATATGTGCCCATAGTTACATGAAAAGCCTATTTGATTCAAAGTATTCAGTCTATAACATAAAACATGAAATTACGAACTCAAATCGGCGTATTATAATAACAAACAGGTTTACGTAAAATTTCGTGCAGCGGAGACGCAAGCGACATGACCTATCTCTCACAGGGCTCATAGCCGAATGATGAGGTCTAGGCGGGGCGTAAACTAGCAACTGACACTCAGTACACCGCTTATGCTAATAAGGTTTAAATTCCTGAAGCGTTTGATATTGATAGGATCTACCGAGCGTCAAAATCATAGACGTTTGGCAGATTTTATTTAATTTAACAAAATATACACGTATAATATGAAAATAAATAGGGTAATTCTTTAGTTCATTAGATTTCCTACAATATTATCAAAAAAAATATGACAGCTTACGATCAAAATATTGCAAACAATGAGACGAAAGATTATTTTCTGCCTCGATTTTGTGATTTTTTTACCGTGATTCTATTTTACGTACATGAAAAATTCTTTCAAAAGTCTTTTGTTCAGACTTTTGACTTTATGCTCTAATTTTTGCTAGTTTGTAATATGTATCGTTATGGCTAGATGCGCGACGAAAAATTAGGTGTTTCACGGCTTCTGAGGTATAACAGCGCCTTAAGGTAGAGTAGGTAATCATAACTGCTACGTCAGTGTTGTCGCCTTTGACTCTAGTGGATAACTGGATATTGAACAAGGCACAAGATCAATAAAACGTAATTATTATTAGTATTATATCAATCCACAAATCACCGAAGTTAGTCGCAAATTGTTTGCTGCGGCGGGGACTTTGCGAAAACTGCGGAACTTTCTACCGATTGCCACTAAGATTGCACTTGCAAACTCTCTTCTATTACCTACCTATCCTTGACTATGCCGATGTCAGCTATCTAGATCTCACTGAGGAGCAACTTGATAAGCTTGAGCGTCTTCAAAACTTCTGTATTAGGTTCATATTTGGATTACGTAAATATGATCAAGTTTCTAATTTCCGCAATAAGCTCAAGCGGCTGCCAATTAGCCTTCGGCGGTATACTCACATTCTTTCCTTACTCTATATTATTCTCTTCAATCCTTCTACTGCATCTTATTTGAAAGAACATTTCAAGTTCCTAAGTGACTCTCATTCAAGATCGGGTCTTAGGTCATCGATGAATTTGAGATTGGAAATTCCAATGCTTTCCACTACTTTTTACGATAAATCCTTTACTGTAAAAGCGGCACGGTTGTGGAATGCATTGCCTGTATCCATCAAACTGTCTCAAAATATCACATCTTTTAAAAGCTTAGTGAAAAACCACTACTTATCTCGTTAACTTTCCATAACATTGTCAAACTCACACTTTCTTTCTCTCCCCTTTTTACTATTGTCTACTCCCATTACTTAATTCATTATATTATTGTATGTATGTATTTATATTATAGTATATACATATTAGTGTATTTGTATAGTTTAGTGTGTATTCATATTTTGTTTGGTATAATTTCGTTAGTGCCATACTACGCCAAAACTGCCCTATGTCTGGCTCCTTACTTCTCTTTTCCATAAGGGTTGCCTGTAAGAGATTGCTTTTTAGCGATAATGCCGCCGTTTGTGCAACATGCACTTATCTGTGAATCCCTGTGTTTAATTTACCATTTGGTGTACAATAAAGATCATTATTATTATTCTCTTTATTTACATAATTCTCCTATTTTTTACATTTTTAAATATAACATTGTAAACAAAAAAAAATGACATTTAAAAATCTAAAAATAGATTCCCACCGACGACGGGAATAGGATCCAAGTCACCGGCAGTTAAGTCTCCAGAGATAGAAATTTCCTCACAATGGGAGCCGTTTGCAGAATTACTGCCTTTTGCATCAAACTCTTGACCCAGCTGCCTAGTTTCAACCTCTCTAGATGGCTTTCGTAGGTTTTCGCTATAAGTCCATTAACGAACACAACTATCGGAACAAGGATTGCCGAATCAATGTCCGACATATCGACAATCACGTGAGCCAAGTCCAAATATTTTTCTTGTTTGTCTTTTTCTGCTTTCACGAGATTGTCGTCATGTGGAATTGTGATGTCGACAATCATTTTGCGGCGCTCTGATCGATCTATTATTACAATATCAGGCCTGTTGCAAACAACAGTCCTATCTGTGACAATAGATCAATCCCAGTACCTACAGTGTTGCATGACCATTCTCGAGAACTGGCTCAGGGATGTACTTGTAATATGGCACTTCGACGTCCACAAGCCTGTATCTCAGAGCCAGTTGCTGATGTATGATCCTGGCTACTTGGTTGTGTCTGTGCAAGTACTCGCTATTAGCAAGACGAGAACACCCGGAGACTATATGTCTGAGGGATTCACCAGGTCGATTACAAGCCCGACACAGGTCTACTGTGCCGTCCCTCATGATATATCTCCGGTAATTTCTCGTCTTGATAACCTCATCTGCAATTGCACTGACAAAACCTTCGGTTTCCCCAAAGAGATTACCGAAACGTAGCCAGGCCACAGAAGCTGGTAGATCCACATCAGGTCCGTGAAGGGCCCGATAGAATCCATCATGCAGCTCTTTGCTCTGCCATACAAGCCTGCGGTCGTCAACGCCTAAAGCTACAGGCCTGCGCCAGTTCTCTTTCGCCAATTAGAGCGGGGTGAGGCCACCATCAACTGCAACCACATCCCGATGCATATCCATGCTGCCCTTAAGAAAATATTCTCTAAGGTTGTACACCTCACGGTTGTGTAGGACCTTAGCGTTTAGAAACCCTCGGCCCCCGCACTTCCGCGTGATGTACAATCTCATTACAGACGAACGTGGGTGAAGCATTCGAAATGTGGTCAACATTGAACGGACTGGCCTATCAATCTCATCCAGTTTTGTTTGAGTCCACTTGAGTATGTCGAAAGAGTACATCAAGAGTGGCGTGACCCAACCGTTACAGGCGCCTTACCTTGTTGTCGCCTGAAAGAAGACTCTTCAGAACCTTTTTCAGGCGACCAAAGAAGCGCTTCCGCGACGTTTGTTTCATGTCTGTCTCGTTGATGCCCAAGGCTTGCGACATACCCAAGTATTTGTAGGTATCAGTTGCGAGGATCGATCTAAGCTGAGTGAAATTTGATAGATGTACTCCATCAGATTCCACTACCCTGCCTTGTTTTACATGCACAACTGCACATTTGTCTACACCAAATTCCATCCTGATAGAACTACTGAAGTTTTCAGTTTTTATTATTATTTTATATTCCTAACTAGAGGATGCCCGCGGTTACACCCGCGTTATTTAAGGCTACTGCACCGCTCCCGTCGCTCATAGCGTGATGTTATATAGCCTATAGCCCTCCTCGATAAATGGGCTATCTAACAGTGAAAGAAGTTCTATGATGAGAGCTGTAACCATAAAGCAGGTTTTAAAATAATATGTATGTCCAATTTATCTATTAAGACACTGGAACTCATTGCAATTCGGCAAGCACTGTATATGCTATAGAGAAAAAATATAATAATGTAGCTATCTTCACCGATAGTAGGTAAAAGTACTTTGCAACACGTGGCTCGATGCGCCTCTGGTTACATAGGTACACCGATAGCCTGCGATATTTTAGAAATTATTTGGAATTTTAGCAAGGAGAATGCAGGGTTGATTTTGCACTGGGTTCCAGCACATGTTGGTTTACCAGGAAATGAGGAAGCGGACCGTTTATCCAAAAGTGCAGTTACAGATGGAGTTGGGATTTATCTTGTACCAGATTACAGAGATCTGTTCCTAAATTTAAAATTAAATGTTTTGGTAATTGGAGCGAGAATTAAAACATAAGATCTAAGAAAAAGGGAATTTGGTACAAGACAATTCAGGGCAACCTCGTTTACCCTGGTTTGATAATAGTGATTTAAGTAGAAGCTGTGTTAAGTTAGCCTTAAGGCTACCATCCGGCCACTTTCCATCGGCAAAGTTTGCATTTCTAATGAAAAAAGCAAATTCACCTAACTGCAGCTCGTGCAGTGTCATTGAAGATGTGCAGCATTTGCTGATGGAATGTGTTAGGAACTGGAACTAGAGGGTAATTTTAACCCATTGCCAGTCCCATGAACCACATGTGGCTCACAATTGAATTTCTATTGTGTCTGGCGTCGGACAGTGAAAGTGTTAATAAAATAATTCCAGTTGAATTTATTAGAGGTAGGGTTAGTGTAAACAATTTTAGCACAACCAAAATCAACCCTAGCAAAAAGATTGTTTCAGCTGATAAACTATAATTATTTAATTTTAAGTAGATGCCGTGTGGTTGACGGCATAGAATACAAGTGTCACCACCCCCTATCTTCCCGTGGGTGTCGTAAGAGGCGACTAAGGGATAACACGATGCAAATACCATCTTTGCGTAGAGACGGAAAACTCGACATCAAACCCTATACGACTGCCTCGTTGGTCTCGCGGCATAAATGTGCGCGTGGGATCGGGAGGTCCCGGGTTCGATTCCTGGGTCGGGCAGTGTTATTGGGTTTTCTGTCACGAAATTCTCAGTAGCAGCACGGAGTCTGGAAATGTAGGCTATATGCAATAGGCTCGCCCCTTATTACGTGGGACTAAAGTATATCTGGCGAAAAGTGGGTGTAGAAATACACCTCTGCCTACCCCTTCGGGGATGAAAGGCGTGACGATATGTATGTATGTATGTAATTTTAAGTATTTATAATATTTTAGTTGTAAGTCCTAATGTTGTTTTTGTCAAGGTATGATGGGGTTTAGTCCAGTCAAATTAGGCAAAATTAGGTGCAAATCTCTGAAAATCGACATACCCAGTATATAACCACGTAAAAACTTGTATTTTGGCATCCTAAAACTGTTCTCAAAAGTCACATATAATTGGATGTCCGCAAGTTTTAAATTCAGGGGTCAAAGGTCACAAAAATCGTTTTTTTTTAATTTCTTGCTAATATCTCGTTTACTATGGGCTTTACGCTATTTGGATTTATTATCAATATTGTAGAGAATTAAATTTTCTATTTGACATTTTTTTTATACCTTGAACTGTTTTCAAGATAGAGAGCGTTGAGCGCGCGGTCAGAGCATTATCTGAGGTCAACTGGCAGTCTCGATCAAAAACTCGTAATATTAAGGCTATAATTTATTGCTAAACATAATCAAAATCCATTTTTGTGACCTTTGACCCCTGAATTTAAAACTTACGGACATCCAATTATATGTGACTTTTGAGAACAGTTTTAGGATGCCAAAATACAGGTTTTTACGTGGTAATATACTGGGTATGTCGATTTTCCGAGGGCAACCCCTAATTTGACTGGACTAGTTGGCGTATCCACATGGATAAAAACCCCAATTCAAATAAAGATTTAAAAAAATTGTGTAGGATTTTTTTAAATCAGGCCAGTAGTTCCTGAGATTAGCGCGTTCAACCAAACAAACAAACTCTTCAGCTTTATATATTAGCACAGATAATATAATACTATAAGATATAAGATTTAGGTACGTACTAAACGACTGCTAAGTTTCGAATACAAAAAAAACAGTAAAGATTTTACTATTTATATCTATACAAATTATGGAGTCTTCTACAGTCATATCTAAAATGGTTAATTACACACGTCAGATAAAACGTAGTTCACGCGCCAATCAATAACCAAATAAATACAAAATGGCGGTAGATAAATCGCCATGCTGTACCTATTTGAAATTTGCAAGAAATTTGCAATCATTAGAGTGTACACAGATATCCAATCAAATTGGCTCGGTGCATAGAATATAAATGAAGCTAGCTTAAACACACTTACCTACACGTAGGTGGCAATTTTGCGAAATCACACCGTTTGAATATTCATAAAAGTTAGATGGAATTATATTATCATACTTAATTGCGATATTGCCGCTCTATCTTATCGTTGCAAGTAATTATTAATGTGTGGCCACACAAATAAAGTGAACGTATCGGTTTAGCAATGAAATTAAGAATATCAGGTACCTATTTATTATTTGTTTTGTTAGTAGGTAATATTGCACTAGAAAATCGCATAGTCAGAGTGCTTCTGTCTATTGGTCTGTCCGACCATTAGACAGAGCTTCGGATACGCGCTCCCGGCTCTCCGAGCTACTGTAGTCACTACCCTATATCCGTCCAGTGATTACAGTATACCCCACCTACAACCCCCATCTTCCTTGTCATTCCATCCTATCCATTTACCCCGCTTCTCCTATCACCTTCGTCTATAAAGACAACATTCCCAAGGAGGGTTGGCGTCAGGCAGGAGGCCGGTATGGCCAAGTATATACATGAGTGCGATAGGATTAGGGCGTTCCCCGTAGGCGACGCGCACCATCCGGAACCTGCGAGAAGTATGCAAGGGTTGTTGCACTACTCCGGGCAACAACAACGTAAGAAGCAAGCCTGTGACGTAAAGGTGAGGTATGCAAGTTGGAACGTAGGTACGATGACTGGAAGAGCTAGAGAGTTAGCTAGTGTTTTGAAAAGAAGACGAATAAATGTAGCATGTTTGCAGGAAACAAGATGGAAAGGTACGAAAGCTAGGGAGATTGGAGAAGGATACAAGTTTTATTATTGTGAAGTGATGGCAACTGTAAATAGAGTAAATGACAGATTGATTGCTGTGAAAGTGATGTGGCAAGGTATTAATCTGAATGTGATAAGTGTGTATGCTCCACAGATAGGCTGTGATGATTGTGAGAAAGAGAAGTTTTGGATGGATTTCGATAGCATGATGACGAATATTCCGGAGAATGAAGAGATTATTGTGGGAGAGGATTTTAATGGACATGTGGGACGAACAAGTGGAGAGTATGACAGAGTACAGGGAGGTTGGGGACTCGGCAGCCGAAATTGTGAGGGAGAAGCAATTCTTCAAGCTGCTGCCGCTTTTGACCTAGCAAATTGCAAATACTTGGTTCCAGAAAAAAGAGCCACATCTGATCACGTATAACAGCGGCCACCACATGACCCAGATCGATGATTTCTTACTAAGACGTAATAGACTCAACTGGGTCAAAGACTGTAAAGTGGTACCAGGAGAAGATTTAGTCTCGCAGCACAGGCTCCTGACGGTCGAACTTAAGATTCGAATAAGCTTTAAAAGAACCAAGCAGCAACTGACTCCAAAAATAAGATGGCATATGTTAGAGAAGAATGAATGTGTAGAAAAATTCAGAGATAGAGTGGTAGGTAAAATGTTAGGAATTGGTGATATGAATGATATTAGTGTCAATGAGTGTTGGAAAGAGATAGAGTAAATGTATTAAGGGTGTAGCAAAGGATGTTTTAGGAGAGTCGAAGAGAAGCGTATGAAAGATAAGGACACGAAGTGGTGGACATAAGAGGTACAGAATGCACTTAAGGATAAGAAAGCAAGGTCTAAGGAATGGCAGCTGATGAAAGGAGGAAATGAATTTTTAGAAGAAAGTAAGAAGAAGGAATATGACGGATGTAAAAAGAGAGCCAAAAAAGCCGTAGCCATTGCTAGATCCAAAGCCCTCGACAAGTTGTACGGGTTTCTTGAAAAACCCGAGGGTCATAAATATTTATACAGCATGGCTAAGGCTAGAGAGAGAAAGGCAAAGGATGTATCCCATATTAAGTGCATGAAAGACGAAACAGGAGCGATTCTTATGGACGAAGATAGAATAAAAGAAAGATGGAGGACATACTTTGAAAAGTTATTGAATGAAGAGAACGATTGGAGTGGAAAACTTGAGAATGAGGTGATGAATATTGGTTTAGTGAAGGAAGTAAATAAGGACGAGGTAAAAAAGGCTGTCAGTGGAATGAAGAATGGAAAATCGTTAGGACCAGATGGAATACAAGTAGAAGCATGGAAAGCGATAGGAGATGATGGATGGGCGTGACTGACTTTATTCTTCAATAAGCTGTTGCTCGAGGAGCCCATACCCGAGGAATGGTGCAACAGTTACTTAGTGCCCATTTTTAAAAATAAGGGTGATATCCAAGAGTGCAACAATTATCCGGGAATAAAGTTTATGCCACATACTATGAAAGTATGGGAGAGATTAATTGAGCGACGCCTGCGTGACGAGAGTGAGATTTCACGAAACCAATTCGGTTTTATGCCTGGTCGAGGTACGGTGGATGCTATTTTTGCTGTTCGCCAAATATGCGAAAAATACAGAGAGGCGCATAAAAACTTGCACATGGTGTTCGTCGACCTTGAAAAGGTATATGACCGAGTGCCTCGTGAAGTCTTTTGGTGGGCCCTGAAGAAGAAAGGAGAGCCTGGGAAATACCTGACGTTGATTCAAGCCATGTACGCTGAATGCCGAACGCAAGTCCGATCCGGAGCTGGTATCACAGCCTGATTTGATGTGGCCGTAGGCACAAGCCTACGGCCACATCGAATCAGGCTGGTAATATAAGCTAAGGGCCGACCCCTGGTACAAACCAAGGGTCGGCCCTTAGCTTATATTACCTCTTCCTGTTAATTATGGATGCTATATCATCGGACATACAGGAAGAGGCACCCTGGTGCATGCTGTTGGCCGACGACATTGTTCTGGTAGCAGAGAGTAGACAGAAGGTGCAGAGCAAGCTGGAGGAGTGGTAGCAGAGATTGGAGAATGTAGGCCTGAGAATAAGCACAACCAAAACGGCATATATGGTTTGTGACTTTGGCGGTCTCTCCAGTCCTATACCGGTTACACTCGGCGGTACACCTCTACCAGTATGCTCCGATTTCCGCTACCTAGGTTCACTCGTGCAAGATGACGGCGATATTGATCGGGATTTTAGGCAAAGAATCAACGCAGGATGGATGAAATGGCGACAGGTCTCAGGCACAATATGCGACCACAAAATGCCTGTGAAATTAAAGGGCCGCATGTATAAGTGTCGGTTATAAGGCCTGTCGTACTGTATGGAGCTGAGTGTTGGGCTACAAAGAAGATGGATGAGAAACGATTGCATGTGGCAGAGATAAGAATGTTACGATGGATGTGTGGATTGAAAATAATGGACAAAATTAGGAATAATTACGTTAGAGGTAGTATGAAAGTGGCGCCCATAGTTGAAAAGGTAAAAGTGAGTCGATTGGCCTGGTATGGACATGTTATGCGGAGAGATGAGATGTCTGTATGTAGGTAAAAAAGTGATGGATATGCATGTAGAAGGACGAAAAGGGAGAGGACGGCCAAGGAAATGATGGATGGACTGTGTGAGGATGGATATGAAAGAGAAAGGGGTAAACGATCGGATGACTGGTGACAGAGAAGTGTGGAAGCGAAGGACATACTGCGCCGACCCCAAATAAATTGGGACCAGGGCAGGACAATGATGATGAGAAAATCGCGTTGTGCTGTTAGTATAAAAAGTCACTTAATTAAATTACCTGAATAGGGGTTAGCATTTTCACTTAAAACAATATTGTAGATATTTAAAAATCCTTTTTTAAGTCTTATGTTGGACTGTAATTCATACTGACACAAATTATTCAAACCTCAAAGCGAATTCTAACAAAATGCTCAAAACAAATTATTTTGCTTTCAAGAGCTTATGACATTGCTAGTAAGAAAACAAGCTTATATTTAATAACCGACTTATAGATAAGTCGATTTCTGAAATAGTAGGTATATCATCATCATCAGCCTTTAACAGTCCACTGCTGGACTAGGCCTCTCCTTTTAAAGGAGGAATTGGCCTACTATACCACGCTGGCCAAACGGGTTGGTATAGGGTTTGTATCAAGTTTTCCTTCTCTTACAGTGCTGATCTCTGCATAATATGCTCCCTCTGTCGGCTCTTACGACACCCATGGGATGATATGGGGTGGTGACATTCCGTATTCTTAATCCGTCACCACACGGACTAAAGACAAAAGAAGTAGGTATATAGGTATTGCTTATTTATAAAAATATCGAACAACATTTGTATACATTTTGGCTCTTAATGATAGAAGAGTGTAAGCAATTTTTTTTTAATATCAAAACTCTACCTTTAAATGACTTTACAAGCAGTCAAGTAAAGTAAGTAACTTACTTAAAGTAAGTAGGCGCTTACACTTGAACTTACTACGCCATGCGTGCAAACTAAAATCTAAATTGCTGCTGAAACGTATGAAACTCCATGTATTATTGACTTTTGCATCGTGTTTATTAGAATCTGTAGCTGCTTATGCTTATGTAATGAGAATGTAAACGGAATATAAGATCCTTACCTTCCTTTTAGAAATAAAATAATATGTAATGAACAAATTAAATAGTCTCTACACGGACTCCATTAAAAGCTGGAACAGACGATGCAACAAAGTTCAATATCGTATTGCAAAATTAAGCCATGTATTCACTAGGGGACAAAGTCGCTCGACTTATCGCGAACAGTCGCAGCGTGCGACTGTACCGCGACAATGTCGACCGATATTTCGCTCGACCGGCGTATTCATTAGGGGACATTTGTCCCGCGACCTTGTCGCCCGACACGAATTCTACGTGTTGAGCGACGTCGCGGGGGACATCGCCCGACATCGCAAGCGACATCTACGTGTCGGGGAACAAGTCGGTTGTCGACGCTCCGATAGCGTCGACCTTGCGCGACTTCGTGTCCCTCGACAGTTTCCGACGGCATTTAACTTGTGAGGACGTGTGTTGCTATTTGTGCCGCGACTACCCGCGATTATAGCACACTTCGTTGGTCCACACTACCAACGAAACTGTCTTAACACTTAGGCGACATCTTGATCACAATGCCGGTATGTGGACGAGCGAAATGTCGGTCGACATTGTCGCGGAACAGTCGCACGTAAATGTCCTGCGACTGTTCGCGATAAGTCGAGCGACTTTGTCCCCTAGTGAATACATGGCATTACGTGCGACTGCCCCGCGACAATGTCGACCGACATTTCGCTCGTCCACATACCGGCATAATTTTAAGTAGATATAAGCATTGCAGTTAATATACATATCTAGATATGTACATTAACTGCAATAGATGGTGCATTAAGGAAGCACATTAGATGTATAATACGTGTGGACACGTACGCGCATATCTTAGTATTATCGCAAGTTTCTAAGAATACAGTGCTGCTTTATACTTCTTACATTCGTTGGCAGAGATTCTAGAAGTTTACAGTTTATCGTGTTTTGTGGTTTGGAAGACTTAGTTCTCTTTTATTATTACGGGCCTTATCGCTTTACGAGCGTAACGCCATTTTATTTTGCAACTCACTTTGTTGATAAATAGGTAATTTTTCGTACAAAATGTGTATTCGACTTAAATGTACGATCTCCTCTGAACAATCGTAAAATAATGGTAATTATTAGGTCGATGGAGTATCAGCAAGTTGGCATCTTTGCAAATTGTATAAGGTATAAAGCGTCCGTGCATGTTTATGTATTAATATTTTAATAATAAAATATTAGTTTTTTCGGTTCTACTTCATTTTATTTACTAATTTGGTAAAAAATGTGTAATTATTTTTTCGGACTTAATTACCTTGTAATTTGTAGTTCATATTATCATAAGTGGGACTTCTTATAAAGTTCCTCCTTCCATCTGTCTTCCCCTAGAAGATGACGTGCCGAAAAATAACCTTCCTTATCGGATTTTATGTTAGATAATACTCCTGTCTATGAAATGAAAATTATTTTGTTACAATATTAAATTATATGTTTGGCATTTTAGCCGTGCCCTGATAGCTCGGTTAAAAGAGAAAGAAAAATTAATCTATGCATTATTATTAGCTGGTCGGGCAGATTTTATCTCGTATTAACCTCATACAAAATTCCTTTTCCCCCATTACACTGCAATTTCAACACAAAGGAGGAAAATAACTAGGAAATCCCTTTTAACGGATGCCTATTTTATTTACAAAAGTATGTAAAGCTAATCATTATGGCTTTCTGAGGTTCGTATTTAGCAATACGGTAGGCACTAGTTAGACCGAAAAACTATTTTGTGTCCATTGTATAAGTTCTTGTGGGTTTAACACATTTCAAATATGTATTTTTTGGAATTGGATAAGTAACTAAGGAATAAGCATTCTTCAAGCGGTAGGTATAATTCAGAAACTATAGTACCAAGTAAGAACGGATAAAATCGACTACAAGCCTTACTCTAGGATGCAATTTTATTGTGGGCAAATAATATTACTAAGTAAAAGTCCGTTCTTGTGCAGCAAAAATACTTAGATTCGATATTTATATCGTCGGTTACTGCCAGTGGTCTGCCTGATGGTAACTGAGCTTTGTGTGGCTATAACAACTGATAAATTATTTTGGTATTTATAAAGGATAGAATACAGTTTATTAGACAAAACCAAATTTAAAAATGTAATGAAGTGTCACTCCAAATGATAATACATTTACTACACACAAAAGGCGCGAAGAGCTTCCTGTTAAACAATGAAAAACATTTTTAAACGTTTTAATTTTCGCTTTATCAAACGGGCTATTAAAGTGGGGGCCATAAGCGTCCGAAAGCGGCATTGTGCATATTCAAATGTTAACTTTTGATGTCCTACACAATGGCATAATATAAGAACTAAATAAGCCGGATGTGTGGGACAATTTAATTTTGTTTTTCTTGCATTCACTCTTTGTAACGGTTCTATTATGAAAGGCTCCTGTTTGTTGAATGTATTACAGCGGTCCCATCCCTCGTTACAAATGGTTTATCCTGTATGCGACAACGTACATCGGTACACTTATTTTTCTTGTCGTGTCTTCCTAATTGTATGTATACCTATTGTGTCGTCTTAGTCCCTGTTCCTTGTACAGTTATTTTGTAACAAAGACGGAGCCAGTCTCGATGGGCTCAGGATTGCCTTTGTTGAATATAAAATATGAAATGATTCAACCGTTATGTTTCTTATATTATGTGCATGCTTTTTAATAGATGTGTCTAAAAAAGAAAAAAACAAGCTTTTTCTTTTTTATATTAAAAGCTGGATAATAGGTATGATGTGTTTGGTTATATTAAACGAAGTTGTATCTGTGTTGTAAAAGTATCATAACAGTAAATCCAATGTGATTTGTACACATTGAATATAGGTCAGTAACTAATTGGGTCCGATAATGTACAAATAGGTTAGATCAGTATTGGGTAATTGAAGAAACCTGACAAGTTCCCCCATGGCACGGAACAACCGATTAGTTAAAAGTCCTATCAACACACACAGCACTATTTATTAGATTAGGAAATTATATCCAGCCCTTAAAATTTCTATAGCTAAATCAGATAACATTTACACCAAATCCACGTGGAGTTTATTGAAATCATTTTATGACTTATCTCCTCAGACAATTTTAAGACGATAGTCTCGTAAAAACCCAATATACTACTTACTAACGAAACGAAAAATTAGCAGAACTTTGCTTAAATATATTATAATCAAAAGCAGCGCTTATTAAAATGTTAACAAAACAACGTTTCGTTTGTATTTAATTAATAAATCAGTTTGTGTATCATGATATTTATTTAGACAATAACTTATTAGGCACGAAGTTGGCCAGGGACACCAATCATGTTAATTAATGTTCCTCGAATATTGCTGTCTAAACAAAATGTTTGCCTAATAATAATTTACCTAATTCAGTCGTATTCAAAACAACTTTAATTTATTCCTTTTAGGATAAATTGTTGTTCATATTTATACATTCGGATCCCATTTTCATATTCTGTAGGGCGTAATGCTAACAAGTTAAGCATATTGACATGGAGATTATAAGGTATCGGTAAATTTAATTTTCCCTTAAGTAATGGGAAGTATAGATCATTTTTGATCGAGCTTCGTTACCTAAAAACGTTATGGATATATAAGAGATATAGCTATTAAAATAATGTTCGAAAGACCGACGTAATACGCAATACAGATAGCGATTAGCGGATAAAAAATTCGCTGTACCAATCCAAAATAGCATTTGAGACAAGTCAGCGTCTTTGCTAAGAGACAATTCATCGTTCAATCATGTTAATACTAATGGATTGGTTCATTAGTTCGTCCGTTGGGTGCGTATAAGGCCTACTTAATAATCGCTGACGTGTCCGCTTGTTACGAATCCTAGCCCCAAGGGTCCGTATGATGGGTTTGCGAAAGCTATTACACCGAACCTTTTACATAGCTCCTTGTCCTTCATAAATGTCAACGTCCACTGCCTGCCAAAAGGTAATCAGAAAGACATTTCAGAACTCACTACGATTGCGCTCCGTGCCGCGATAATGACGTTATTTCAAAGTAACGTGGCACATTTGGAATAAATTTTGAGCATTTTAGTTTAATGAAAATTTTTCATAAAAACGTTGAAAATAGAAAAGCTAGAACTGATTTTCTTTTGAAAACATGTTTAAGCTTAAGTAGCAGATTTTTATTGAGTATGATTTTTCGTCCAAATCATAAAATGAATAGTGATGGGACTAAGCTTTTTATTTAATAAAATGGTCTTACCTACTGTTTTTTTTATAGACTCACGCCTGTATCCCCGAAGGGGTAGGCAAAGGTGTAATATTACACCCACATTTCGCCATGAATTTATAGGTCCCACGTAATAGGGGGCGAGCCTATTGCCGTACCGGGCACATTACCAGACTCCGTGCTGCTACTGAGAATTTCCTGACGGAGGAACCCAATAACACTTTGCCCGACCCGGGAATCGAACCCGAGACCTCCCAATCCCACGCGCACATTTATGCCGCGAGACCAACGAGGCAGTCTACTTATATCGGTGTTACTAAAAACAAAATCATTTTACAAAGCAAACTTGCACCAAGATTTTGTAACGAACTTGCTTTGTAACTTGTGGTTTTACCTAAACAACTAAGTAATTACGCTAATTTAGAACATACTTTAGTGCCATCAAATAATTGTATCAGAAAAAACAAAGTACGTCACGCCTAATATGATTGGGTGAAAAACTATTGCATGGTTCATATTGATTCAATTACAGTGCAACTGACTGTGCCACTCGAATCAGATCGTTGTTGGACTCGGGACGTACCGAACGACGATCAAAACAATGTGAACCATGTAATGGCGTAACTCACTCTAAGTCTACAGATTATCTATTACTAATCGGATTACCGCCAGACTGGACTTTGACCACAACCGCAGAACATTTACAAAAGTTAGAACAAAACATGCTTGTCCCAAGAAACATTAATTAACCACGGTTCGTCCGCGCATCCTAACTTCGGTTAACTTGAGTGCATTGTTACACTACCAACAAACGCTGTTTCCGTTGCACTTACAGCCCGTTTGATGCTGATAACATTTTATTTTGGCCGGATATTCACTTTTACAGGACCTGTTGTGCGAAAGCAACAACCATTTATGTATTTTCCCGCAGTTTTTTATGACTGTTATCGCATTTTTGTATTAAACTTGTTCTGTTCGTTATTTTAGGTCTGTACGCCTGTGTTTTGCAGTTGGAAAGCTGGTTGTTTTAGAATACGAAAATAACCCTGAATCGTATGGTATTGGACTAAAATGGTTCTTTTTCTAATTGAATATCGTATCTATGATAGGATGTCAACATCGCCAAAAATATTTTATTTGGAATGATTTTTGCAGTTTTGAAGGACTGATTTTAAAAACATTGCAAGGTGCTGAAATTCACCGTACCGAGTCATTTTATTTGTTCTTAATTTTAATACGCAATTCATTGAATTAAATTAGTTTTAATAATATGAGTTTACGAGTAAGATAGATTTAAGTACTATTTTTGATTTACTTTTATGATATCATCTGACTAGATATACATACACGTGCATGCATGTAGGGGCGTTTCTAATTAGGTAAGTTATGTCCTTTGAATAAAATATCCCTCAAAACAGCATACCATGACAAAACAATTAAAATTTATAGACCGCTAATACAAAGGCTGAAATATTGAAATGAAAACTAAGTACCTACCTAATCAATAAAATTATCTTCTAATTAAAAATCGATTAAGATAAAAATACATTAAGGTCAATTATTTTGTGTTTAAAGCTGTAGCCTAATTCCAAGCTCGTCTAAAATTTATGATTAAATTACTAAAGTTTTACTCAGGAAATGTTCACAAAACTTTTAAGTACTATTCTAATAAAGTTGAAATTACGTTACAGCAAGAATAAAAGCAGGCTGGGGACAGCTTAATTCCGTATCTCAATTCTTGAAATACATAATCTTGGTAATTGTTAGTGTGCAGTGCAGGCTGCTCGAAGGGCTGCACGTAGAGGGGCAGATCCTCGCAGACCGTTGGCTTCAGCTGGCAGGCGCCGGCGCTGTGTGCGAGATGAGCCGGACTCGTCGGCAGAAGTGTCGTCGAAGACAGTGCAGGTGAAGTGAAGAGAAGCGGAAGAGTAGAAATAGGGTAGCGTAGAGTGTAGCGTAGCCCAGAGCCTCAAGGTGGACTTGGAACCTGAAGGGAAGCAGCATTAGAAGAGCTACAAACAATAGGGTCAGGCAGGCGGCGCCAGCCGGCCTCAGCTAGCAGGTAGAGATATAGGCAGTACGCTAACGCAGTAAATGTAGTCCCACAGCTGGGACCAGGATACACGTAAGACATAGACAAAGTTCGGGCAGAGTGACGATTCAGTAGCGGTGCCGGCCTCTCTGTCGGCACCTTTACATACCAGAGCTCCAGAGCCAGAGAGTTGGTGTCGGTATATTACCATATAAGGCGAACTCCACAAGCATGGACGATGGCCTTCTCTGATTGGCCGAGCGTATGGACGGTATTACCACAGTCAAATAATCCATACAGTCGTTCGACGAACGCGTCTAGACGGGTCAATCGTGCGGGGGCCAAGAGGTGAGACGCGGGAAGAACGGTACCTACTTACGTATGTCGCCTTAGTTCCCAACTAGGTACATATTTTTGGGGGCTGGCGCGTGCTTGTTTTTTGTTCGTTACTTATTTATTTGCTTATGAATATTAATTTAGATGCTGCATACGACTTGTACTGTGAGACATTGCAATGCTTTATGCTGCTTAAAGATTTAAAGAAATAAGGTTTTAAAAATCTGCGATTTCATCAATTTACTTACACCAAAAAATAAAATTTCATTAATTATAATTAAGTATTTAAATTCTGTATAGATAAGTATACAGAAGTTCGAGGAGTATAACCAGCCCCTATGCTTGGCGTTTGTGGACTATGAGTAAGCCTTCGATTCGATCGAAACCTGGGCGGTGCTACAGTCTCTCCAACGGTGCCGGATTGACTACCGATATATCGAAGTGCTGAAGTGTTTGTATGAAAACGCCACTATGTCAGTCCGCCTCCAGGACCAGAGTTCGAAACCTATTCAACTCCAGCGAGGAGTGAGACAGAGGGATTTCATATCCCCGAAACTGTTTACCACTGCGCTGGAGGATGTTTTCAAGCTTCTGGACTGGAATGGACTCGGCATCAACATCAACGGCGAGTACATCACTCATCTTCGATTCGCAGACGATATCGTTGTCATGGCTGAGACCATGGAAGACCTAGGCACAATGCTCGATGGCCTCTGTAGAGTCTCCCAACAAGTAGGTCTTAAGATAAACATGGACAAGACGAAAATATTGTCGAACGTCCATGTTGTACCTGCTCCTATTCAGGTTGGGAACTCTACGCTCGAAGTTGTCGACAAGTATATCTACCTGGGACAAGTAGTCCAATTAGGTAGGTCCAACTTCGAGAAGGAGGTCAATCGTCGAATCCAACTCGGTTGGGCAGCGTTCGGGCAGCTACGACATATCTTCTCGTCCGATATCCCGCAGTGTCTCAAGACGAAAGTCTTTGACCAGTGTGTGTTGCCAGTGATGACGTACGGATCAGAGATGTGGTCGCTCACTATGGGCCTCATCACAAGGCTCAAGGTTACTCAGAGGGCGATGGAGAGAGCTATGCTTGGAATTTCCCTGCGACATCGAATCAGAAATGAGGAGATCCGCAGTAGAACCAAAGTCGCCGACATAGCTCTCCGGATAGCCAAGCTGAAGTGGCAGTGGGCAGGGCACATAGCTCGAAGAACCGATGGCCGTTGGGGCAGAAAGGTTCTGGAGTGGCGGCCACGTACCGGACGACGCAGCAGAGGTAGGCCCCCCGCAAGGTGGACCGATGATCTCGTCAAGATCGCGGGAGGCGGTTGGATGCGGGCGGCTCAAGACCGGTCTGTGTGGAGAACCTTGGGGGAGGCCTATGTCCAGCAGTGGATGTCGTTTGGCTGATATGATGATGATGATTTAAATTATTTTGAAATGTATTTACCTATAACCACTTAAAATAATATGCACGTACCTACTAATCTACTGACATTTTACGATATCTCATGTTTGGCCCAGTCACAGAATAAAGTAGTAATTACTGTGCGTAAACAACAAGGCAGACGTAAGAAAATATGAGTTTTAAGGAAATATTCGATTCAAGTGTGATTTTAATCAAAAAAAATCTTGCAATAAGTACCTAGTATTTTCGTATTAGGTAAGTACCTATCACATATTATTATGTATCTTGGTAACGGCGCGGCTTAGCTCAAAAATAACCATATTTTTGGCCCCCTTTTATAAATCCCACACATGTTCTCCGTAACCTCATAGCCCGGAGACCCATCCAGTAAATAACCGTGGTATCTATTGCTTTACCTTGACGTAGTTTGCACGAAAATAAATCTGCAAAATACTTCATATCGATATAGGCTCTGCAAGCTGATCCCACGGTTACCCATCCATTAAACGACCGCTATGTCACTCGCTTTATTTTAACTTGGTTTGTATGATAAAGACCAAATGAAAAATGCTTCATATTCTTACCCGCCTCCCACGACACCTGTGGGATGAAATAGGTGCTGACTGTGTATGCAAAGCTGTCACCGCACGAAAAAATGCTAACTGTTTTATAATAATTATTTATCGTTAATTATTGTAATATAATAAATAAGTGATTTACAGTATAATATTCATGTAACGTAGCAATTGTTTTATTTTTCTATAATAAATAGACGGAATTTGAATAAGTAGGTATTGTTTACATGTGGCAGCCCTAGCCTCCTTACCCTTGTCTAGACATTGTCGGCTTTTTCTTCGAGATCAAAGGCGTAAAACTACTGTATGCTCTTTATACTGTGGTATTACGACGCATATTCGGTAGGTACCGGACATACACTACAATACCGCCCGCCTTAGGAGAGGATTTTACGTGGCTAAACAAGAAAAATCCGACTAGCTGCGTTAGGTCTATGAGTCCGCTACTGTCCAAGCTAAGATGGCATATAGAAAGAAAGAAGGAAAAGAAGGGAAAGTCCTATAAGGTTTGCAACAAATAGTTAGGCGCCATAGTGTATAAGTTTAAGTCTTTTATGTGCCAAAACCCAATAGAATTTCCAGACGCGTCCGACAACTCGTATGCGAGAGGTGACTTTATAATAATCACTGTGCACTTAACGAATTTAGGGGCTAGTTTCTTACGGAAGGACTTATCCTTGTCGCTCTGATAAAAAGTCCTTTTCCAAACAGTGTCTCCCACATTAAACTCGGCTGGTTTGCGGCGTAAATTATAAGTTTGGGAGTTCCTAGCATGAGCTTGAATGAGGAGTGCCTGAACTTTGCCAAATATCTCTGTTAAGTGACCTATATTTTCTGCGTAATCGTCCCTAGGTATGTATATCATCAGCGTCCGTGTCGACATAGTGTGAGCCGCATGGAACTAGTTCACGTCCGTAGACAAAAAACTAGGTGTATAGCCCGTGACTTCATTAACTGCGGAATTTAATGCAAACTGCACCTTAGGTAGGAGGGTGTCCCATAATCTTTGGTCATTTCCTATAAACGCCGCTAAGGTATAAACAATGGTTTTACTGTAGCGTTCGACCGTATTCACATGAGGAGAATATTTAGGAGTATAGTGCAGATTAGGAATTTTATACTTGTGCAACATAGCTTTTAAAGTAGCACTTACAAACTGTTTATCATTGTCCAATATGATTGTAGATGGTATACCATGAACTAAAAATATTTTTTCTTCCAAAATACTAGTTATGATTTCCGCAGTTGCGCGCCTGATAGGAAAAATAAGACAGTATTTACTAAAACAACAAGTTACTACAAAGATGTAAGCGTTTTGTTTTCTTGTGACGGGTAATGGCCCCACCAAATCTACACTAATGGTTTGGAAGGGTCGCGAACACACTTTGGGTCGTCCCATGGTTCCCAATGGTGTATGGTTCTGATGTTTGTGCGCGATACAAGTATCGCAAGAATTTATGTACTTTACCACGTCAGCGTGCATTTTGGGCCAATAGTAACGACGTGCTAACAGCTTGTAAGTTTAAAAAATACCGAAATACCCCGAAGTGAGTTCGGCATGGTTTTCTAATATGGCTTTATTTCGATTAGAAGAAGGTAGTACTTCTTTCCATTCGAACTCATTACGTAGCATAAAAATATACAATTTATTATTTTTAATAGAATAGTCTGGATAGTCATTAGGCGAAGATAAACAACCATTGTAGGTGGCTGAATACCATTGATCAGTGTCAACATTAGGGTTGTTCACGTTATTATTATTCGCGTTAATTGTATTTACTGGTAAGGATCGTGATAACGCATCTGCTATAATATTATCTGCGCCGCGCCGATGCTTTATTTCAAAGTTAAAGGCTGACAGACGTACCGACCACCGAGCTAATCTACCAGTCGGGCTGCTCAAGTTGAGGAACCATTTCAATGCGGAATGGTGAGTATACACAACAAACTTTAACCCGTTACCTAAAATTCGAGCAGCGTCAATATTCGAGGGCGAATAGGGGATACTATAGTTTTGTTTCTGTGTATTTAGTGACCTACTCATGTAAGCGATAAGTAGTTCCGCGCCATCTATTTCTTGTGTCAGCAACCCACCGATGCCACACGCGCTCGCATCTGCGTGAACTTGAAACGGTTTTTCGTAATCGGGGCACGATAATATTGGTGCGGAGCTTAACAATTGTTTTAGTTTACAAAAGGAGTCATCAGCTTCCACCGACCACTGGAATAGTGCTTTCTTATCAGTAGAGGTAAGTTTGTTCAAAGGCCCAGCAATAGTACTAAAATTAAGGATAAATCGCCGATACCATGATGCAATGCCTAAGAACCTTTTGACTTCTTTTTTTTTTAGGCGTAGCATATTGAACAATCGCTTCCACATGTCATGTGTACATGGGTCTACTTGTAATTCTTTAGAGTTCACTACGTAGCCCAAGTACTTCAATTCGTCACGGAAGAATTTAGATTTTTTTAAGCTAATTGTAAGGTTGGCCGATTTTAATTTTTCATATACTTTATTTAATAGTGACACGTGGGCATTAAAATAAGACGATATAAGCATGATATCATCTAAGAAAACAAATACCGGGTTTTCGAGCTCAGGACTATTCGTAAACAACAACAAATTAACGATTAACGTTAAGTTGCGTTAAATCGTTCCAAAGGTAATGCTTTAACGTTTAACGGAGTAAACTTTTTTTTTAGTAACGGATTAGCGATTAACGAAGTTAATTATTATTTGATTAACGATGACCAGCTATGATTGCGAGGCGGCGTGGACAATGTTTAATTTATATGACAATACGAGATATTGCCGGGGCTTCGCCCACCTGAAATTACAGCTCTCGTCTGAAATATTACAAAACCTCAATAAAAGCCATATTTCATGTGTGTACAGTAGTTTATCAGATGATATATAAATCAGGAAAAGTGATTTTACACACTTTGTATTTTAAGTCACTGTTTTCCCAAAAGGTATACAGTAAGCTCATGATATAGAAGCTTCCTACGATATCTAAACCTTCCTCAGGAATCACACTTAATCTAAATACTTAAGTAATAAATTGAGAAACTTGTTTTGTTTTATATCTTCTCACATAATCTTCTCTGTTGCGGGTAATAAATAATAAATACATTTAATTCCGTGGGTGTGGTAAGATGCTACTAAGGAAAATATATGAAGCAAATTATATCTTTGAGCAGATATGGTCAACTCGAACCCTAAGCCACCAATGCGTGGTATAGTGAGCCGAATCCTCCTATTGACCCACAATGTTATTACGGCTCAAATTAGGAGAAACCTACGCATCCGCAGTCCACTACCTACCAGCAGTGGACTGCGGATGCTATTTTATGATGAAGCCGCAACATCGCAGTATGTATTTCACTCATCATTATGGATTTAGTACCTCTCGTTTTTTCATTATCTCAAAAGCAGTAGTTTATAATTATACTAAGAAACCCGTAGTATGTTTATTCTGATCATTACATTTCAAAACTAAATTAAATAGTTTCTCAACCTGTCAGTTAATCTAAAGTTTATAATGTACTTTTTTATAATAAGATAAGTGTATTTTAAAGTAGTTACACGAGCTCAGGCTAGGGTAATGCATCTCAAAATGTTTTAAACCAATAGATCGATCAGTGTCAAGTTAGTGCGTCTAATCCATTAGGTATACGGTATCGCTTCTCATGTTGATATAATGGACGAAATTTTGAAGAGCACCTTATATATTGTGGATCGAAATAGAACATATTTTCAGCGCATGTGGTGCTTACTGTTCTAGGGTTATGCGAGATATTGTTATAAATTACGAGCTTGTGTTATTTCTGTTTTCCCTCAATCCCTTTCATTATTATTTGTGTTGAATTGACATTAATAACTCAAAGTAACACCACTAGCTCAATATTGCTATACTTCATCATAAAATAATTAATAACCAATGATATTTATGAATCAGCACAGATACGCAATTAGAACTAATTTAACTCCCACAAACATACATCTCACACAGCCTTGGGTCGCTCACATAAACTTATGAGAAAACTAAACTAATATGAGTCATCTATTCAGCCAGGATTTAACTTTAACCGAAGGTTAACATTAGAACAAAGTTGGACGTACGAAATCTAGATGGTGCGCAACTTGCAGAAGCTCGTGTTTAATTTTGGAACTGCCTCTGGGTGCAGCGTATTATACTGCAGTTTCAAATAAATTTAGTGGTGGAAAATTAACCCGAATTGGCCATTATACCTATCAGTTTGCAAATTATTTTTCTGTGCGCAATCTGGGGCTTCTGGATATTATGTGCATTTGCTAGCAGATTTTTGTGGAGCGTTTCAATTTCGTTCAGTAACTAATATCATAATTTTTGGCGTTTTATCTCTATGCAGGCATCGTATCTTTGAGTTTCTGAGTCGGTAAACAGTAGCTAAAGCATTTTCAAGGCTTTAACTTATTTTTGTTTTCGCTTAGGAATCTATATGGCGAGATATACATACCTACCTATAGAGCATCAGAGATTTGTGAAACATGGTCCTTCAACGTTCCGTCAACGTCGTGAATCGCGCTTGCGAAAGGTTTAGGTAGCCAACAGATTGGATGAAAACTTAGGCTATCGTCTTCTTCTTGCCGAGTCCACAACTCCACTGTATATTTATCTTCTTCTTCTTCTCATTCTTAATTGAAGTACCATTGGTACCTACCTACACTACTTTAATATAAAAAGAAGTTTCATTTAATTAGCATTTTAAAATTCATCATTAAGCTTCTTTCTGGCAGTAGTTGGCGTATCTTCTACGCAACTTAAACGATAAGACACGAAGATTCAGTTTCATACCGCAAAAATATTTCACCGTAAAGTAAATTTTGAGTAAGTTCTTTGAAAGTTTGATATGTTCCTTGCAAGAAATAGATGCTCACAAGTGCTATAGGTCTTAAAATAATATTTATAGTGAAAATATGTTGGACGACACGAATATCTTCCTTATAAGTTTTTTCCGAAGGTTAGACACTGTCTTCACCTATTATCTTGATAAAGGATACATCCCATGTTGTCATCCCATTTCATTTCATTTCATTTCATTTCATTTCCCATGTTGTCGCTGCAGATTAACTCATAGATCCTTCGGCCCTTTGTAGTTTAACCCTAAATCCTCCTTTTTTTTTGTTTTACGAGGTGGAAAATCCCTTCGGATCTCCGACTCTTGGGGAAATGAGAGCCGGAGTATGTGGTGTTACCACTAAAAACCACCTCGACTTTCTCATGTACCCGTGTGTCGGAGTAGTCAAGGACAGACAGAACTGTCTCCCGCACCCGCACTTTGGACGCATCCTACGCAGGCCTCACCCTAGCCCACGTGGAGCGTCCCCTCCCGGGATCCCGCTTAGATTCACCGTGGGTGTACCTCAAACCCACGGTTACTGAGCCCCCCACCATGACAAGGTGGAGATCCCACGTGGGGGAACCCTACATCCTCCTAACTCTGTGCAGTTTTTGCCCTTATGGACTTCAACAACTTGTAATTACACAAACACAATACACAGAGGTGCCGTAATATAATTTTATCTAAGATGTCTCAGATCAAATAGTAATTTAGTGCAAGTTCTAAACATAGTGTTTATCCTTCGACTTAGTGGAATCAAGTTTTGGCCTAACTGCTATATTTATAAAATATATTTTTTAATTAGAGTTTTTTTCTTGCGTGTAGGTACTACGTAGAAGCACGATAGATTTTTATAATAGTTCGTTCCTTAATCGTTTATAATGGCAACTAATATTGTTTAATAACCATTAGTTATGTGTGTGCATCGAAATTTAATAGATAATACATAAAAAGTAGTATTTAATCACATATTTATACTCTAAACTGGACATAAAACATGCCTTTACTGAGTGGTTATACTTTTGGGATTATATTAAACGTATACCTAATAGAAAACTAAAACTATTTCACGAGGGACTATCACTGGACCCATGAATTCATTAGTAGATGAATCTAGCGAAAGAAACGACGATGTGACTCGAATAATGCGACGGTAGTGTATCTTTCAGTACATCTAATGAAGTGGTGGAGGTGGTGGTCGAGTTTTATATCTTTCCGGCGTAGCCCTGGTGCTAACCGCGATACGCATGACACCACAAAGGAACATTGAGGATACCGCTATGGTTTTAATGAGTAAGTAAGCCGCGCACGTTTTTTGGGGAAATGTCACCCACCACCTCCGCTTGCCTTAAACTCGACCCATTGAGTCGGGGTCAGGATCGTTGCAAATGGTTCCGTAGTCTCTGCCTACGTCTCCTGGAAACAGGCGTGAGTCTATGTATGTATGTAATGTATTTAGTCGGGGAGAGAGCAGTCACCAAAAATTTTTCTACCACAAAACAAATAGAATTATTCAATTGTAAAGAATTAACATAGTAGTGCGTAGTATACTGCTCTGCAACTATGTACATTTTACTTGACCTTATCATCTGGAAACAATCAGCGTCAACGGCGAAATAGGAATAAAGTTTTTTGCTCGATAGCACTGCTCTATCCAGCCATTAGACCGCAGACAGAAGGTTGTCAGTCTGTCTAAAAATAAAACCTTTTTGCTTAACAAAATATCTAAATTGCCTTCGGCAAACAAATACACAAATACCAAATACAAACAGCATAGCTATAAACTTTGATGTTCATCATCAGCCTTTAACAGTCCACTGCCAGCAGTAGGCCTTTGATGTAGTATCAATGTAACACATAATTGTATGTTACATAGGCATGGGCGTTTTCGGATTTTTCCGCAAACCGATACAAATTCGATTTCAGATACTGAAATCGATTTCAAAAACCGATTTTAGAAACCGATTTCTGTAGCGGATGTCGGAGCGACGAGCGTAGTTACTAGTTGCGTAGACAAACGCAAACAATCGAATTCTTATTGTATTGTCATGCCATGCGTCCATATTTCGCTTGGTTTACGTGACATATTGAAAAAGAAAACCTACTAACTACCTAAAACTAATTGTTAAAAAACTCAGTCGCCAAACAAACTAAAATTACACAACACGGATTGTTTCTATTTATTTACACTTTACAATCCTAACCTACTAACTACCTAAAACTAATTGTTAAAAAACTCAGTCGCCAAACAAACTAAAATTACACAACACGAATTGTTTCTATTTATTTACACTTTACAATCCTAACCTACTAACTACCTAAAACTAATTGTTAAAAAACTCAGTCGCCAAACAAACTAAAATTACGCAACACCAATTGTTTCTATTTATTTACACTTTACAATCCTAACAACGTAACAATAAAACTTTTTAAATCCTAATAGTATAACTTTCACGAAAACCAAATATAGGTACTTAATTTTATTATTATTACGCGCGCACCGCACTGCACGTGTCACCTAGGTCAAGTGAACAAATAAACATTGATCAAGTCAAAACTCTCCAAACATAAATCCCTAATAACTATTAAAACTATTTGCAATTTTCAAAACAAACATTAAATAGTTGCAATCTGAATTAGATCTTATCGCCTCGATGTTTACTTTTATTTTTTCTATTCAATCTGCAATTCATAAAACCGCCAAAATCCATAACGCACTAGGTACTACGACTGGCTTGCTTGGCAACGATCGATATTCGCTTCATCTCTTTTGCTCTTTAAACGGATCACTAAGTAAGAAAGAAAAGGATATGAAATTCGCTCTCTCTCATTCTAACTAAGTAGTCGTTGGGTAGAGTGAAAGAGAACGAATGAATATGAAAACTATCGAAAACGTAAGCTTTAGATTTACTTTGTAGTTTGGTTGCGCTTGCACAGTTTCCGTTTGGTTTGGATTAGATTGTTTGCGTTATCGTGGTATTGTTTTACGTTTTCTAAAATCGGTTTTCTCATATTGGAATATCGATACGATACGATTTCTGACTGCAATCGGATTTCAGTTTCGTTTTGATATATCGGTCTCATGCCTAATGTTACATGACGTGAGAATGAAGTACCTACGTTGAATCAAACATACTCTTAGTGTCTAAACACACTATGCCGAACTTACGCGACCGAAGTTCGGCATTATTACGCCTGCAATGCTATTTGAATTATTGATGACATACTTTACCGAAATTACGTTGCGTTATAGCGTACAGCGCAACTTCGGTCGAGCGTAACCGCGTAAGTTAGTCGACAACTTTTCTAGGTGTAGAGCACACATTATACGCGACCGAAGTTCGGTTCGATTGCCGACGAAGATACTACTAGTAGAGCGCATATTATGCGCGACCGAAGTTCGGTTCGCTTGGCGACGAAGTTACTTCACAAATTTGCGCAACGGAATTTCAGCCGGTTAAGTTCGGCACTTATGGTGTGTCATATCAGTCGAATACGTCGGAATGTAAATTAGGCTGCAGAACTTCGGTCGCGTACGTTCGGCCTAGTGTGTTTAAACACTTACATTTTCATATCAATTTGAAACACGCATTTCAGTGTTGTGTTTACGGACGTAGCCGGACGAATTTATTGCCTGATCTGTTCATTACACTGAAAGCTACAGTAGTAAAATAGTTTTAATGAAAATGTGAGAAGGATTGCATTAGGCATATTGCGTAAACTGTGAATTTGATGGCTTTCTGGTATGGCTATCATCAGCATCTCAGCCTAGAGACGTTCACTGCTGGACATAGGCCGCTTCCAAGGCTTGCCTTTTAGACCGAACGCAAGCCGTCCGCATCGAACTCAAGCCGCCCGCATCGAACCACTTCCCGTGATGTCAACAAGATCGTTGGTCCACGTTGCAGGTGGCCTTACCCTGCTGCATCTTCCAGTAGGTGGCCGCCACACTAACTTCTTACACCAACGGCCCAACGTCCAGTGGTATAGACGTAGTGTTTTTGAATACTAATGGAAAATAGACCATGACCGCTAGGTGGTAATCGGTTACCTTTATCTACATACTTACCGTATACATAAAAATCCGATTAGCAAATTATAGAAAATTACGCAAGCGTGTTATCAGCCCTACAGTCATAGAAAATCTTAAAAATGAATAACACTTTAACCAAATAAATGTGTAAGCGATGGTTAATTATTTTTTGTCTTGAGGTCACGATATTTTCAAACCTTGCGATCCGTAGTAATTTATCTATACTAAAATCCTTCATGGATTTTTTAGTACAGATTTCAATCAAGTATTATGCGTAGGTATCTTGCAGTGGAATTTCAAACATCACGTTTCAATTTAGAGGAGTGACGCAGTGTCCACAAACACTTTTTAAAACGGGGAACAGCCAGTGATTTTAGAAATTTTATCATTCTGTTTCCAAGGCACTTTGCTCTTTCAATATGGCAATTCTTTCTATATTTTCTCCGCAGTGCTAACAATCTCATCCAATGTTGCGATGTCAACACTCGGCTGCGATGAGCTATTTCCCAGTTGTCGTTATATCACCTTATTGAGTTATAGGTATATCATGTTGCGTTGTTTTGTTTTCAACAAATAGTGGAATTTATTGCAACGTCAACACGGTTTATTATCACGTTGTTTATAGCTCACAGAGGATTGCGACATTGTCATTATCGTTGCTTGATTTATTTACTTATGGTGATGAGAAAGCTACGGTGAGAGCTATTTTAACGGACGGATATTATAAAAAACCGGCCAGGTACGAGTCGGACTCGCGCACGAAGGGTTTCGTGCCATCAGAAGAATTTATTTTTATAGTTAATATATGTATTTCCAAATATTTACTTTTTAAAGATAGAGTAAAAATTGCTTAAAAATTACCTTTGTTGTATGGGAACCCACCTTTAATTTTTTTTTTTAGTATTTGTTGTTATAGCGGCAACGGAAATACATATAACTTGTGCAAATTTCAGCTTTCGAGCTATCACGGTTTATGAGATACAGCGTGGTGACAGACAGACGGACACGTGTCAAGACAGCGGAGGCTTAGCAATACGGTCCCGCCCGTGGGATCTCCACCTTGTCGTGGTGGGGGGGCTCAGTAACCGTGGTTAGGTCACCCACGGCCACGGTGAAGCTAAGCGAGATCCCGGGAGTGGACGCTTCGCGCGAGCTTGACGGAGGCCTGCGCAGGATGCGTCCAAAGAGGCGGGTGCGAGGGACAGTTTTTCTGTCCCTCGTAGTCGGGCGCGGTCGCGGGAGGAGAGGCGTGTCGGTGTTGCGTTGCCGCGCGCCCGATCTCCCGCGACCAAATGGGGGCGCACCATCGTTGCGTCGCGGTGGGGCGGCAGAGGAAGAGGAGATGCGGTGTTGCGTTGCCGTCCTCCCTATCCTCTACGGCCGCTGGGTGTTTTGGCGGCGGAGCCCAAGACTTTCATCCGCCGCCAAGGGGGTTTTGTTCGGAGCCCGCATGACCATCTGGTGGGCCAATACCCGTCGGGGGGTAGCGAGGAATGCTTCGGCGAAGCCCGACCCTCCGACACACGGATACAAGAGGAACATGTCAGTCCCCTTCCCCCAGGGCGAGGAGACTCCATGCAGATTCGCCAACCCGATACCAAAAAAAGGGCTTAGCAATAGGGTCCCGTTTTCACTTTTTAGGTACCAAATGAACCCCTATCGTCCCAAAAAAATTTTGTTCTCGATAGGTACTTACATTGCAGGATTTTTGGACAAAGAAAACTTAATAAATTATAATTTATTGATTATGAATAATAGTCGTGGCGTTTAAATTCATAAAAGACGACAAATTTGAGATTTGTACCGACTTTTGTAGTTGTACTAGTAAGTTGTACAAAATCAAGATCTTGTGGCAATGACATGTTACTCTTTGTGATGAATTAAGTACATTATAGTTTAAAGTTAGATGACAACTGATTATTTTCTTCCTTGTCGGTATCACTCTTGACAGAGAGGTCGTTGTTTACCAAACACCATGCTACGAAATGACTTAATTATGTATATAATATAGGTATTATGTATAATTTGCATCAATTATATGTAAGACATGGTTATATATGTAGGCATAATACATACTGATGTATGTAGGTACATATGTAAGTATATTACTTTGTACTTCGAACAATGCAATTATCAGTAAGAGCATCAGTTGGTACGTATAGGCCAATATAATGCACAGACCCAGTAAATACGCGTACTTAGTAAGTAGTTAAGTAAATACGCCTACTTGGGAAAACTGGAAAACTGAAAATCGATTCGATGACCAGGGTATAAAGAACATAGATTGCTTTGATTGTGGCTTACATTTTTTTATGTTGTACCCATCATCAATGACAATGTGTTTGCCGCCTACACAATAGCTAGAGGTATCTAATCCTGACTCATGTAGGTGCTTGACTATATTTCTTTATTATAAAGAACCATTGGCAAGGAAACATACTCAATTCGGTGCATGCTGGTAGGAAGAGTAGAAGAAGAGTAATGCAACAGGATGCTGACTGTGGAGAGGAGACTGAATGAAAACAAAAACGGGTGCATCATGGATCACTTTGTCAGATCAGCGAGAGCAATAAAAATGAACATACATTCTTACTATACTCACGCCTTTTTTTCCGTTGGGGTTACAGATAGCCAATTGCTTTATCCTTACAAACCACACGCGTTTCCTCTGCATTCATGCAATGAAAATGTAATTCACTGTGAATAAAAGAAACCATCAATTCACAGCGTCATCTGCAAAGGAAAACATTTAATTCAATATACTACAATTGCGTATAAAATTGAGTTAAGCATACAAAGGACTGTGTTCTAAATAAACTTAGTTTATATAAAATATGGATCAAAGAACACTGTCAAACAGGTTTTATTTTTTAATATGCTCGATTTTTATTTTGGATTTTATTGATTGACATTTTTATACTTTATATAGTTCCATTATTTGAGTAAGGTTTCAGTATTTATTTTGTAGGTAGTTTGTTAGGTAGCTATTATTATTTTATATTTGCCATAGTTCAAATACTGCATGGAATAAATGCAACAGAATTTACGTTTGAATTTAAGCTTTTTAAAATTATAGCACTCAGCAGTATCTAAATGTCTTTCATTATATAAGAATAAAATTAAGCTTTTTAATTAGTTTACATAATATAAATAAGGTAAGATTGGTGGTTTCCAAACGGATTAAAAAAAGTTCCATACTGCTGAGCCTGTAGCTTCTTGGAGCCACTAAAGAACAGTTTGTGATGGTTAATTGCACAGAACACTCCACGACACGGCACGTGTCTCATCAAATGAAAATACGCTATTTACTTCTACACGATAATCATTATAAAACCTTTCGCTAGTTTTAAAATATTGTACGGAGCATACACGTGTTCCCATTTTATGTAGCATTTACCGAAGTATACCTTCACTTTGTAATATAAACCTGAAACGCGTCCTTTGTTCTACTTTATAACAAAAACTAAAAGAGGCTTATCGGCTCGGAATGCTTTGTAAAAATAATATACAATGACGTCAAACTACGAAAAACTAACTACTGAAAACGTGAAACTACCTTCTTTATTTTTTTTTCAATACCAAAGTAGTACAGTCACAGACATAGATCTACATAGATAACGCAAATGCATGCACTTCGCGTGTCTGAACTCCGACCAAGCGTCGAGCTTGGTCGCCACTAACTTCAGTCCCCGCGCGTCCGTTTTACCGTTAAGTAAACTTTATTCACATTACGTTGCCGCGTTTGCTTCGGACGTTTGATCTGACGTTGTGTATTAGGAGACGATGAATATCGCACAAGCGATACTGTCGCGCATCGCTTCGACTTCGTGATACAGGCAACGTCACAGTAGGTATTAAAAAGTCGGCACGCTTGGTTTCAATACAAATCGTGATAATTGCGTTATCTATGTAGATCTATATCTGTGAGTACAATCATTTGGTGCTCAATAAAGGTACGTTTGTGACATGCATGGTGTTGACAATTATAAGTTAAAACAATAGTGCATAATTTATTCTTTATTTGGTACAATGGATAGCAGGTAATCTAAGGTCTATTTCAAAAAGCGCACAATTTAGAACCACCTCATTACCTAATAAGTAAAATGAAGTCCGGAGCATTCTCTGGGGTAGGTAAACGTTTTGCCCTTTACATCCTTGTGCATTAAAGCAGCTTAAAGGGTAAAGACGTAATTGTATCAAGCAGACTTAGGCAGGGTCAAGTAGATTAATATGCTTTGAAAGCATCGCCCTCTAAGCTTAAGGAAGCGTTATATATGCTTACGTCACGCCGCACATACAGGTATTTTCACGATCTACGCGGCCAAAATTAATTTAATGCTTAATTGGTATCTTAACACTGTAAATAAACAAACAAACTATTTTTTTTTACTTTTTACTATTATTTTCAAAAACAAAAAAAAATAAATATAAAAAACATAATAATTTTAAGATTTTTGGCTTTCTTCGTCATTGTCGTTCGTCGTCATTCGTAAGTGGGTAACATTTCTTCTTGGCTTTCTGTAAGGCACTAAAGCACGTAAAAAACTTCTTATGACTCTTTCTTATAATTTCGTACTGTCCTTGTGTCCAATCGGCATCTACAAACATTTCCAAAGCTTGCATTGGTGTCAAGGAGGGCTGCCCTTTTTCTGATTTCAAATGATAAAATGCCTTTTTATATTTAGTTGCTCGTGTTTGAGAACTAGTAATATCTTCTAGGACATTTGATGCATTCTTTTTACCAGATTCAAAATTAGAACGAAGTTCTTCAGTCTTTCGCCTCTTGCTCCTTTCACTTGCGTCTTCGAACAACTTGGATGGTCGCCCTGGCCGTTTTTGTGTATCAACAACAGGTATTTCAAAAGTACCATCCAGCCAACACTGCTTGTTTTTTATAAATTTATCTTTTTGATAATGAGCTTTTGTCCACCTTTGTTCAACTTGTAACAATTTGGTCTTCATTGTAACCTTCACATGACAAAATATGATCTTTTATATATTTTAATTTGACATCTAAATTAGGCAAATTTTCGTTCTCATGAGGTCAAATAAGTATTGTGGTGTCACAATCCTTACTCCTGATGCATCCTGTGAACCTGAATCAAACATAAACTGTGTTAAAAGTCGCTGAAAACATTTTCAATTTTAGACGAAATTTCGCTAAATATCTTTGATCCCTCAAAAATTTATCTAACTGGACATATGCGGACACGATTTTGATAGTACTTTTAAGGAAAAGGATCAAATAATAACCTATATTAAAAAGAATAGCCCGATCTACCCCGATACATAAACAAAAACACTAGCAAATAAAAAATATTGCAGAAAATCACAGTATTAAAATGGGTTTTTTATTTATAAAAAAAAATGTAGTTTGATAGTTGATCATGACTTTATTTATGTAATATGTAAGTCTCTTACCTTATCCATCAGAATCCATTACTTTCAGTTCGTAAAAGAACTTGATAACATAAAAAATCACTTTGTAAGTTTAATGTTTAGAAAAGCGCCGAGAATAGATACGTACACTTGGTAACACGGTCAACTTCCGACTGACCCCACGGGTGCGGGGTGTGGGTGAACAGGTAGATAAACCTTGGATATTGTTCCCGGGTTCGTAATCTATTCGTGCAACTCGGTTTAAGAATGATATTGTTATTTTGACATTTTGGACTTTTGGCCGCGTAGATCGTGCAAATACCTGTATGTGCGCCGTGCAATTACTGATTGCGATTACTCAGCCTTCAACAGAATTACTTAATAACCATATAATGCCATGAACGTAAGAGCCTGTTACGCTTTAATCCCCGCGTGGTGCGCTCCAATGTATTTATTGCACGGATTTAGTGCCAATTTGACCTCTTGTCTGCTACTCCAACATGCCTGTTGATCTCCGATATTGAGTGCTTATAAAAATGTGGCTGCTATCATAAAATAAAACTAGGTTTTATTATTTTAAGCGCATATAATCTAAAGGCCATTTTTCATACATTGCATTACAGTTTCGCCATGTTCTTAACGGTGTCCGGCTCGCTTTGGTGACGAGGGTAAAATGTGGAAAACCTAAGCGAAATTTATTGTTTCGAGAATGTCACCCTTTATCGAACGTTTCCATATAAAATTTGGGGATGAAACATAAATTGTAGCATCCGTCCGAGGACGTTTTACGAGGCTTCAGAGAGGATCTGGTTCGTCTTTAATATTGGGCCGGGGCTCATGTATTTGTGATGTTACTTGTGTTTACTCAACGCTAATGATTTCAGTCAACAATAAAAATTGCCGTGGATTATATAAATAGCGTCAATATGGTACAATATTAACAAGAGGCTAAATTATGACAATATCATTTAAACTAAAAAAATCAAGGATCTTTCGAAGGACTTACGTTAATCCACCGACATTTGGTTAAAATCTTAGACAACTAGTGCACGCGCTGATCGCGCGGAGTTTAAAGTGGCGTACACACGGCCCTAAAATCAGAGGCAATATCGGGAGAGCGAAAATCGGCTACGACTCTACACACGTCTCTGCCAGCTAGTACGTAACCGACTGTGTAGCAGAGCGCTCTTTGATAAGATGCCGCCGGCGCTTTCCAAACAACAAAACATTTCGAGTTTTTCTTAAAACTAGCTAGCGTAGTTTCTTTGCCAATCTCTTCATTAAAAACTTGCAAAAGCATTTTTAAAGCTTCCTGCTTCATATCTAGATTAAAATAATCTTTATGTTTCTTATCCCATAGATTGGGCAACTCCTTAGAGAGCTTCCTTCGACCTTTTCTATAGTAGTCTTCTCGCCGCGCCGCACACGCAGGCACGCTCAAAATAAAATGTCGACCTGTGGCCGCCGCACACGCTGGCGTACTGCGACGAAATCGGCCCGATCACGCTACATACGACACGACAACACCCCCTACACGATTTTTGCCCCTAAATCGTGAGTGCGCCCGAACCGATTTCGAAGTTAGGGTCAATAATAATAATTATGTTTCCGATTTGCCTACAAACGACGCGATTTCGTGTACGATCTAGGACGCTCCCCACCACCGGCCCGATATTGCCTCTGATTTAGGGACGTGTGTAGACCACTATAATGTTCAAAATAGACGCCAAGCCAATGTCAGATCACCATGGTGGAAAATTGGAAAATGAGGAAGGAAATTTGGAATAAAAATTTGAGACAATTCTTTACGTGGCATGCATTGCGAACCATAACAATATAAATCGGCTCGTTTGTGCTACGTTTTTTGGTGTTAATTGTGCATCAGAACATGATAATTTTAATGAAGTGCAAAACACAGTTTGACTCATCTCATAACACAACACAAACAATTTTGCACAGAAAATCCAATAACTCACAAACTAGGTCTTTGGAGATAATGTATCAAACACTAAACACGTCGCTGGCAGGTTGAATGGCTAGACAGTGGGACCAACCTGGATTGTTTTGCTTAGTCGTGGTAAGTCTAAATCTGTAGTTGTTGATTTAGCAGTGATGTAGTTTGTAATGTCTACTAAAACTGTAACTTGATTTCAGGTTTCTTATAGGTGGTGGCAGGTCGTTCCAACAATGTGTTGCAGTAATTTTAAAACTACCACGAAAAGCAGCTGTTCGGTGTCTAGGTGTAACTAGTAAGTAAGAAGACCCTCGAGTATTATGTTTATTTAGGTCACTGGACCATGTTAGTTTTTTATAGAGGTAAGTGGGCCTACTTGTAGAGACAACACTGAAAAGAAGTGAGGCCAAGTGAAGTTTTCTACGCGATGGCATTCTCAAAATTATGTTTTTATTGAGAAAGAGTATAATATGAGAGTGAGGTGGGACGTTAAAACAGAATCGAGCACAGGCATTTTGCACCCGTTGTATGAGCCTTTCTGTTCTGCTTAGTAGACATGCACCATACACTGTATCTGCATAGTTGAGCTTGGACAAGATCAAGCTTTCACACAACATAATACGCATGTCCTCACTGATATAGGGTCGAACCCGATAAAGAAGCTTCAACCTGTAAAAACAATTTTGTACTGCCTCTGCAATATGTGTCTCAAAGTGTAAGTATTGGTCAAGTACAACTCCTAGATTGCGAGCTTCAAGTACCTGCTCTATTTGACAACCCTTGATCTTCACATCCAGCACACACCTCTGCACCCTGCTTACCATCTCCCTAGTCCCAATAAACAAAAACTTAGATTTGTTGGGGTTAAGTATCAGAGAATTTCTGCTCGCCCAATCTGATATATTATCTCAATATTGATTTATTTCATTCACAGATTCAGAGCAGCTGTCTGGCTTACAGGAGACATATACAACTGTATATCGTCAGCATAAAGGTGAAACCTAGAGTGTGCTTTAGTTCTACTCATGTCGGCTGTATATATTATAAACAGAAGTGGCCCCAAAATTGATCCCTGAGGGACTCCTCTCACAACTGAACCAAGTGAAGATGATGACTTGCTACCATCACTATTCATCACCTGCACCAGCTGATATCGGTTACTCAAGTAACTAGCAAACCAACATACTGATTTGTGATCACATCCGTAATACGCAAGCTTAGAAAGAAGAAGAGGAATACTGATGGTATCAAATGCCCGGAAACTATCCAATAATGCAAGCAACGTCCCCTTGTCCTTGTGTAAATATAATTGGTATTTGAATCTATTCCCTGTCCAATTTAATTTTTATGCAGTCGGTGCACTGTTAGAAAAATCCTTGAAAGACATAAAAAAGAATGAAATTGCTGTCTAGCGCTCAAGTACTCATCTCCGAGTGGAATAATTGTTCAGATGAATCGACTTTTTACTTCGTCTGTTAGTTTAAAGTTTTCAGCTTAAGTCACCGAAGCAAACGCGACCCAGAAGCTGAACTGACGAAGAATAAATTAAATGTGCAAAGTTGGAAGTACCTACTTTTCCACGAGACCGCCAAGTGATGTAGAGCCCCGGTTGTTGAAATCACGGTTGCTTAGATTTTTCTAGATATTTTATTGCGTTTTAGCGAAATTTTACCGCAATGCTGTGGTTGAAATATAAATTAATTTTAAAATTATTTATTTTATTACAGCCTTTGTATTTTACTAGGTAATATGCTTTAACAGAGGGTCAATGTTAATGTAAGGGCATATTAAACGACAGACACAAATGTTAAGTCTATGGGCAGCGGTGATCACTTACCATCACTTGCTAATTTGTCTCCCTAGGCAATAAAAAGAAATCCCCTAGCATTAAAATAGATTTTTGGAAATAAGCTAGTTCGCGCGGAAATGTGTAGTTATTTGATAATCAAAAACCATGTAAGTAACATACAATTGTATTACATTGAGATCTTTTTGTTTATCTGCTACTTAACAATCTGCCTAGAGATAATATGGCATTAGTTTAGGCGTTTTCCGAGCAAGGAATTCAATGTAGAGACCCATGCATCTATTAGACCTTCTGTTCAATGTGCCTATTGTTAATTTAAAACTCATGTCATTACGCTGCTTTCTCTCACGATGAAGTCATTCGTCGACGAACATGCTGTGGACAACAGTTTTTATTAGGTATATGAACTATTATATCATCTTCTCTAGCCTGTGAAGGATAGTAAACGAGCCACCATAGAAGTTTTATTGTTCTAACATCCATAGACTCTCACTCCTTCAAAATGTTAAACTTGTGGAGTAAGTTTGATATTGCTGTTTGTACTAAATTTTTCCATGGTTACTAGTGCCGAACCAATTAACCCATAAATGGGCAATACTATATTGATTGTTCAATGGCTTCTCAAGCGGTCCGATATTATTACATTTGTTTCTATTGTCGTAAGAGGCTTGTTCTAAACCCCAAACCTGTTTATTTCCTCGGCTTCTAACTCAACTTTGTTTCAGCAATTTGCTTAAAACCCTGTAAATGTTGAACCACGTACCCGAAATACTTATTTCCTGTCATATAAAATAATTAACAATGTGCGTATATAGGCACACGTTACCCGCGTCCGAACGTCAAGATAATGCCAAAATCCCGGAACACAAAACATACTCATATAGATATAATACCCTCTGTATTCGTAAGAAAGGAGCCGTTTCCCTTTATTGGATACCCTGTCTTTTTCATCGCCCTTTGATTCAAGCAAGCCCAACTAACAGGTGTCATATTTCAATGGAAGTTTTTCCTCTTGCTTAATTCGATCCAACAAATGGTTTGGAAAATACCAATTCCATGACGTCATTATATATTTTTGTATGGAATACATTTGTGTATGAGCGTCAGGGAAATGTATGGGAAAAATATATTATGGCTATTCAAATAATATGGTGGTAATGTTCGTTCGTGGCATTCATTATTTGTGTATTATGGTGTTTTGAACACGTAGATTATCCTAGAAATATGCTTTGCGTTTTGAATACAATGGGGTATGATGACTAGAAATTACAGTAACTCATAATAGGTAAATGTATGCTTTGCTTACGATGTTAAGCTTAAGCTTTAAGTACCGCCGTTCTTTTTTAGTTGCATAAGTACCGACGTGAGGTCAGGCAGACCACCATTGCCTTCATAACTAAAAACATTAAGTTGTTTCATATTTTTGTAAAATAACTGTTCATATGTATTATTTATATATCTAGTTATTGTATATATAAAGGAAAATATAGCTGGTATAATATTTATAACTAATTATAAAGTTTCACATTAGGGCATTTAATTCTTTGGGAGAAAAACTTACTTTCACTTTAATAATAAAAATTTATCAACTCAGCAATATTTTTCTTAACAATACAGTTTTTCTTAATGTTTAGTAATTACGTAAACCATAAAAAGTACAATATAGCGTATAAAATAAACAGTTTTTTAGAACATCACAAGGTACCAATATGTGTGCACTATTAAAGTTTATAATCACTCTTCAAGATAGGTTTGCGCCATTGTAGGCACACATGTTTCAGGGTCCTTATTGGCTCAACTAAAGTTCTTTACCCGAAATTGTTCTTCCTAATGATTTGTAATCCGAATGATCACACTATTAATTGTAGTGCAACTGGCGATGTTCATAACACTCATGTATCCGAAAATTGTAATTGTTTTTTTAACTAATTCGTTAAAAAAACAATTACAATTTTCGGATACATTGGTTTCGGTGTTTATTGGTTTAAATACAATTAATTGCATTAAAACTAACTATAACTAATTGGCTATTTAGACATAAATTGTAATTAATAATATCATGAATGTAAATATATTTAAACACCTACTGTTTTTTATCATAACGCTTTTATCCCTAAACATAATTACCACAATGTTTTCACTCATACTCAGAAAGAAAAATTGTTTTGAACGATTAAAGTTTTATTTATTATTTATTAAGTTCGTTTTACTGATTTTTGTCTTAAATGAATGAAATTCAGGTCAGAATGTCTTCTTGGGGGCACTATGAAAAAATACTTAGAAAAATTACCGACTAATTTCGAGGTAGCGCTCGCCGGTCGCTGCCGCGGCACCGCTTGCTTCGCTCGCTCGGCTCGCGCGTAGTTGGTCACAGTTCTAACCTAACCTATGGATCCCTTCCATATCGTTTTTACGACAAACGGTTAGTCGGAGACAAAAAACACCAAGACACTTTTAGCCTTATATTTAGGTGTTTTATACGATAGAATAGAGACAATAAGTGATTTGCAAAAATAACACATTTTTGGCTAAATTTTAAGTCCTCGCGCCGTAGCACCCCCCAGGCCTACACTCCAACCGAAATTCATAAAACACGATTCATTTACGGTTATGTTTATGGCCTGGGAGTTTATACCGCAGTTTTAACCGTACCTAAACCAATAACTATAGGACCGATTCGGTTCTGGCACTTCGCCGGCCGCTATCGCAGCACGCTCGCTTCGCTCGCTTGACTCGTGCGTTGTGGTCACAGTTCGAACCTAATCTAAATGCCTTATTATTATGAATAAAAAGAAATCTAAACAAAAAAGATATGACTTTGAATAATAGTGTAAAAGATGGTTATGTTGAGGAAATATAGGAAAACAAACAAAAGTATAATAGATGTTTATTGCTACTGACATTATGAAGTTGAATGCTTCGGAATTATGAACATTAGAGACAGAGTAGTTAAAAATTGTGTTTGTTAGGATGAAAAATGTTAGGAAGAAGATTTTCGGATTTCCAATTATCGGAGTTGAAAATTTAGGTGAACTTTGGCGCACCCCATGTTTCACCGTCAGACCTTTCCTGTTCGGATGCTGAATCATAGTCAAGGTAATCAAATTTTGGTCAATATCGTTACAGTCGGACTCTGAGCTCCTAAATAGCCATTTCACTAAAATTTCTTCATAATCTTTATTTTGAAGCCACTTTTTTTACTTTGATTTTTGTTCGTCGTTACCAATTGTATACCCGAAGTTCCGGGCTTATTCATTTTTATACCATTCATATAATCTATATATAATACACACATACATATATAACAGACCACGTGCAATCTTATTTAAATCAAAACTCGCCGGAATTGCACGCACCGACATAGCCACTCCCCATAAACGCTACCAAGCGACTGCTCGAGGGGTACAGAAAAGCACAAGGGGTTACATCTTCGCTAACATATGAAACTCGAATTTCCGAACGCTAAAAGTGTCTATCAGATGACACGTCGGTACTTAAAGGTTAAAAATAATCAAATGCGGATATCATAGGTACATAAAATACTTCCAGAGAGCTAAAAGTCTCCCTGTGGTCGGTCCCTCATGACTGAGGATCGTGGTCATCGGCGGATGTGGATGGTTTGCACCTGGTTTCGATGATCTGCCTCCACCGGTGGTTGATGACTCACTTGATCGCTCCATCTGGTTAGGGACCGTCCCCGGGCTCGTTTACCCTCCGTGTTCCTAGCAACGATCAGCTTTTCAAGGCTCTCTTCACCCCTCCTCATTATGTGGCCAAAGTAGGTTAATATGCGCTGCTGGCAGATGGTGGAAAGGCGTGTTTGGACACCAAGCTGCGAAAGGATCGATGCATTGGTGCGCTTGGCGGTCCAGGGTATCCTCAGCATGCGTCTTCAGCACCACATCTCGAATGCGTCAATCCTTTGCCGTTCTCTGGCTCGTATTGTCCATGTTTCCACACCGTACAAGAATATGGGGAATACTAGCACGCGTATTAGACGGGTCTTGGTGGTGTTGGTAATACCCCTCTTCTTCCAGATGACATTGAGTCGAGTCATCGCGTCCATAGCCATACCAATACGCCTCTTTATCTCCGGTACGCAGCTGCCATCATTGTAGACTAGTGCGCCCAAGTATATATAGTGGTCAACGATGTCAACCCCTGGGATGATATTAGTTGAGCTGGGGAGTTTTTCGGCACGGTCAACTATAATTAATTTCGTCTTTCTTCTGTTTACTGCGAGGCCCATGCAGTTGCTCTCGGTCTCGAGTCTCTGAAACAGCTCCTGCATATCTTACATAGACGTCACTAAAAAGACCGTGTCATCGGCATACCTGAGATTCGATATCCGCTTTCCTCCTATCAGAAATCCCTTGTCCCAGTTTTCGAGTACTTTTCGGATGATGTACTCCCCGTATATATTGAACAGGGTCGGGGATAGGATGCAGCCCTGTCGCACTCCCATTTTGGTTTCGAACACATTAGAACAATCGGTGCCGATTCTGACAAAAGAGCGGTTCTCAACATATAGTTGTTGGATCAAGCCAATTAAATGCTCGGGAGCTCCCATCTCGCTTAAAACACTCCACAACTTATCCCATTGCACGCAGTCAAAAGCTTTTGTATAGTCTATGAAACATAAGACTACTGGACAGTTGAACTCCCTGCTCTTTTCGATAACTTGGCGTATGTTAAGAAGCTGTTCCCTTGTTCCTTTGCCCTTCACGAAGCCGGCCTGTTCTTCCGGTATCTGGCTTCGGAGAAAGTGGTTGAGGCGCTTATTAATGATGTGCAGGAGGATTTTACTTGCATGGGAAACCAATGCGATGGTTCTATAGTTGCCACAAGTCTTAGTAGAACCTTTTTGTGTAAAGGAATGAACACCGATTCTGTCCACTCTGTTGACCATTTTCCCGTTCTCCACACATCATTACATATTTCCACCATTATGTATGTTCCTGCCTCTCCAATGTTCCTCAACAGTTCGGCAGGGATGCCATCTTTGCCTGGTGCTTTTCCATATTTGAGGGCTGTGATAGCGCTTTCTACTTCCGAACCAAGAATCTCTGGTTCGTCTGGTGTTAACTGCGCTCCCCGAGTTATTGGGTTTCCTGTATCGTATAATGCTGTACAATACCGCTTCCAGCGTTCTAGAACCTGTGACGTGTCAGTCACGAGTTTCCCCGTCTCATCCTCTATGGCGCACGTTTTAGAGCTTCGCACCCTAGTCAGCTCTCTCACTTGGCGAAACAGGTCTCTGGTTTCGCTTCGTATGCTATGTTGTTCAAGCTAAAAGTAAATGAAACGAATTAAAGTGTTAAAGCCATCGACGAAGCTTTTAATTATTTTCTCAGTCTTTCACCACATTACTAGTTTAACTAGGTCTGCGTAAAAGAAATAGCATTTGGAATTTAAATATAAATGAGGTTAGGATAAAAAGTTTATCCTACTTTTTGTATTCGTGCGCATCATATTTCGGAATAAATTGAGCATCGGCTATTAATCCCACTGCTTTTCTTTTCTTAATGGCTTATTTAGGTGAACTAAATGAGCACCATTTATGACGCTGCATAAATGGCTGGAGTATGATGTTAATGAAATAAATGCAAGAAATTACAAACACAAACAAAACTTACCGTAAGCTTCTTACAAAAATGAATTTATTGCTAATTATAGAAATTGTATCAAAGCGATTAAAAACAGTAGCCTTGATTTTCTTGCCCGTTGCTATTGTGATCATCGCATAATCTCCGATTTTGAGTTCATTAGCTTGATCGTGATCTAAGTGAAACATTATTTTGTATTTGACTTTGAATATTTTAAGTCTTTTGGTAAATCTTTTAAATTACCTAGCTAGTGCGTAACGTGCCATTTCTAGAGCTGTTTCAGTAGAGTTTTATGTCCGAAATAACTATAAAATAAATAATTTTAAAAGACTTAGCATGACTGAGAATGGTTACGACCTGAGTATGCATATTCTAATAAATTAATTACTTGTTGCAATGAAAACAGTTGGTAGTAAGTATGAAATGAGTTCTAAGGAAATAATTCCTTTATGGTTACGTTATTTTATAAGTACTTATTTTGAAAGTTAGTAATACAATTGTGAAGATTTGAAACATAATATAAGATCTGAAATACATGATTATAAACATATTTAATATCAATAACTTCTTATAGCTAATTGAATACACATATTTTATAGAAGATAACAACTTATAGCATTTTGAATCTTTACTACTAGCTTTTGCCCGCTGCTTCGCACGCGTAGATTACGATTAGATAAAATATTTTGTACGAACACCCTCCTCAAGCAAGGTGCAACATACATGCTAAATTTAATCTTCTTGCGCCCAGTAATTTCGGCTGTAATGAGTCTGTCAGTCAGTCAGTAACGGAAAGATTTTATATACACAGATTGCAGTGATTCCATTGAAAAAATAAAAGTTTTTACACAAACTCGGAATCCCTTTTCCACCCTCTTAGAGAAAAATTCCAAAATAAATGTCTTTGTGTTCGCTAACGTAATTTGCGAATCCAATATACAAAGTATGAAGTTAATCCCTTGAAGGCATAAAAGGTTCTATGCAAATTATGACTCCCCTTTTTATCGACTTAGGTAAGAATTTCCAAAAAGACTTTCTTAGTGTCCACTCACTTCATTTGAGGAACCAATAGGTATTCAAAGTTTGAAGTTAATCCATGGAGGGAATAAAAAGTTTCATACAAATTCTGACAACCAGTTTAACCCCTTTAGGGGCGGAATTTCCAAAAATCCTCTCTTAGTGTCACAACTTAAGGCACATACATGCTAAATTTCATATACTTGCGCTCAGTTGTTTCGGCTGTAGCATGTGTGTCAGTCAATCAGTAACGCAAGGATTTTATATACAGACAGATTATACAAATAGATGTCCGTGTGGTGACGGATTAAGAGTACGGAATGTCACCACCCCATATCATCCCATGGGTGTCGTAAGAGCCGACAGAGGGAGCATATTATGCAGAGAACAGCACTGTAAGAGAAGGAAAACTTGATAAAAACCCTATACCAACCCGTTTGGCCAGCGTGGTATAGTAGGACAATTCTTCCTGTCAAAGTAGAGGCTAGTCCAGCAGTGGACTGTTAAAGGCTGATGATGTGTATACAAATAAATAATATTTGACTGCCTCCGTGGTACAGTGGATAGCGTATGCGTCTGCTAAACGCGAGGTCTCGAGTTTGATTCCCGGGTCGGGCAAAAGTATTACTGAGTTTTTCCCAATTCTCAGAAGCAGCACGGAGTCTGCCAATATGCCCGGTAACGGCAATAGGCTCGCCCCCTATTACGTGGGACCTAATATGCAACATGGTGAAATGTGGGTGTACTATTACACCTCTGCCCATACAGGACTATAAAAAAAATAAACAAACTGTCTGTAATCTCAAAATAACTGTATTGCATATTGTTGCTAACCCGTTTCCAGTACCCCAATGATTTATTTAGATAGTTTTTCTGTCTGTCTATTTATTCAGGGTAATCTTAAAAATGGCCGAATCGATTTAGATGTGTATTTTACTAATGGTTCATGAAAACTCTCGAACAAACTATGAACATTTCATTTAGGCGCAACTACCCACCCCCATAGGTCACTTCGAAAACTCCTTTCTTGGTGTTCACTAACGTCATTTGAGGAACATATATACAAAGTTTCCAAGTCAATTCACTGAAGGAATAATAAGTTTAGTTTAATACACCCTTTGATCACCTATCTAACCCCCTGAGAGTAGAAATTTTCAAAAGAACTAATTATTTGTGTTCATTTTCGTCGTTTGAGTAACCAATGTAATATAAAAGTTTGAAGACAATCCATTAAAGGAATAAAAAGTTACATGCAAACTTTGACCCTCAACCTTACCCTCTTAGGGGTGGAAGTCCCAAAAAAATAATTCTTATTGTTTACTATTATCATTTGAGGAACCAATATATAATGTTTGAAGTCAATCCACTGAAGGAATAATAAGTTTCATACACACTTTGAACCCTATCCTAACCTCTGAGGGTAGAAACTTTTTGAAAAACAAATTCTTAGTGTTCACTATCGTCGTTTGAGGATACAATATACAAAGTTTGACGTCAATCCATTAAAGGAATAAAAAGTTTCATACAAACGTTAACCCCTATCTTACCCCGTTAGGGGAGGAATTTCCAAAGAAACAAATTTTAAGTGTTCGCTATCATCATTTGAGGAACCAATACCTATATAAGATTTATAGTCAATCCACTGAAGGAATAATAAGTAACACACTTTGACCCCTACCTTTCCCCCTGAGGACCGGAATTTAAAAAAAAACAAATTCTCAGTGTTCACTATCACGACGATAGTGAACTGAACACTGAGGAACCAATATTCAAAGTTTGAAGTCAATCCATTAGAGAGATAAAAAGTTACATACAAAATTTCATCTTCTTGTGACCAGTAGTTTCGGCTGTAGCGTGTCTGCCAGACAGTCAGTAACGCAAGGATTTTATATATTAAGAAAATATTAAGATAACTAGCATATACATTTTTGAAAATTATAAAGTGACCCGTAAAATATTTCAGGTTAATATCTTAAAGTAACTGTTATCAGTCCCCCGAGACCTGATATTCTCTCATAAAATTAATAAACTCAAAGGTGCCGATGCAAAAAAACATTATTACTTGGGGTATAACGTATTGAACATATACAGCATCAATATCGCTGCGTACATTAAGTTTAATGTACTGTGAATAATTGACTTGGGTGTATGGTTAAACACCGATGATGTCGTAGAATAATTTTACACGTACGTATAACTTGAAACAGTAATTCACAGTGTTTAATGGTTCGGAATTGTGATAGTTTAACTTAGTGCCCGCATTCATATCAACAGGGTTAGGGCTATGAAATCTGCGGCGTGTAATAAATAAATCCCGTCACTTTCTGCACTATCTGTTTGCGATAAATTTCTCTGAACCCCATAGAATTTGATTTTATGTCACACATTTCTTATTATGAATAGTTGGGCCACACAGTCCACCGCGCTGACTAATTGCAGTTTTGCAGACTTCACATATTACCGAGAATTTTATGGAGAACTCTTAGACATGCATGTTTCGATACGATGCTTTCCTTCAGCAAGCAAATGAACCATTTAGTAGTTTCGAGAAGTTAGCAGCCTGCGCCATGGATTACACTAGACTCAACAACAGTAACAGGTAACAGTCTGTTAGTATTTTTACTGGAATACTGCTGCCTTAGTCTATTTCTATAAACGACTGTTTCTATATCACTGTAAAATAATTTATACTACATTTTATAATTATGCCAGGTTTGCCCACCTGAATGTTGATATGTAGAATAATAAAGTTCTATATAGCCGATGCCATTCTGTAGATATGAGTGAATTAATATTATGGTACATTTTAAATATAACCGCGGTTACATTTCGGCAATAACATTTATTATTTGCTTTAAAGAAATGCTGCGGTAGAACGTGTTAATTATGAGCAAAAATTACAGCAGTGCTTTTGTGTAAAAGGAAATTATACTATGTAGGTACCATTGTGCTTGGTATCTACTGCTTTTTAATTCTTCTATGTATATGTGACATCATCATCATCATCCTAGCGTTGTCTCGGTTGCGATCCAAGACCTTCGACTTTGGAGCTCAACGTCCGCTGTCTTCTTCTTTATGTGAATTTAATTAAATTTTTTGTAGGGATCGTCGACGTTAGGAATAAATGCTGATACGAAGATAAGCTAGACTCGAAGAAGCAATTTGTGGTAAACACAAAGTATTGACCTCTAGAGAGCAGTGACAAGGCGACATGGCAACTGCTCACGCCATTACGCCAGCTGTACAGATCTACAGTTTTTATAGTAATTATGATTGATCTCAAACTAACCGTACATGTATTTTCAGCAGACGACGTATGGGTTAGACAGACTTAAGTATTTTGCATTCCACTGTCTCGTATCATATTTATCATAACCTAGTGCAATTGGCTGCTAAAAGTTTAATTCACTTGGGAGGTGAAACATACACAACTATACATATTTTTTTTCTGAAAATACTATGAACCATGACTTTTGTTCGTCAACAGATTAATATTATATTGTCAACTAGCTGTTCCCCGAGATTTCACCCTCATTCTTTTCAGTATCTCAACAACAATGACACCTACCTCCTTTATCTTCCAATGAGATCAAAAGCTTCAGCGATTCCCGAGATTAACTTGGACGAACATAAAGAGGCAGAGAATTATTTATATACGTTTATAATGAAAATTACTTAAGTTAGCAATACCGTAGGCACCAAGTTAATTATGTTCCATCATTCGTCAAACTCTCCTTCATCTAATATCCTGAAATGACGTCACACCAGTACCTCGATTTTTATTATTTATTACCCTGAAAACTCGATTCCATACTCCTAATACAAATCACGGCACTTTTCCCGGTAAATAAAATCAACGGTGCTGGCATTGAGTGATTGTTTACGGGCGCACAATGAAGGATCGTTGACAGGCCATTTCACGTACGATTCCCTGTTTATGTGGTGCCCACGTTTACCTGGGCTTTCGAGATATGGTGCTGGAGGCGGATGGAAAGGATCAGCTGGACTGAAAAAAAGACCAATGCGGAAGTATTGAGCCTTGTCCAAGAAAAACGGAGCATTTTAGTGACAGTAGAAAGAAGAAGAGGAAAGATGTATATGATATAAAGGCCACCTTATAAGACATGATGATTTTATTAAAAACTTACTGGAAGGCAAATTAGAAGGAAAGAGAGGAAGAGTTCGACCCAGACGGGCATACACGGATCAACTGAAAGCAAAAGCAAAGGTCATGTCGTATAAAGAGGTCCGGGTATTGGCCGAAGACCGAAATATATGGCGTACATTCCACCGACAAGAGCACAGCTCTTAAATTGAAAAGAAGAAGAAGAGAAAAACGTTTACCTGAGACTTGCGGCTCTTTTGCCACTAGTTTTCTAAGAACTGTACGTGCGCATAGTGCATAGTTGCTCGGGACTGTATGTTTTGAACAGCCTATTCTACAATACCGAGGTATTTACTTCATAGGTAATTACTCCATTTCATTTACTGGCGGGGGGAGGGGGGCGGGGGGTGCGCATCGTAAAAACGGAAAATACACGAAGACAATAGCATCGAAAGATGCGATAACTCGACATCAAACACTATAACAAATTGTCTGGTAAGCGTGGTATAGTAGGGCCAATCCACTTATTGATTCACAATGATACATATAATTGTGACCCAAATTAGGAGCACCTTATGTCCAGCTGCGGACTTCAAAATAGGCTGTATAATGATGTTATTAATATACAAACCGTATAGAAATCAAATTTCTCGCCTAGGTGTAATTTTGATCTAGTAATCATTCATCATTAAAAACAGACGAAGATATTATAGCGTATATTGGTATACGGTATACATTGTTTAGATAGATTGCATGCGGTGTCGGCCACAGACGACCAGCTGCTTAGGAAATAGTTGTAATGGCCCCACACGAGTTATGTGATCCAAGATCTTGCACCAGTGTTTGGGTAGTGTATACCGTTATGTAAGTAAGTCGACTGGGTCTCAATGTGGGGGTGTCAACCCGTTTGTTTTACTGCAATACTAATGTTTTATGTGTGCATTCATGTATTCCGTAAGTAATAGTTGTAATTACTTACTTGATATACTGTTCAGTTTCTTGTTTGGAATATATAGCTTGGTTTCTTGTTACTTAAGAGTCTCTTCAGTGTAGTGGGTGGTTAGTTTTGTCATTATTTTCGCCGTCCCGTTTATTTGTATTGTAGAAGTGAATCGGCTGTATCATGGTGCGTGGTTTCGCGGACGCGCGCGGCACATTTACCGTAACCCGACTCGCGTTATAACTTCAAAAGTACCGTGCGCGTCCGTCTGTAAAACCACGGTCCGTAATATGCGGGCTTTAGGAGATAGATTTCCATTCGTTTTGGACAACAGTATTTTCATTAAGAAATGCGAAGTGAGACTACTATATTTATTTAGTTTGGAACATTAGAGAAACATAATTTTATAACTGAAGCTTGATCTAATCTAACCTAATCTAACACAAAAAACATAAAACAAAAAAAAGTGAAAATAGTAACAAGGTTTAGGCATCGTAAAATGCCTCCGCATCAATGTCATCGGGTAACGTGCCCAGAAGGCTGGCAGCATTGCCACGCTGGATGGCAATACTGATTCTTTGAGCAAAGAATAAACCAGCCTTCTGGTCACGTGAGACGTCGATTAACCGTTTAGACATTTCCCGGAATAGAGAACGAGCGCTCGGACCCCATGAGCCTAGCGTTTCCACGGCTCAAACACGTAATAACTTACTAAATTACTGTATTTGCGTTGAGGGTTTCCGCAGTTGCAGCAGCAGCGCCAGTATGGCCTCCCGTGCTTGGAACATGTGATGGTGCGAGGATGTCTACGCAGGTTGCGTACCACACCAAAGCCCTACCCATTTTCTAAGACAATGACATACCATCAGGTCTCTTACCGTTGTCGCGTACCAAACTATTTGGTTCAAGTACAGCTGGTACGCCAGACGCGACAAGAACACGACGGATTATGTCATTTAGATGGGCATGACGAGGAATTCTACCAGCGCTTCTACTGCAAGATAGCCCATGGTGTCCGAGGCTATCGACGTCTTCTCCACAATGACATCGGTGCGGAGAAACACACGGAGCACCTAAACGCAGACAAGTAAAATAAATAAATAAAAATATTTATTAACGTAAAACAATTACAAAGTATGTTCATGTCCGGCGGCCCCACACTAGGCAAGCCTGTCCTGTGGGTGCCTGTTAAGATTTACAATGTTGATTTCATCATAATTTATTCTCGGATTACATCATCAAACTAGAGCTTAACTAATCTTATTTACTAAGTATATATATATATATATATATATATATATAAAAGTGGCAATACGGAACGTCTCATCGTCCAACACGGTTCCAGTGTTGGACGATGGTAGTGCCTGAAGCCATAGACCGGATTTTCACAGCCAGCAAGCGAGCACGCTTTGTAACATTAAGAGATGTATCCAAAAGACTTTTTCTTACTATGTTACAAAGCAACGCGTCCCACTGTCTTCGGGAGAATAGGTTGGTAGGCAAATCAGTGTTTGGACAAGCCATTTTCCAGGCGTTTATAGTTTCGGTTTTGCACAACACTTCTGAGTTAATGCTAAGTTAGTACTGGTACAATACATCTTAGTGTGTTTACCCTCTACGGGGATCGTACCCACTACGCTGACAATGTTGAGCTCAAACTTTGTTTTTCAAAACCGTGCCACCTGTATAGCTAATATAAGTTTCGCAATAAATTCTGGTTTCCAGTGGAACAAGTAACCAAGTTTAAAAATATCGGTTCCCATTTCCCGCTCTAAAGTAGAACTTGTTGTGCAGCTTTCAGTAAAGAAAATACCAATGCTAGGAAAGAAAATGCCTCAATAAGCTTGGCAAAGTATAAAACGTGGTATTCGTGAATTTAATATCTTCGTAACTGCCTTTCAAAGAAATCACGAAGTCTGACAATCAATAAAAACAAACTGTAGGACAAAATAAAAATCAATCTTCCAATATGCAGGGATCAAAATGTTATTTTATTGTACTAACCGAAGCCGCAGTTTTTCCTGCATTGATCGCTTCCTCGTTTTATTGTCACCTCCGTTCCTACAGTTATTGGTCCACTTACGTACCCTTTTCCTTTAGTGTAACCAACCGAGCTAAAAACCAATCTACCTTTACCTTTTTAATCATAGTAAAGGGTGAAACTGTTGCGATGAGTCCTGCTATTATTAATTTAGACCACGACATTCTCTCAAGCCAACGGTCTAAGCCCTTCATTGTTTATTCTGTAGGACGGTAATCAATTTCAAATTAACAAATTTTGAGCAAATTCAATTTATGGTCCTCTCAAAACACACTGACCAGAATATTATGCGAAAATTGAAAATTATTACGAAAATCTTCCGTGTTATTAATTGTGTCTATTCTGTTGGTGAAACTGTTTTGGTGCGGTAATGTTATAAATCGTAATCCAAAACAGTTCTATTCGTGTCTCGAAAGTTTTAACCTCAAATATTTCTGGCAAATAATGTTTGCATTGCACTACTTTGGTGTCTTTATTTTGTGAAGACTGTAGCTATATAAACGTCTAAATCTTTACTGCTTAAAATCAAACGTTTTCAAAACCAGTTTGTAGATTCTTAGTCACGTTCACACATCTGCATTTAATAGCACAAATATTAAGAATGGCTACAGGCAATATCAATAAGTTACAGTAAGTTCAACTATTGAAACAGCTAGACATAGCACGGCTAGTTGCATATCTTAAATGCGCCTTAACGTAATATGCAATACGTACATTATTATGTTGTCGTTTTCGTTTTCTGACTTTTATAGCATCACAGAGGCGGAGGCAGAGAGGTAAATTTCAATTCAAATTTACTTACTACCTCTTCATTTCTCATTTACCAGACTTATGAGTAACTAGCTTTTGCCCGCGGCTTTGCTCGCGTTAAGAAGTATTATTATTAATTAGGTTTACTTAGACTTTAATTTTGTTTAGCGTGTGTAAAAATTAGGGCCTACTAAACTTCTTTGTACACAACATTCTTAACTAATCTGTCATTAGGCGCTAAAATTATCAAGCTATTGGGTAAAATAACTCGTGAGCAAGCAACATAAAACTGTCCATGAGAGCTGAAGCAATGTTCTCTCAAGTCAATACCCGCAAATTTGAGAGTTTGCCCCTGAGACTTATTAATTGTCATGGCAAAGCAGACTTTTAGGGGAAACTGTAATCGTTTAAATTCGAACGGGATATCATTCGGTATTAATGGGATTCGTGGTATAAATACAGTTTCCCCTTTCGCACACCCAGTTAATATAGTGGCTTCCACTATATTGCGATGTACCTAACGCTTTCACTTGCAGTCTCGTACCGTTACAAAGTTTTGGGGGTTTTAAATTTCGCAACAACGTAATTGGAGTGCCCACACGCAGAGGCCGTTCCAAAATTCACGGACTGCGTGAGTAGGTATTTTACGCCAAGCGCGCGGGCAACGCGATCAAGTTGTTAATGTGTGCGTCTGTGTAGCCCAACAAAATCTACCTTGCAGTGAACTCACTGAGACAAAACAAATTGATACTTTGACCAATAACATTTATGATCGTAAATACAGAATTATTTTGGCTAAGGTATTTTGATGTTTAAATGTAATAACTCCAGGTAGATTCCATTGTTGTTGTTAAAAAAATCCGACTTTAAACAGTAGTAGAAACATGCAATCTCATTTACTTAGATTACACATACATACATACATAGACTCACGCCTGCTTCCCCGAAGGGGTAGGCAGAGGCATATTGAACGCCCACTTTTCGCCAGTGTTTTGATCCCACGTATTAGGTGGCGAGCCTATTGCCGCTTATCGGGATATTTTGTTTGCCAGAGATTACAATAAATGACTTAGATTACAATGAACTGACTTAGATTACAATAAATACTAATTCTGGTTATTCTGTGTTAAAATCCAAAATACTGAACCGATTTCGGAAAAATTTCTATGGGACCAAGCTGGAAGTAATATCATTATATCCTGTCCTATGAAATAAAAATAAATCCAAATTGGTCAATAAATGATGCATTAGTGAGGTAACAAACATGAAAAAATATGAAAAATAATACAACCGAATTGTGAACCGCCTCCGTTTTGAAGTCGGTTGAAAATATTAATCCCTACTAATATTATAAATTCGAAAGTGTGTACGTATGTATGTATGTTCCGTTTTCACGCGAAAACGGCTGAACCGATTTTTTTTAAATTTAATATAGAGATATATTGGACCATGGAGACGGACATAGGCTATCATAAGTTGCAAAAATTAAACTGGAAGGGATTGTAGGGAGGATAGAAGTTTGTACGGCAGAAATTTTGCTCTTGGAAGTAAGAACGCATGCGCGAATAATTAAGTGCTGCGCATGTGCTATCTGTCAGTAATGTCACATCATACATATTTTCATATTGTGCACGGTGATTCCATTGTTCGCATATCTAAACTAATAATTATATACTACGCTCAAACGGCTGAAACGATTTTCTCTACCCACTAAAATTATAAAGGCAAAAGTCTTTATTTTATAGATATAATAATTGGACATGTATTGAAACATGGCTTTGACATTTGTCATGGATACTGATCGAGTTACTTTGTACCTTATAGAGCTTCTGACTCTTTAGAATAATCAGGAGTGTTTTCACACAACTTGGGACTGAAAGTAGATATGGCTTATCCCGAATTTAACGCGCGTGAAGCCGCGGGCAAAAGCTAGTATACAATATAAATGAGATTTTAAATATTATACTACTTCGGCTGAAATAGTAGCCGAATCTTTTTCTGGAGTATCCATCTCCTCATTTATTGTACTATTACAAATCAACTGATAGCCACCATCGCCGCTATGTACTGTTTGCTAAAATGAATAAGTAAAAGTAACATCTTCATGTTTTGTTTTCAATACCATGCTGTCACCATTTATAACACATAAATCATATACGAACCAACATTTTTTCAGGAAGTATGTAATAATCAAACCTCATAGTACAAACCTCTTAGACGGTGATTGAGTCATTATTAAAAACAACATTTTAGCTGGAACTTTATTTTTACTTCGGCACCATACCTGAGAAATTACTGGTTCAGGAGATATTGAGGCTCAAAGTTAGTATGGATTTTTTCTAATTAGGTACAAAATCGATGCATTTACTCCACCAATATGTTCTTTAGACGCCCTATGACCCCATGGATAAGTAGATATTTCGAGCATAGCACGCACGCGCTTTTAATTACGGTTTAGAAAATGTAAAAACTTAAAAATATTCGTTTCCCTCGTATCATTCTTGGTAAGTATGAATTGGCAGTCATGTACACAACCAGTAGACTTCGGCTTTGTGATTACACAATATTCTTAACTAATCTGTCATAAGGCGCTAAAACTATCAAGCTATTGGGTGAATAGCCTGTCGTGGGTCGTAATTGCAAAACTTGCTCCAGTCATTAACCACATATCTGACAATGTCTGAACGCACCATCGCTCTATCTTGTGTTCCGTATAAGAGAGAGCACGAAACAAACATGCACCGTCACCAACAATAGGGACGACAATACATTCTTCAACTTCTCCATTAACGTTCAGATTTTCTTTAGCCATTTTAAAAAAGTCTAACCGACAAAACCTACGCTTAAACCAAACGAAAACAAAATAAATGCCAAATACAAACTTAACCGAAACAAAGCAAATGCAATCCAATATATTCCAAGAAAAGAACAGCCAAAATCGTCAAATATTATCCGCTAGAAATATTTAGGTATGGTAATTACTATACAGCAACCAAAACGATTTAACGAACAACAACATCCAACCAACTGCGTACAACTAACCTACCTGACGATGAAAGTTAAATAATAACTGGAGAGGGTCATTAATCCACAGAAAATCTTACAATCTCGATTAAAAAAATGACGTAACTGCACAACGCTATCTATTGTCAACATTTATAACTAAAATTATTTTGCTCGTCTTAATTTATTCGTTCCATTAGGTAGGTACTGATAGTTCAAACTAATACATTTACATCATCCATCATCCCTTAGTTTATCCCCATGGGGGTTGAATTTATCAAAATCATATTTAAGCGGACGTCTTCATCATAGTAGCTCCAATCTTTAATTTCAGTTCAATCAGTCGAAAATCTATGAAAATTTATACAAACTTTCATCCCCTATTTTATCCCCTTAGGGGTGGAATTTATCAAAATACTTTCTTAGGGGATGCCTACGTCATAGTAGCTATATGCATGCAAAGTCTCAACCCGATCTGTTTAAAATTGACAAAGTTTAATTCCCCTATTTTATCCCCTTGGGGGTAGAATTTATCAAATTCCTTTCTTAGCGGATGTCTACGTCATAACATTTACCTGCATGCCAAATTTCAGTCCGATCCCTTCAGTGGTTTGGGCTGTGCGTTGACCTTTGAGTTTTATATATATTTAGATACAATTTCTGACATTCATAAGAGTCACCTTGTGACCTAAGTGAATATAGTATTTTTGAATTTTGCGGTATTTATTTTATAAGAGCATCGATTTCGTTACCATTATTTTATTATACATATTCAACAATAATAACTCACATCAAGAAGGGTTGGTCGCGCTATAAATACAGTGGTGTTTACAAGGCACGCACACAGACGCAGTGACAACAGCAAGCGGCACACGTCCTACCTCGATGAGCGCTCAGCGCGGTCTAAAGTTCTGTAGACGCGTACAGGATTTATATAACGATTTCTAGCTTCGTTTAAAAATTAATTTAAAATATTTATTATAACATTTAGAAGCTGATTTTTTTTTCCTAGCAAGGTATTATATCAAATCTTATTAGAGACTATTTGTTTTTTTATTTCTTAGTGTATTTTATGTGATAGAAAATAATCCATTTAGACGTAAACTGACAATTTAATGACATTTTACGTAACATTTTTTGGTTTATTTCTGAATGAAACCTAACATTCTGGCACAATCATACAAAGGGGCAGGATGTTGTTATGTTGCAGATGCATTTAAAAGTTAATTACTCACATTATTTTCGATGTCATGGACCATCGCGTAATGCTCATAAAATGATTTCTTCAAAACATGCTTTGCGGAAACTTGATTTTTCTGTTGTAGGTAATTAAACACTTATTTTTACTACAGTTATACAATAGTAAACGAAGTGATCTAATAGTATAATCGTTAATTTCTTAATTTGTTGATATATCTGAGTCACAATCACGTATCTCCGCGCGTGTTAATCGCCAAAATGGCTTAAAAAATGGGAACGGCCTCTTAAGATAAGCCAAACCTGGCGGTTTCAATGAATTTAAAAATTGTACAGGGTTATTAGTATCGTCATCTGTATTAACGACAGTATCAATCGAAGTATAGACCTTTCTTTATACAAACTTTCATCCCCTATTTTATCCCCTTGGGGTAGAATTTATCAAAATCCTTTCTTAGGGGACGTTTATGTCATAGTAGCTATATGCAAGCAAAGTCTCAGCTCGATCGGTTTATAATTAACAAAGTTTCATACAAACTTTCATCACCTATCCCAAAATCCCAAAATCCTTTCTTAGCGGATGCCTACGTCATAAGATCTACCTGCATGCCAAATTACAGCCCGATCCCTCCAGTGGTTTGGGCTGTGCGTTGATAGATCACTATGTCAGTCAGTCACCTTTGAGTTTTATATATATATATAGATATACAAAATCAATAATTTGAAGTAAACCCTTACATAATATCCATATACATTATAGGTAAGAACCTTTTCTTTATACGTTTGTGGTTAGAACCGATTTTCGATTAAAAGCTTCTAAAATTACATTTGGGATCAGTTACGATATTGGTTTGAGATTTTGCTGAATACATACATAAAAACATAGACTCACGCCTGTTTCTCGAAGGGGTAGGCATTGACTGGCACGCCGTTTGCAACAATCCCGACATATCTCTCTTGCTTCATTCACTCCCATCAAATTAATAATATAAAATCTTATAATATATAATAATATATAAAATCCTTGCGTTACTGACTGACTGACAGACAAGCTACAGCCTAAACTATTGGGCGTAGGAAGCCTAAATTTGGCATGAATGTTCCTTGGGGACGGTAGGGGTGCACTAAGAAGGGATTTTGCGAAATACTCACAGGATCGGCCAAAACAGATAAATTTAAAAAAAGTGCAGGCGTAGCTGCTGGCGTCCTCTAGTGTAATATAAAATGTAATATAATAAGTAATATAAAATGCTTTAGCGACGCCGCATTAGCGAAAAATACTTTCCAACATAACTTTTGCAGAATGCAGAGCAGTAGATTCGTCTCGAATATTAAATAATTTGGAAATTTAATAAAGTCAAGAAATAAAGTTAAAAAAAGTAGTGTAGTGTATAAATAGCATTATGCTCTAAATGTATACGTACGTACGAACGTTTTAATAGTAGATATGTATACGTGGGTTTTTATCTTGTTCCGTTCTCACATTACTTTTAATCTATATATACAACATGTAACAAGTTTATATGCACATCCTGAAAGTACTTTGTTCAGAATCGGCAACTGAATCCATTGCCGTCATTTTTAATATTGTTTATTTTTAGTCTTAAAATAATTAAAATAACGTAAATTGTAGTCACTCATTTTAATAAAAATTAAGCTATTCGAAAATAAACCTTAAATTAAAGCAGAACGGCTTATTTTTAAATGCATTTGTTAAATGGTTCCACGTTGACTTACACAAACGCACACATTAATACAACACAATAGACGACAAAAGACAATAGCACACAATTGACCACCAAAATGTCTATCATCTATCTTTCGCTAACGTAGGTAATAAACAACGGGAAAGAGCGAGGCGTAACGTCTCGCTCGCGCTGGCGCATGACAAGCGCACCTGGCGATGCGCTTAGGCATGTTATGACAAGTACAACCGGGAATATCTATCTATCAGTGAGTGCTGTGAAGTTTGAAAACCTTTTTAAAAGTTCACTTGTTTACAAAATGTGTAATGGTGTATAATTTAATAATTATCACGACGGTGCCGGTGTGGAATGTTCAACATCATCTTGATGTTGACTTGACACCCCTGAACTTTCTCATTGTGGAGAAATATTAAATCACTAGTTTATTGTGACGAGAGAAAAAGTACCGAGTAGTTAATTAATTAAGATACTAGCTGCTTTTGAAACAGTGAAAAGATGTGATTTGTGAGGAAATTGTGAAGTGCTACGTGGACTAAAGAAATGTGATTTAAGCCTGTAAGTTATTTTATTATTCTATTATTGTAACTATTTAGATTCACAAGACAACTTTAAACACGCCGTTCTTGTTTATTTCTCTTATTGATATTCTTTTACTTTATCGATCAATAATGCTAACTAGGTATGATTAAGTTAAGATAGTCACAATAGTCACTTACGATGTTAAGAAACAATAGATCGTGCATATTAATAACAAACAATAAATAATTCGACTGTCCACTCCATAGCCTAAAAGTGTGATGGAAAGAAATACTCATAATATCTTTGGTAATATCAACAGTGGCCGACAAATTGTTCAAACATCATTTTTGTAAACCCCACTCTATCAGAGTGTGGTTTACAGACTGAATTTCATACATTTTGTTATATCGTATCGTGTTTCGTTCCTATCAGATTGCTGTTGTTTGTTTACCATAGCAACCGTTTCGTTTGTGTGCGTGCGCAGATTTACAGTGACCACGATTTTCACTTTTAATTGAGTTAATACTTTCTTTAAAAAACATTATTTACGCAAATAAAAAAAATATTTCAATGCATGCATTATGATTGTAACAAAGTTTTCAAACTGGGGTGTCTGAGGATGTGCGTTATTTCCATTACACGTTGTATAAAACTCAAAGGTGACTGACTCACATAGTGATCTATCAACGCACAGCCCAAACCACTGGAGGGATCGGGCTGTAATTTGGCATGCAGGTAGATGTTATGACGTAGGCATCCGCTAAGAAAGGATTTTGATAAATTCTACCCCCAAGGGGATAAAATAGGGGATGAAAGTTTGTATGAAACTTTGTCAATTTTAAACCAATCGAGCTGAGACTTTGCATGCATATAGCTACTATGACGGAAACGTCCAATAAGAAAGGATTTTGATAAATTCTACCCCCAAGGGGATAAAATAGGGGCTGAAAGTTTGTATGATACTTTGTCAATTTTAAACCGATCGGGCTGAGACTTTGCATGCATGTAGCCACTATAACGTTAGCATCCTCTAAGAAAAGATTTTGATAAATTCTACCCCCAAGGGGATAAAATAGGGGTTGAAAGATTCTATGAAACTTTCAATTTTAAACCGATCGGGCTGAGACTTTGCATGCATATAGTTACTATGACGTAAGAATCCTTTAAGAAAGGATTTTGATAAATTCTCCCCCCAAGGTGGTAAAATAGGGGATGAAAGTTTGTATGAAACTTTGTCAATTTTAAACCGATCGGGCTGAGACTTTGCATGCATATAGCTACTATGACGTAGGCATCCCCTAAGAAAGGATTTTGATAAATTCTACCTCTAAGGGGATAAAATAGGTGATGAAAGTTTGTATGAAACTTTGTCAATTTTAAACCGATCGGGCTGAGACTTTGCATGCATAAAGCTACTATGACGTAGGCATCTCCTAAGAAAGGATTTTGATAAATTTCACCCCTAAGGGGATAAAATAAGGGATGAAAGTTTGTATAAAGAAAGGTCTATACTTCGATTGATACTGTGGTTAATACATATGACGGTACTAATTACCCTGTAGAATTTTTAAATTCATTGAAACCGCCAGGTTTGCCTTATCTTAAGCTTATTCTGCGTGTGGGCACTCCAATTACGTTGTTGCGAAATTTAAAACCCCCAAAACTTTGTAACGGTACGAGACTGCAAGTGAAAGCGTTAGGTACATCGCAATATAGTGGAAGTCACTATATTAACTGGGTATGCGAAAGGGGAAACTGTATTTATACCACGAATCCCATTAATACCGAATGATATCCCGTTCGAATTTAAACGATTACAGTTTCCCCTAAAAGTCTGCTTTGCCATGACAATAAATAAGTCTCAGGGGCAAACTCTCAAATTTGCGGGTATTGACTTGAGAGAACATTGCTTCAGCTCTCATGGACAGTTTTATGTTGCTTGCTCACGAGTTATTTTACCCAATAGCTTGATAGTTTTAGCGCCTAATGACAGATTAGTTAAGAATGTTGTGTACAAAGAAGTTTTGCAGGCCCTAATTTTTACACACGCTAAACAAAAGTAAAGTCTAAGTAAACCTAATTAATAATAATACTTCTTAACGCGAGCGAAGCCGCGGGCAAAAGCTAGTTTTATTTATATACCTACATCACTCTTAATTCAAAACAATTCCATTTTCTTTTGCGACTATTTTACCCATTTTACCAAATTTTATAATTTTATAATAGGTAGATAATATTTGATTAAATCGCAATGTCTTTTCCCAACAAAATAACAGTCGTGCCATAATCATATAATCAATTGTGCACATCTTTCATGTAATTTTCTAATCCTAAAATATGTAGGTATGACAACTTTTTTGATACTACCGTAGTATGGGTATTACTTATTAGCTGAATAAACAAAGTTAATAGAGCACAACAGTCTCTGGCGTGTGACGCCGATGTTGCCAACATTAATTTACCGTCGGGCACAATGTGGCCAAATTATAGCTTTGTCTTGGAGCAACTTTCTCTGGGTGGAAGCCAGAGTCACGTGATCATTTTAACTCACAACATCTTACGTTGAACCTTGTAAAACATTATTGGATGAGCACGAAAACTTTGCGTATTATGCTTCCTTGAGGGCATTATTTTTTTAGTACGAGGAAGTAAATGTTCCATTATGCTGAGTAGATGCATTAAATATCGGAGGATATGTATTTGTTATTATCATTGGTGGTGGTTTGTGAGCTGAAAGTAAATTATAACTATCGACTTTGGATGTGTGTCTTTGTTACCTAGGGAACAGAAAATAAGTAAAAATATTCCGCCATCAGTAGAGTAAGTACTTGGTTATATGTAACCTGCGGCTCCGCATATTACGTGGCATTCGGCATAACTTGGAAGAGATATAAACAATAACGAGTTCAATTTCGTTCTTTATTTCACTCCGTAAACGTCATATTAGCTGGGTATGGTAACATTATGGTTTGTGGGTAAAAAGAGCCTGTATTTATTGCCAATAGAAGGAGAGAAGAATAATGCTAAAAACAACATTTGTCCTATCGGGCTAAGGCATGTTCTATAGCGTAGCAATTTGAAACAGACCATAGATACGTATAGACAGAGCTACACGTACTAATAATACTGCTGCACTAGTATTTTCCATGTTCAAAAAACCTCAAATATTATACAAACGTAAATTTGAAGAAAAATCAATACGTCTCAAGAAGGTTTCGTTGAGATAGCTCAGTTGGTTTCCGTAACGATGGCATCTTTACTGTTCATTTACAGCCACAAACTCCGTCTGTGCTAAGTCGAGCAATTTGTACAGCGACCTCTATTGATCAAAGAAATCATTGCGATTGTCGCCGTTGAGTCGTTTCGAGAAGCTGTTTATTTGATTGTTTCGGTTTTATTTACGTCTTCCACATAGCTATCGCCAACTATTGATCATAAGGTTTTGTGGTTTCAATTTCCGGATCCTTTGTGTTACTATCTTCCATCTTCATACCAAACTTACATACAGTGAGAATGTAGAACTTTACTCGGAGAAATGAGCAAGGATCAAGTTTGGGAAGTGCGATCAGTTTGAATTGCATCTTAGGTAATTCACAGTGTATAATACATAGATTCTGAAAGTGTGCTGAATAAAGGGGGGAAATCCGATTGAGAACAAATCTTTGTGAGATGAGTACCTATGATTATTGCGTAAGTAACTGTGTGTAATTTGTGTATAATGTATAGGTATTTATGATTATTATTACTATCGTTTTGTGTGATGATGACTTAAATATCAATACTGAATTTCCGATAAGGATGAAGTAATGAATGGACGTTTGATACTCTTTAAACTAGCGAACGGTTTTTGAAAAACTTTTCAGTAATACAGCTCATATGTATATCAGAGCAGCACATAATTTGGATTCGTTTTATGGCTATAACTAACACCTACTCATCACCGCGGGCAGAATTGAGTGTCAAATAAGACAAATCAGAATTTAAAATGATTCGTAGCATCTCATCACTTCTATAAATTTCGAAGGCAAAGATTTATTACGTTTGTTTAGATTCCTTGCCTGTAACGCTACAAACAATTGTCGGCTAGATGTGCGACTAAGCCGCGGTATGCAGCTGCGTGCGTCGCTTGATTATACGGTTGCACATAACCATAGTAAAAACAGAATAGTAGGATAGCTTCATACAAATCGGCCGCCGCTGCCGCGCTGGTTTGAATGTATGCGTGAGTCGCCGGGGCGCCGTGTACGCACGCACTTTTCACGCACACAATCTATGTATATGAGAGTTGATTTGAAAATTGCTACATAATTGCTTATATTTGCTACATATAATAAATAATTGCTACATGGGATATATATTTAGAAATAAAATATTTTTTTTGACCAGCCATCCTGACGTTTGGTTGGCTGGTCACCTCCTAGTTTAACGTTAAGCATGCAGAGTTTCCCGAAATGTATTGCGTCAATAATTGCTACATATTTACTTCATTTATCTAATTTAGTTGTAACTTCAGTCATATGTTAAATAAAGGATATAGGAATTATTTAAATTATCCCAATGAAAAGTGCCTGATAAAATAATAAAGGCAAATAGTTGCAGTGTGTCTTCACTCGGCGGTATTGCTATTTGAGGAGACAGGCGTTTGAAATAATAATTGTTTATATGCCATGTTATTTTATGAGTAGGTAAGTGGATAATAAGCACATTAAAAGGGTATTGTAAACAAAAACAAAATGTAGGTCGTTCATAAGATTCAGTTTAATAATATGACAATTTACTAAAAAAATATTCAATTATTAATTTAACTTAATTTCACATTACTTTTCAATGTGGAATTAGCTTCTTTTTACTCTTCGTATTTTTTTTCGATTCGGCATCATAACATTTCCATGGATTGTTGAAGGTAGGTACATATTTTTTAACGCAAGAATAGTATTAAGGCTGCTACACATAGTGGCGCTTTTGGCGGACGTTAGTGCCGCCGGCATCAGCCGCAAAAAGCCGCCGGGCATCATTCCAGTTGTATAGAACGTAGGATTGCCAACATTTTTTGCCAAATTTTTCTATATTTAAATGTTTCATTGTCCGTGTGGTGACGGATTAAGAATACGAAATGTCACCACCCCATATCATCCCATGGGTGTCGTAAGAGCCGACAGAGGAAGGATATTATGCAGAGATCAACACTGTAAGAGAAAGAAAACTTGATACAAACCCTATACCAACCCGTTTGGCCAGCGTGGTATAGTAGGCCAATTCCTCCTTTCAAAGGAGAGGCCTAGTCCAGCAGTGGACTGTTCAAGGCTGATGATGATGAAATGTTTCATAGCTTGTTTGACAATTAAAATTAAAAAATAAACAATTAGTTTTTAATTACGTTAATTATTGACGTTCTATTTCTTTGTTCTCGTCACTTTTGATTCATCACTGAACTCTTTAATTCTGAACTTCTGAAGTGGCGGGGACGGAAACGGAGATATGATTTTAAGTATAAATTACCTCCGTGGTCCAGTGGATAGCGTATGCGACTGCTGATCCCGGGTTCGATTCCCAGGTTGGGTAAAAGTGTTACTGGGTTTTTCCAAATTCTCAGTAACAGCAGGGAGTCTGGTGATGTGTCCGGTAACGGCAATAGGCTCGCCGCCTATTACGTGGGACCTAAAAATTCATGACGAAATGTGGGTGTAATGTTACACCTCTGCCTACCCCTTCGGGGATACAGGCGTGAGTCTATACCATTGCCAGTTGCCTTTTTCTGTAAAAATTCTTTACCATTAATGGTGAATTTCTTTTAGATCTCTTTGAGCCTATATAAATAGTTTCCATCATCCGTTTAACTTATGTGTAACGTTATATAGATAAGTACTCATAATTAGTGTTTTGTTTTACACGTCACAGTAAGGGTTGGAAATAAAGTATTTTCATATACTTCATTTGTATACAAAAGTATAAAGTATAATTGGCAAAAATAAAGTATGATAGGTTATAAAGTATGGTTGACAATCCTAATAGAACGACCACACACAAGTAGCAAGTTGCAACCCGCGGCCGGCCGGCGGCCTACCCGGGCGGCCATGCCGGTGGCTCATTCGTGCGGCCAGGCTTGTGTGCCGCCGGGTGTACGCGGCTTGGCCGCCGGCAATGTGTGTAGCAGCCTTTACTTACACGGTTGCCAGAGCCTTTTCTTTTTTTGTTTTACGAGGTGGAAAATCCCTTCGGATCTCCGACTCTTGGGGAAATGAGAGCCGGAATATGTGGTGTTAGCACTAAAAACCACCTCGACTTTCTCATGTACCCGTATGTCTGAGGGTCGGGTATCACCGAAGCATTCGTCGCAACCCCCGACGGGTATTGGCCCGCCATGGTCAGGCGGGCCCCGAACAAACCCCCTTGGCGGCGGATGAAGGTGTTGGGCTCCGCCGCCAAAACACCCAGCGGCCGCATACTCGTAGGCTAGGGAGGACGGCAACGCAACACCGCATCTCCACTTCCTCTGCGGCCCCACCGCGACGCAACGATGGTGCGCCCCCATTTGGTCGCGGGAGATAGGGCGCGCGGCAATGCAACACCGACACGCCTCTCCTACCGCGACCGCACCTGACTGCGAGGGATCAGGGACAGACAGAACTGTTCCCCGCACCCGCACTTTGGACGCATCCTACGCAGGCCTCACCCAAGCCCACGTGGAGCGTCCCCTCCCGGGATGCCGCTTAGCTTCACCGTGGGTGTACCTCAAACCCACGGTTACTGAGCCCACCCACCACGACAAGGTGGAGATCCCACGGGGCGGACGGTTACCAGAGCCTAAACGTTATTAAACCAACACCTACATAACTAAGTATTTGCCTTTATTATTTTATCAGGAAAACCAGCGGCGATAGCCCAGTGGTGTACGTAACGGACTGCCAAGACGATGGTCTCGGGTTCGATCCGCAGTTACCCTGGGCACACACCTATGACTTTTTGAAGTTATGTGTGCATTATAAATTAATTATCGCTAGCTAATTCATGTTCCCGGTAGATGGCTCGCCCCCTGTTTCATTGGGACCGAAACATAACTGGCGAAGTGTGGGTGTGTAATACACCTCTGCCTACCCCTTCGGGAATAACAGGCGTCAAGTTATGTTAATGTTTATGTTTAATGTTGTTTTATCAGGCATTTTTCATTGGGATATTTTAAATAATTCCTATATCCTTGATTTAACATATGACTGAAGTTACAACTAAATTAGATAAATGAAGTAAATATGTAGCAATTATTGACGCAATACATTTCGGGAAACTCTGCATGCTTTCAAATCAACTCTCATATACCAAAGCCACAGACGACCAGCCATTCTGACGCACATTTCAGAATGGGATGCGCCGCGCGTCTGATCGCGCGCATTCATGTAGGTACTACACTGCTCGCCCGCTCGAATTGTACATTCAGTTTTGTAATAAACGTTATTAATATTATACAATGTGTTAAACGACAGTAAATTAAACTTGTTACATTTATCTCGCTATAAAGGGCATTTAGATAGTTATATAACGCTTAGCTAGTCAGTAGGTATTTGGAAAAAATATATGCAAGCTTAAATTCTGTAGTATTCAGCGCAATCACTTAAAAAAAACGGCGATAAAGCTCGCGCGGTGCCGCGGTGTAAACACGTGACAACCCGTGCGTCATCGCAAGAGTAGGCAATTAACTCACCGAGCGGCCTTAGCTAACCTTTTACTATGACATAACTCATTGTACAAATAATGTCATCTCATTGCAGAGCGTTCCTTACAAGTTTAGTGTTTTTAGTAAACACTTATGTTTGAATTGGCAAGCGTGTGAAGAGAAATAGAAACTAGTGTCGACTTGGTAATATTTACTTGGTATACATTTATTCTTAAATACTTAGTATATAAGTATTTTATACTATCAGCAATGTTTAGTATAGACGAGGGGGCTATCTCGGAGGCTACTCTGCCACCAATAATCTTCTACGCAGCTATGCTACGAGGATGTGAAAGCTAAGCTATGAAACTACGTGACTCTCCGCCGATGCCAAGCTATGTAGCTCCTGATACATAGCTTATCTAGCAAGTAAGATGTGCTATGAAGATTTTCCGCCGTGAGGAAGTTGAGTGACGTAGACGTACAGCTGGAGCTAACAGGTGTATCAAGACCATCTGTAGCACGCATCTATAGCAAGCAGCCAGAGCAAACAGTCATCCATGTAAAAAAGAAGTTGAACCCGTTGCCATCTGTGCTAAAGTAAATGGGCCCACGAATATGACAAAAATCCGTATTTGGAAAAATTAACGAAAAAAGTACACGAAGCAAATAATATGTTTGCGAAAAGACGCTAAGGTCGATATCAAACACTCTATAAGCCACCGTAGAGGCGAAATCTTTCTATAGACTTACTACGGAATTCAAAATTCAATCTATTAGATTCTGATAGATCTGTAGATTTTAGATTCGTTTTTGACATAAGCTCCATAAAAAATATGTCAAACACGAATCTCGAATCTCAAAATTCAAGTATGGATCGAATATTGAAAATGGCCGTTTTAAAGTGCTCTGTGAAGCTCATTAGGAAAGGCATAAGGAGCAGTAATGGACTACAAAATACTGTAAAGGATGGTTAGATATCAAATGACTTCATCGCTACGTAGCACGGCATATATTTTATTTATTTATAGACTCATGCCTGTGTCCCCGAAGGGGTAGACAGAGATGTAATATATACGCATATTTCGCCACGAATTTTTAGGTCCCACGTAATAAGGCGCGAGCCTATTGCCGTTACAGGGCACATTGCCAGACCCCGAGCTGCTACTGAGAATTAAAAAAAACTCAGTAACACTTCATCATTTATATGGATATTATGTGAGGGTTTACTTCAAATTATTGATTTTGTATATTTTATTTATATACCTAAATCACTCTTTATTCAAAATAATTCCATCCACTGGACCACGGAGGCATAGCATATATCTGGCAGGAAACACTTTTAGAGATCTGTATGACGATATTGACTTAGTGCCCATAGGAATAGAAAACTGTAGGTATCTTCATGATGTTTGTTTTTGCCAATAATAACATGAACCTTAGGAAAATACTCGGACAATTTTCAAGCGTCAAGTCTCTTTTTTCATATCTTTGGTGTGACGTCGTGCCCCTCCGTCTGAACTGTGACGTCGAACGAAAGTGGTAGCGCCTCTGCCCACGCGCCCCCGCACCGTGAAGTGTACTATTCTAAAAGTGTTTTCATTCAGGTGGTGAGCCAGACTCAATCACTCGCCGATCAAAAAAAGGAAGAAAATCAGGTTTTACTTACAAATGAAAACACTTTTAGAATAGTACACTTCACAATATAATTGCCTATATAGGTAGATACAATGCAGCTACTTTAAAACTAAGATTTACTAATTGAGAACATGAGTAAATTCAGAGCGTGGTCCGACAAGTATAGTTGGTGTTCACTGGTGTTCCGAAGGCCAGGGTCTTGATAGGAAGAAGACTTATCTGATGGCCGTGAGCTGGAGCAGAGGGCCGATTGAACAGCGTCGCACGCTTATATATGGCGTGCGGGGGCGCGCGGGCAGAGGCGCTCCCACTTTCGTTCGACGTCACAGTTCAGACGGAGGGGCACGAAGTCACACTGGTTTTAAAAATGAAATACAATGTTATTTTTCTAACAATAGCATCCGGCCTGTTGTGCTGCCGTAAGGAAAATGTAAATAAAAAGAAATGCGCGTTGTTTTCTTAATATTGTTTATTGCCAACGCTCGAAGGTTTGATAAGCGCTATAAGATGTACTGATTAGAAATTAAATATTTATCTGGAGTATCAACTTACCCTCGCACGGAAGCAAAGAGATTTTCTTTTGCTTTTCGTTCGTATAATGTTTATTTTTGAAAATGTAATTACGGATTTAATAGGTTTTAATATTAACGCTGTTATTCTGTATAAACTGAATATTTTTAATTTAATTTGCCTTTTCGTAAGTACAGTACGGCCGTTTATCGATGGCAAGTCTGAAGCTAGCCTTTGCGAATTACCGCGCATGTATATTCGTGTACAAAACTGTTATTGCCAGACTTTATATAATTTATATACAAGTCGTATTATTTTACGATGAATGAATCTCACCTGGCAAAAGTAACAGATATTTTAACCGGAACATACACAATTTCCACTTTTACGCTGGTGGTTGCTCGATGGTATTTGTTGAGTGTTTAGTCGACAATTCGTTCACAATGATGGTCTTGTGCAAGGGCGCCTTATCGTGGTGCAAAATTTTTTTTGGACTTTTGTATTTATGTACGCGCTACAACAAGGTATGTAAAATTAAATGATAATGACAATAATATACAAAGAAACAGTTCAAAACTTAACGAACAACAATCGTAAGCAACAATTACAATGAAAAGTTGTCAAAATTTTTCTTCAAAATACTTGTCAGAATGACAATCATATTATAAGGCAACAAATAAGGGTAGAGTGGTCTGTTATAAACAAAAATAAGTTTAATGTACCTGAAGAATATATTCAGCATATTAACATAAATGGTAATATAATAAAATATCCCACAGAGATAGAAAACTCTTTTGACAATTTATTATATATCTAGATCAAATCATAAAATTAGATCATGATAGAACCAAAATCAGTATGGAAAAACACTTGGGTTCTTTGTTTATACCACCAACCACACGTGATAATATAAACAGTGCAATATCTAAGGTCTACAAGCAGTACTCTATACGACGGTGTATCAACTTGGATACTGAAAACCGTGTCTACTAAAATATCAAATCCAATGAACCACATAATTTTCGGTAGGTATATTGCAAGGAGTAGTTCTCACGGAATTAAAAAGGACCATAATAAAACGGCTCTTTAAGAAACATGATAAACATAGTATGACTCGTTACAGACCTATAGATTTGATTCCAGACATATCAAAAATATTTTAGACGGTTATCCATAAGCCTATTGAACAATCGGAAACAAAAGAAACATACCTGAATGCTGCAGTATTTTTTTTTTGAAAATTGCGTTGACAAACATAGATCGAACGGATTTTCTTTAGGTAGACACATCTTTTAAGCCGCAATTAAGAATGCGCCCGTGTTGTATTCCAAATAAGTAGGTATTTGGAACATGGCACGCATGGTATGCACCTATGAGTAAGTATCCATGGGACCTCTATAGATCATTATTTAAAGATATGTGTTTTATATTATTTGTATTATTGTTATTTATGATAAAAGTTTTATGACTAAAGTTGTAGAGAATTTAATTTGCCACAAAAATCTCGTCCACATATTCTTTGTGCAGCCAATAGTTTACCAGATAATCAAGAAAAACTATCTGCATCTGCACTCTTTCCAAGATGGCGGCCGAGGGACAAGAGGTAAGTCCCCATAAATTTGAATCAAGCTTTACAATAGAATACCCACACATCTATAAAATAAAATTGCGTCGTCTGATAAATGCAACCCCAAATGTAACTTTTCAATGGACTATAAATACTTTTGTCATCGCCTGTACTCAAGACAGAGATAGTAAAACGAATACTAAGGTGTGACAGAGATACATTATATCGCACCGAAAACTTCAAAAGTAAAAAAGAGATGTCCAATGTACGTGTTTGCAGTCAATTTAATCGATTTATATTGATATCGATTAAAATTAATTAGAAAAAATATACGTGTATTCAATTACATATAAAAATTGAAAATGTGTTCCAACTCTTTTCATTTATGTCATCGTTAATATATAATTGATATAAGTAAATCTGGTCTTTAAACCAAGAAAATAAATTTTATTAGATTTGTTTTTTACTAAAAACAAAATCTCACTATATTGCTTGGTTTAATCAATCTATTTCATTTTATATCTTATAGTACTTTTATTATTATAACAAAATAAATGAATTCAAAATCAATTATAAAACTAATCGATTTAAATTTTTGATTGAATAAACTATTAATTTGTATTTACATAATGTGCATCACTGGCCTAGACTACCGCCCCGCGCACCCCGCTTCTTGCCACCGCGTTGTTCCTAAGAAGGATTACTGCGCCGCCTTCTGCGCGAACTTCAGACTCGCCATCGATAAACGGCCGTACTGTACCTACTTTAAAAAAGTTTACATGCAATAAATATTCATTTCATTTCTTTCAACGCGAAGGTTTGTGAGTATGAAAGAATTTTTTACTCTTCCATACAAGAACTACTTAACGAATTTTAATAAGACTTTGCAATAAGTAATATAGTTCATACACCACAATAGTCAATGGGTTACTGTTCAACCCGTTATCCGACCTCGCGGGCGAAGCTACGAACATAACCTAGTCATTGATAAATGTATCTACCTACAATTTAATTATTTAAAACGCTTCACCAGTAACGGTTTATATTTGTTGAATTTGAGAAGTGCAAACGTTAGTTTAATTACATACAGAGTATACAAATTTTTTACCTACAGATATGGTAAGTAGATAGGTATACGTCTTAAGCCTCCAACTAAAGGAAACACTAATTACTATGATGATCGCGTATAGCGTATAAGACGCAATCTTCTAATTGCTTTTGCGACCCTTATTGGTAGGACTTGAATGCAAATTCGCTTTCTTGATTCAATATCGGTCAATGCATCTTAGTTCAGATAATATATCATCACCTTGATTATATTTGCAGTTCGGTCACTGACCTACCCGCCAGCGGCCGCTTCAAAGAGTAAATCCAACTTAAAAAATCCTTTTAACCACTGTTTCTCAAAGTTTAACATAATAAGTATTAAATAAATATAATAGAATGGAAATGCAAAAGTGCGGTGTCTGCGATGATTTACTGACTGAAGGTGTTCACTGCTCCGTGTGCTCCAAGGATATGCACTTCCAGTGTGCTGGCGTTACCGAGGCTGGCTATCGCAGACTGGGGAGTGACAGGAGGCTCGCGTGGCGTTGCCTTAAATGCAAACAGTCGGGCACTGCTCAAGCACCAAGTTCACCAAGATCACCTAGACCGGAAACTGAATCAACTGTCCTGTTGGAAATCCGCGCGCTGGCAGCAAAAATGAGCCCATTGGAGGGTCTAAAGGACGACATTACTGCGCTGCGAAGTGAATTCGCTGAGTTGAAGACATCCTTAAACGCACAATTTAACGACATGGTCAAAGAGTTCAGCACTAAGATCAATGCTATGGAACAGCGAGTAGTTCAGCTTGAAAAGGTACAAGTACAGGTCGATCTACTTCACGCTCGTCTGGATAAGATAGAAGAGGAATCTGATAGCAGGGAACAATGGTCACGGCTGAACAATGTGGAAGTTAAAGGAATACCTCAAGCACATAACGAAAATCTGTTTGACGTCATAGCCAAGATTGGTGATAAAATTAACTATCCCATCACTAAAACTCAGATAAACTTGATCACCAGAGTTCCCACGCGCGAGAAAGATCACATAAAACCTATTATACTTAGCTTCTTGAACAGATACGTGAAAGAAGACTTCATAGCTGCTGCCAGAAACAAGTCCAGGTCCTCTCCATTGACATGCAGCCATATTGGACTTTCCGGCAATCAACGCGTGTTTATAAATGACCACCTAACCACAAAGAACAAGATATTACTATCCCAAACTAAGAAGGCTGCGCGTGAAGTGGATTTTCGATATGTATGGGTGAAACAAGCAAGTATATACGCCAGGAAATTGGATACGTCACCAGTTATATTAGTGAAATCCGAAAAAGACCTTGCGAAAATAGTGTAATTAGTTCTAGTTTTCACCATTCAAACAAAAATCATAAGTTACTAAAATATTTCTACACAGTTTATTTTATTATAAACAGTTTTATAATGCTACACTTTGAGAACCGCATACTACACTGTGCTACTTGTGTTTTCCGTATATCACTGTGCGATGACAAGGTGCAAATTTGTAAGTTCTTCAAACATTATTTTTATAACGTTGTTCTATCACATTCGAATATCGACCTTATGTCTAAGTATATAAGGTTGCATTTTCGATGGCGATCATTGTGCCCTACGACCATTAACGAATATTTGTTCTTGTTTTGCTACCGGTTTTGCCGTATTGTATTCGCTCACAAGTCATTACTAATGAGAATGACCATTTCAATATTACTTTTTTATAGACACTGTGTTTTGCTGTGTCTATTTCGTTTGTATAAGATATTACGTGGTACCGACATTACAAACATAAAAAGTCGTCACTATAAATTGCCAATATTTTATCCTATAATAGATAGTTTAATTCCGTTAATTCTGTTTTTAATGTATTTAACTTTACTCAATTATGTTATCGTAACAATAAGCAATGGCTTCCCTTAACATTTATTACCAGAACGTGCGAGGTTTACGCACAAAAACACAGGATTTGTTCAGAAGGGTGTGTCTTGATTCGTATGATATTATTGTGTTCACTGAAACGTGGTTAGTGGACGATATTTACAGCAGTGAGTTGTTTGTGGCGTCGCGATCGCGATTATTCTCGCACGGCTCAAAATCGAGGTGGTGGAGTTTTAATAGCGGTTAAACGTGAACTCACTGCCGTTGAGAGGCAGGATTGGCGCAGCTCTGCAGAGGACTTATGGCTAACACTTCTCTTGAAGCGATCTAAACCACAGGTAACCTATAAGATACATATTTGCGCTCTTTATCTTTGTAAAGAAAATGTAGGTTATTCTTACAATACACAGTTGCGTAATTTTACACTTAAACTTAATGATATAATCGTAAAACATCCTTTAGATAGATTTCTTTTACTCGGAGATTTTAATTTTGGAACCGACGTAGACTGGTACAGTGGTAGCAATACCGAATTATTGCCAATAAATATCAATCAACCATTAAATGAATTTTTTGACACTATTCAAACCTGTAACTTAACACAATACAATGGGGAACGTAATATTAATGGTAGATTACTGGATTTGGTGTTTAGTAATGACTCGGTGATTGTGTCCGAATGCGATAATCCGTTAGCGCTACCTGTAGACGTGCATCATAAATCATTGAGTATTGAGTGTAGTTTCGTACAAATTCACACATTGTCATACAATTTAACAAAAAAGTTTATTTTTGCACGAGGTGACTATGAGGCTATCAGAGCCGAACTTGACCAGGTTAACTGGGCGGATTTCTTGGTCACGTGTACATTGGACGATGCTGTTACAAAGTTTTATAATAAGTTATACGAACTTAGAGATAAGTATGTACCGTTAAAATCCGTAAAACAGTCTTCGCATCCACCATGGTACAGCCGCGCACTGATAAATATGCTCAAAGAAAAATATAGGTATCATCGTAAATATAAAATATATAAAAATATTTCTGATTATAATACGTTCTCCCTCCTACGCAGCCGATCCATTACTTTGGAAAAATCTTGTTTTAAAGCTTATATGGATAAAATTGAATCGTCTATAACAAAAAACCCTAAATCATTTTGGTCATATATGAAAAGCAAAAAAAAACACTGGCGCTTTCCCTAATGTTATGCAATTCCGTGATAAGATTGCAAGTACAGGTGAGGATATCAGCAACTTTTTCGCTACTTACTTTAGCACGACTTTTCAGGAACCAGACCATGCACCGTCTGACCCCTCTGTAACTAGAGGCTCATCCAGCTGTAACGCAACTTCCATAAGCTCCATTCACGTAAGTCATTCTCAAGTACTGCATTTACTTAAGACTCTGGATCTTGCGAAGTCTGGTGGTCCTGACCATATACCACCTTTATTTATTGTTAAATGTGCCGAAAGTATTGTGTCACCGGTATGCATGCTTTTCTCTAGATCTTTATCAGAAGGCACAGTTCCTAAAATCTGGAAATCTGCGTACGTAACTCCAGTATTTAAAAAAGGAGACAAATTGAACGTTGAAAATTATAGACCCATATCCAAGATATGTCTATTTTCAAAAGTTCTTGAACGAATAGTGTATGTTTATGACGCTGTTAAGTGCAATTTAGGTAGCGAACAACACGGTTTTCTTAAGAAACGATCCACTACATCCAATCTTATACTATCACATGAGTTTATATCGCAAGGAATGGAAAATCGTGCTCAAGTTGACGTAATATATACGGACTATAAAAAATGTTTTGACCGCATCGACCACCGTGTACTATTGCATAAATTACTTGAAGCCGGAATACATGGCGATTTGTACAGATGGTTCTGCTCTTATATAGACAATAGGACACAAGCAGTGGTACTTCAGGGTTACGCCTCTGGATGGACTTCTGTTCCCTCAGGAGTCCCCCAAGGCTCAATTTTGGGGCCTCTTTTGTTTATTTTATTTATTTCTGACATCACTAGTTGCTTTGAACACTCTTATATCTTATTATACGCAGACGACATGAAGATACATAAAGTGGTAAAAAGTTTATCGGACACTCATAAGCTACAGGAAGATTTAAATAGGTTTCAGGAATATTGCATCCTTAATAAACTGCAACTTAATGTCTCTAAGTGCCACCATATTTCTTTTACACGTCTGAAAACATTAATTGGAACAGGATATATGCTTAACAATCAGATAATAACTAAAGTTGACAGTATTAGAGACCTCGGTGTTATAATGGATAGCAAGTTGTTATTTGACAAGCATATTGAAAATATCGTGAACAAGGCATCTAAGGCCCTAGGATTCATAATGAGAGCATCTGCTTCTTTTAGATCTCTTAAAACTATAAAAATATTATACTGCTCATTTGTGCGCAGTCATTTAGATTATGTATCACCGGTCTGGAACCCTCAATATGAGATTTATAAGTCCCGTATCGAGGGTGTTCAGAAAAAATTCATGCGGTACTTAGATTTTAAGGCACAGCAATACTCTAGTGACTATATTCATCGATGCAAGAGGTACCATTTTCTACCTTTAGATTGTAGGCGTAACATAAGCGACATATGTTACTTAATAAATATCGCGAATGGCTCAATAGATTGTCCCGAACTCGTAGCAAACATAGGATTACGCACAAATCAAATTGGTTTCAGGCGACGACCTATTCTAAGTGTACCCTTTGCACACACGAACTATAGGCGTAATGCCTTCTTCTACCGGGTGTCAAAAACATTTTGTCAATTGCCTAGTGATCAGGACTTTGATCTGTTTTGCACCAGTGCAAAAACAGTAGGTAGGCTCTTGGCCAAGCCATTCTTTGAAAGTGAGTAGCAGTTAACTCAAATTGTAGCAAAACTGTTATTTTTTTTTATTTTTTTTTTGTTTATTTTTGTGTCCTAGGTATGTTTTCTTTTTGTAGCAATTTGTTTTTTTTTGTTTTGTTAAAAAAAAAAACTTTTTTTTTTCTTTTTATTCTCAATTGTGCTATTTCTTTATATTTTGTGTATTATTTTGGTGTAGGATTTATTCTTGTATCTTGTTTAACAAATCTGTGGAAGCTTGTCATTAGCAATGTGTGTATACATTGAATGTGTAAATACTATTGTAAATATTAGTCTGTAAGCTTTCTTAATATAAAATAAATAAAAATATTTTTGTCTACTGGTTGTATTTGGGATACCAATGTTTCTTTGTTAAATGTTGAGCAAAAGCAAACTCTCCCACTAAAATGTTTAAAAAAATAAACACAAAAGTAGCTTAGTGGTGTCGATAAGATACAAAATTTTATATAAGTTGTATTCGGTCTAGATTAATCTGGTGAAAAGATTTTAAAGTACTTTTACACTCAAACTGATTATTGTGAGGACAAAAATATATTATTTGGTACTTCAGTCGTCATGACGTTTATTGTTTGTCCATTGTATAGTGAATTTGAACTAATGTTGCTTCTATTAGATTTACAGCTTTATATTATTCAAATTTGCATGTTTTTAATACGTTATTGACAAATTTGTATGTCAAAGATTTTTTTTCTGGAGGAGACATATTTGAGTTTAATTTTGATTTGTGAAAGAACACTGCCAGAGAGCATGCCTATACGGTCATTTTTGGTTTTCGCACCACTTGGTTTCAGCATGAAACACATGCATACATATTACAACCCGCGAATATATGTATATAACAAAACCTTTACATACTTCCCTTTATAATATACACCTTTTTATGTCTACATTGTTATATATTCTACCCTGTAAGAACCGACCCCGCAGCCACTCTCAGAAAAAGTGTAATTAGGATTTTATTTTTTTAGGATTGAAGAACCTTAATTGCCCGTTTCAGATAAGTTATACCCCGTACCTATTCAGATAAGGTACGCAGTTAAGTACGCAACAATACGCTATAAAAAGTGCGCAAGGTGTGCGTTTTCAACTCTAAACTATAAAAATATAGACAAATAAAAATATGTCACTGTTAAAAGCCTGCGTTTTGTGGAAAAGCCAGTTTAGTCTATTATTTGTAGTAAATCGTTTTAGTGGATAGTAAATCCATTTTAGATGTCAAAGCTAACCATAGGATTGACAACAAGTCTTAAATTTTTGCTACAGGTGCTAATCTGAAAAATAAAATTCTTGCGTTACTGACTGAATGACAGACAAGAAGACATTTCTCGAAATTCTCACGGGATCGGGCACGGCTTATTTAAAAAAAATGTCCAATCGTAGCTGCGGGCTTCCTCTACTGATAAATATTAAACCTAACTTGATACTTGATGGCACGGGCTGTTTTCGCAACTCTACGTCTTGGCGTGTATTTTGCGTACGGGTGGGAATGGTCTTGTCATTCGAGCAACCCCAGCTCTTCGAGGAAGGCCAGCAGGCTCTTGATGTGGCCCACTGCTTCCCTCAGGGTGCTGTGTCTGGTCAGGTGCTGCTGCCTGTACTGTGAGACCTCAGGGCAATCCAGGAGCAGGTGGGCTGCCGTCTCGTCTGCTGCCATACAGGCTCTGCACAGCGGGCTGACGGTGATTCCTATAGTAACATACATACATATCGTCACGCCTTTTATCCCCGAAGGGGTAGGCAGAGGTGTATTTCTACACCCACTTTTCGCCAGATATATTTTAGTCCCACGTAATAAGGGGCGAGCCTATTGCCGTACCGGGCACATTTCCAGACTCCGTGCTGCTACTGAGAATTTCGTGACAGAAAAAACCTAATAACACTGCCCGACCCAGGAATCGAACCCGGGACCTCCCGATCCCACGCGCACATTTATGCCGTGAGACCAACGAGGCAGTCGTATAGGGTTAGATGTCGAGTTTTTCGTCTCTACGCAAAGATGGTATTTGCATCGTGTTATCCCTTAGTCGCCTCTTACGACACCCACGGGAAGATAGAGGGTGGTGACACTTGTATTCTATGCCGTCAACCACACGGCTTATTCCTATAGTAAATAGGTGCTTATTAAAGGATCCGTGTCCTTTATAGGCGGCCGCGACTGTCCGATTAAACCTAAGTAATAGATATTAAGACGGCATCGACCTAACGTTATCCTGGTTACATCTAATACTTTCGCCTGTGGAGACCGAGGTTTGCATTCTATTGTAATGTTCTTTCAGATTTGAAAGGATTCGTGTTCACGGCAGACAACACCTCTGCCGTCGGCTAGTAATAAAAATTTAGTTTCTAGATCATTCGGTTTAAATATAATAAACCAATATAACGTGATAAAATACACAAACTGTAGTTTAATTTCAGTTGTTTACAGGAATAATAAATTAAGAACAACTGGAATAAAATATGGTATTTCTATTTGGCTATCACAAAATAATCAATAGAAACATTCATTTTAAAAAGTAAAACAAAGATGTGGTATAATATATTCCAATAATAACATTCGAGCAAAGTTTACTTAGACAACATTCAATTTTCTAGAGCACGAATCTACTTTAAACTGTGTATCTTATTATAATATAAATAAAGCACTATGTTGTTGTTCATTAATTAAAATAAGTTGTTCAGTTTAATCAAAATTTGTGAATTCACTAGTGGCTTTACGTGGCTTCGCCAGCATTCGCTACTTTGAAAACTTATCCTGAAAGGAATGTACTACCTAATATTTTCTCGTAAGTAAACCAACCATATTGTACATAATATATGGTGGTTGGTTATGGATAACTATGTTTATGTTCTTCTAGTATATAATATAAAGGAGAAGAATAAAGTTATCTCTTATACAAATTCTCATCATTACTGTAACAGCCTTACGCCGTCCATTGCTGGATCAGGATTTTCCTAATTTGCGTCACAATATAATTGTGAGTGAATACCTAGGATAGGAGGATTTCGTATATTATGCTACACTGACCAGACAGGTTGGTTAGATACGGTTAGCTATCAAGTTTGTGGTCTCATCTCAAACATGCTATTTTATTTGTATATTTGCCCTTGTCGCTTCTTACGACTCCCACGGAATCAAATGGGGTAGTGACAATTTTGTAAGCATTCTTTATGTGTTATTATGCGTTGAAAATACAAATAATTTTCTTCAATAAACCGGTCAAGTGCGAGTCGGACTCGCGCACCGAGAGTTCCGTACAAACCTGTAGGTATATATAATTATTAAAAAAATATGTGATGTAACTAAAAATTAAGGGTTTTCAAAAATTTTCCTATGTGCTATAAAACGTTGCTTTATGCCAAATTTGAAGATTCTAGATTGAATGGAAATACCCTTTAGTTTTGAATTGAGCATTTGATATGAATTCCAATTTTATACCTCTACGGGTCCTTGAAAATTATTAAAAATATTTTTATTATATGATGTTACTAAAAATTTATGGGTCTTCGCAATTTTTACTTTATCTGTGCTATAAGAGTTTGCTTCGTGCCAAATTTTCAAGATTCTGAGTTCACGGGAAGTACCCTGTAGGTTTTGGGTTTCGAATATTTGCGGAAATTTGCAGCATAAACGGCTGTATCTTTTGATTGCATTGGCTTAGAAGTTTGATTTTTTCACAGCTTCAAGGGACAGTAGATTTGACTATTTGATATAAATTTTAGTTTGATAGCTCCACGCATTTCTGAGAAAAAGGGTCTTGACACACGGATGGACAACAAAGTGATCCTATAAGGGTTCCGTTTTTTCATTTCGAGATACGGAACCCTAAAAAATAATTGTTACAAAAGTGAAAAGCCATTTAACCACATGTCATGTGAAAGTAAACTCATGTGAGACATATATTGTGTACATACGTAGTATTAACCAGAATTATCTTAGATTGTAGTCAGGTGCCCAAGTATCAGGTAGACACGAAAAGATGTAGACTGTAATCGCCACTGCAACCTGAATCTCTCGCATTTATACTTTATACGTACGTTTCTATAAAGCTGTACCGTTCTGAACCTATAGCTCGTACAGCAATTTGATGCGCTCTCATTTTGATCAGAAGCTTTCTTACATCTGCGAAGATTATATTTATCGATTTAAAGTATGTTTCTTATTTGTTTGTTTGTCTGCACGTTATAGTTAATAATGTTATCATAAGAAGAAGAAGACTAATGTGATATTGTGAGATGATGGTCGACGACCAACATTGGCCAGCCAACCGAATAGTGTCAGTTTTTTTGTGCATGATACACCAAATAACATTATCGCTTCGAAGGTAGCGTTCATTTGTATGTATTTCATCCAATTCATGGTAATTTATCGATAAAGACCCTTCTCTTCACTTAATCAGATATTTGCGCGCAAAACCATATTATACATTCAATTCTGATGTATACTTCCTTACCAATTATTTAGTAAACTGAAAAACCATCGTGCGCTAATAGGAACTAAGATTTCTACCTAACCTAATACTAGTTGCATCCTTACAAACGAACGCAAGGACAAACTTACGCTTCAAAAGAAGCGAGATAGTTCGCAACTCGCAAACACTTTAGCAAAAAGCATTTAATGGGAACGCCAGACGTCGGACGTCCCTACATAATTATATTTTCTCATAGGATCGACTCGTGCTCAACAGACCATGTGAAATTATATGCATGTACACAAATTTATCAGGATCTTCATTCTGTTCTTGATACTAACGGTGTCAAGTTCTTATGAAGACCATTTTGCCTAATTTCTCGTGATTTATGCTGTGTAACGCGGTATTTATGACTAGGAGATTGAGATTCGGTTGCTAAATAGGAAACTAGAAGGCGCTTGGGGCTTCATTAATGTTGATGTATTATGATAGTGAAAAATTCCCTTCTTTTTAGGTACTCAATTATTAGCCAGATTTATATGGCTGTTGCCCATGTTTAGTGTAAAAACTTTATTTTTTTTTTCATTTTGTGTGTATATATATATACCACATACACCATAGTTAAATACGAATATAGTTACTTTAAAAATTAACTAAATAGACGAAGAGTCCAAAACACATAAATTATCGGTACTTAAAATACCAAATACATATTATTATTATAATCCTCTTTGCTCTCTAAAGTTTCAGCAACGTGGAAGCTTTGCCATCATAGTAAGTTAACAGCGCAACGAAGTAATATCACAAAGTGCATTAAAGCACATCACAAATAAATAGAAAATCTGCTAGGTATCCCAAGGGGATGCATTTGTAAATTAAATTTCATAAAATATTATATTAAGCCGTATACAGACTTTGCGAGGCATGCGCTGCGCACGGCGCACAGCGCATGCCTCGCAAGGTGTGTACCTTTATATTCGTGGCGAGGCATGTGCTACGCACGTGCGAGGGCGAGCCAACGAATGTCGGCAAATGCTACAAGATCAAAGTGCCTCAGTGCGAGCATTACATTAGTTGTGGACGTAGCCGCGCATGCACGTTCGAGGTGTGCGCCGCGTACAATATCCACGTACGCCTCGACTGCGAGAATGAAACTGCGTTTGCTCGGGCCAAACAGCGCGCAGCGCATGCTCGGGCCGATCCAACCCACACAGCAGCAGTCAAGATGGCACCTTTGCATCGCGTGCGCGTATCCGCTGCTGCTTTTATAATATATTTTAGTTTTCTCGAGATTTTTCCTTCTATAAGATCCTAGAAGATATTTTTTTTCAGCTCAGCGACGGTTACATTACCTACTTGATTCGCAATTAAATGCCATATGTCTTCTCTTTTGTTTTTATTATAATAATAATGATGTTTTGGATAATCGGTTATTATCGTATAATTCAAATTTTTCGTTCATAATGCGTGCAAACATCACAGCGATGCGGACACAACCGTCCAAACGCAACGCACTGCTCGCAATGAGCCGGCGCACACGCGCGGCTCGCACGCGCGTCTGTGCGTAGCACATGCCTCGCAGCAAACATGAAGACAGACAAACGAGGCGTTTGCTTCGTACGCGATGGCTCGACCCGAGCATATGTTGGTATAGTTTTTCAACACGCACGCCTCAAACAGAGGCATTCGTTGTGCGCCGTTCGTAGCGCATGCCTCGCAAAGTCTGTATCCACCTTTACTTTCAACGTGGCCGAACTTAGCCGAAGTTTGCCGAGTGCTGGCGAGCGCACGTTCGCGCGGCAAAAATTTATTTACCTGCCTGGTAGCCGAGTCACGTGTTATTTCTACGTTCTATATAAGGGAAGCCTTTTACCACGAGTTGGTTCAGGAAACTGCCTTTAATAGGCACTTTTGTTGTGGCCCCAGTAACGATATCTACCTACTACGAGTGCGTAAACTTCAGCACTGCCGTACATAGCTATACCTGAGGTCACGTCTTTATCTTCGCACTATTCTAGGAGTATTTTTAATTATGCTATTAAACTATTTTACACGATAAAGAACCTAAAAAGCCAATTATTCTAAAATGTCAATGTATTTGCTATCCTGTCAATTTAAGTATTACACCCAAAGTAACCATTGCTAATGACAGGCGGCTATTTTTAATTAGGTCGGGTTATCCCGATCGCTTATCGTGCTACGTTAAGTTTGAAAATCATTGGTTTCTTTGTTTACCTTTTATTTTTTTGTAATTTAATAATAATAATAAAAAAAAAATTTGATCCAACACCTTATTACATTACATACACCTTGGGGAAGAGCCTTGAATATAGTATACATAATTAAACGCATATAATCAATTTCAAAGCATAGCGTTCTTTATAAAGCTTATCAATTTGTTGATGTCTCCACTAGCTGTAACAAGCAAAATATTTACTCACCATTTATTGTACGTACCATCTACCACTATACCACATTGTACAATAATATAGAGCAACCAACCACCCTAATATTCTACTTAGAAAACGCCGAAAGTACCTAAACATATTCCAACTTATAAGCACACGACACTCTTTTAAATGAGCGCGTCGAAGTGAGTCACTATCCAAACATCCAGCAGCGTATCAATTTCTCTAAAACCCTAGCTGCCTATAAAGCTACAGCTATGCGCAATATCTCTTTTAGGCGGGAAGAATAGGCGGCCATTTACCTGAGAGCGCGCCTCTTTTGTTTCGTCCACATTCATTAATCTATTCGGCCAGGCTCTTAGCACACGGCCACTCTGCGACGTCACTCTTGTTCCGCTACCTTTTTACGCTTTTAGTGCCTAACAGCTTATTAATGCCCTACATTTTACTTTCAATGTTCTTAAACTCGTTCTGAATTTGCTTTTTAAAATACAAAGAGCATAAAACTGCATAACTGAAGCTTGCTACAAAATATCAAAGGCTAAATATTTAAACAGCACTAACCATTAAAATAAAGTATGTTTATAATCCAGTCTGCATTCTTTATTTTATTTACATAAATAAGTACGCATTACACACGCAAGAACTATTTCAACAAACAATAATAATAAAATGTGTTTATTACAGAACAATGTCGAAACATAAAGGCATTTGGAGTAATAATTGTAATATAATTATAAAGCATTTATTGAAGCCGTACGTTTGCAAGGCAATAAAGAGTAACACTGGGCCGTTTGGAATAAAATTATTTTCACTACGTACTATTCGCGTTACGAAAGATAAATTTAAATTATTTCTTTGCGATTTATTTTTTTGTTTATTGTATCGAATAAACATAAATGACACTTAAAGATAAAATATTGGTTAGAAAACGAAACGAACTCATGAAAAAGTTATCGGCAGAATAACAAGTTTGAAATATTTTATGAGGGGTCTCCTGGCCTCCTCTGCGGAGGTTTTAATGAATATGTTATTATTTTGATCGATTTCATGTTACAGTTTTATAGTTTTCAGTTACTAGTCCCTGTCTTATGGCTCTTTAAAATTTCGTTTCAAACTAGCTGATGCTGGCAGCCTTATTTGGATATAAAATATCGTAATCACGTTAGGTTTTTTATTGCTTTTTAGAATATTAGAGAATAAGTCATCATTGCTCATTCTCCAGAACAGTTTACCGATTGTGTACACATATTTATTTTAAGTTGTTTATTACTGTGTTTGCTATTTAAAATGAAGGTAAGTGTTTATTTTCCAAACAAAATCAACTATTACATAAAAAGCAACTTAAATAAGTATTGTCTTAAAATTAAAATAAGCCTATTTAATATATAAAAGAAGAAGGCGTCATGAAAGTCATCCGCATCGCAGTCAATCGGAAGCGCGCCCAGAAGACTGGCGGCATTGCCTCGTTGTATAGCAATGCTTATATTTTGTGCTAAATACGTGCCAGCCCTCTGGTCACCCGAGGCGTCGATCAGTCTCTTTGCGAGATCCCTAAAAAGGGATCTCGCACTTGGACCCCATGGCCCCAAGGTTTCGACCCCAAACGGCTCAAATACATAATCTCCTACAAGATTTACGTATTTGCGCCGTTTGAGGGTCTCTGTTGAAGCAGCAGCAGCGCCCGCACAACCTACTGTGCTGGAAAGATGGGAGTAAAGACATCCCGTCCGGTCTCTTGCCATCGTCGCGTGCCAAGCCCTGAGGTTCAAGTTGGGCTGGAAGGCCAGCGGTGACAAGAGCACGGCGCAGAATGTCGTTGAGGTTGGCGTGTCGTGAAATACGACCTGCGCTCCTGCTGCATTACAGACCACGGTGACCAAGGCTATCGACAGTATCTCCGCAGTGACAGCGATGCGGAGAGACAAATGACGCACCTAAACGGAGGCAAGTAGCGAAGTGGAAGGTCGTATCGTCCAACATGGTACCTATATTGGACGATGGCAGTGCCTGAAGCCAGAGGCCCGATTCCCATTCTCCCACAACCAGCAGGCGAGCACGCTCCGCAGCGGCGGCCGATGTATTGAGGAGTTTTTCTCGTACCACGCTGCAATGCGGCCTATCCCATTGCCTCTGGGAGAACAAGTTTCGGGGCAACTCAGTTCCTGGACAAGCCTTTCTCCAAGCGTTCATGGCATCGGCCTTACACGGCACCTCAGAATCAACCAGTGTAGGTGCTAAGATTTGCCTGGTCAATTCTGCAGTGCTGTGGACCGATGACAAGAACGCTGGCAGGCTTACAACACAAGCGCACAGGTAAGGACACCTGTTGCCACACTCAGTCGTTCAGAGCCACATTCAAAATTTTACTTCGGGTATTCTGTATAATTTTGTCAATTTGAATGAGTGGAGTCGGATTTTTCCAAAAAGGTGAAGACCGTTACGCGTGTGTAAATTTAGGGACAAAAAGACAATATCGAATAATAGTAAAAGCCGAATGTATATTAATTTTGAGTAGCCTGTCTGAAACATCATTAAAATTTTGAATTTTTCCTGTAAAACCGTCGTCTAAAATTGGGGACCCCAGGAGGCGAAGAGAACTTTTTTCAACTTGGGTGATATTGGGTGCCAGATATAATTTTGAAAGAATAGAGTATTTATCTAAATTATTATTGTCATTAATAAAAATTTCGCATTTGCTTGTATTCAACACTAAGCTTATGGATAAAAATTTCGATTCAGGAGTGCCAGATCTTGATATACAGTGTTTACGTCACCTCCCAGGGTTCCGTCATCTAGGTACCAGATGTTTAATTTTGAATTTAGTTGGATTATAATTGGATGGATAGCCAAACTAAAAATTTGTGGTCCAAGAGGGTCACCTTGTTGACAACCGACGGCAGATTCTAAAAGATGTTCCTTGTATATTAATTTAGAAGGGTGTCTGTAACATTGTCAAAGAAAATTGTAGATTTGGGGTGTTTCCAATTTAACTTGTGTCAACAAGGTTTCTCCGTTCTCTGCGACTGAGTTAAAGGCATTCTTTAGGTCAACCTTCAAGACAACCTCACCTCCATTACAGTCAAGGTACGTTGACAAAATGAAGGTATATTTTATACACCCTTGATGTTTAAATATTTCAAATGTATGGAATTCAAGCCACTGCTTTATATAGCAAAAAAAAAGAAATACTACAAGAATTGACTATTTCGTAATAACATTCAACTTGAAAACTGAATAAATATACAGTGAGAATTTGTTTCACTGTACTGATAATCCATGATATTGACGTCCGTTTCGTAGAACCTTAATTCCAAAAATATTTACATTGTCTTCGCAAATAAATCACCTTTGGATAATTTGATATATTTTTTTTGATATTTTCTTATTTTATTAAATAAGAAAATATAGCTACAAACCAATTTTCTCGTCTAAACATTAAATAGGTACTAAGTATGATCCTTCTCAGTAAAACAGAACAAAATAAACAAATTTAAATGAAGAAGTAATGAAAAAGAAAATGAAAGCTAAATAATTGATCATACATACATACATACATAGACTCACGCCTGTTTCCCCGAAGGGGTAGGCAAAGGCATATAAGATAATTGATCAGCCTACGCTTATTATTACCTCACCCATAACATTTATATTTTCTGTTGTTTTTATTTTTTCCTTTAATCAGAATTCCGACCCCCTTTACGCCAAAAAATTCGGCACATGCCGCGAAGTCGCTACCCAAAATACAAATGAACTAATGAATTAGATATTTCTCGCTGGGAAAGCGCTGCGTGTTGTGTATATAGGGCAAATAAGTTTAACCGGGATAATCCCCTTGAGATTCACGAGTGTAGAAAGAATAAACATTTATAAAATCATGGTGTATGTAAGACTTAGGAATGAGAGAATTATACAGCACAATATTAGAGCTGCTGGTGGGTGTGATTATTTGGGGTGTTTATTTACTGTTTGTTTAATTCCGGCTTCTTAATCAAATCACATTTTTGGTGGCAAAACCGGTCTACTTACCCACAATATCGGATATCATACAGATCTTCCTTTTGCAAAATTTATTATTTTCTTCAACAACTCAAACTATAATATTGCGATATTTAAGTGTAATATTAAATATTGTTCATAGACGCCCGGATGCTAAGAATGGTGTAATGGATTGTAACTGATGAATATATAGTATTAATACTCTATTAAATACTCGGTTTTTTATTTTAAAATAAAACTAGGAATAAATTTGTTTTTTTTTTACATAAATCCTGTCCATACCTTATTATTTACGTAGGTAAATACTAGTTATGCAGAAATGAGAATTTGAGCAAAAACGAGAGCTGGTATAATCTCGCAATAAATTGTGCATGCAGAGCTGTCAAGTTTTTATGATATTTTGCGTATTCTTAGTTCGTTCCGAGGTATAAATTTAGTTTGTTTGTTCGAGTAAATGTACAACATTGCAATTGAACTGTAATGAGCTAAATAAAATCTGAACTTTAATTAGAATTTAATGGTTATTCATATTAAATAATTAAATGTTTGTTTACTATTGAAGCCAAAGGTGAAAAGACATTCTTCCTATGTGAAATTGAACCCAGGGCCACTAACCACTAGACCAACAGGCTGGTCTATTTCTAGGTCTGATATTTTTGTCCACTATTCGACTCTTTGTCGAATACTAAGTGAATGCTATGTTTAATTTCGGAGTGAATCAGCTTCTTATAGCGCAATACTCAACAAAAAGTATTTCAAAGTATATACTAGCTCTTGAGGTCCCGGGTTCGATTACCGGGTCGGGCAAAAGTGTTACTGGGTTTTTCCGAATATTCAGTAGCAGTCCGGAGTCTGGTGATGTGCCCGGTAACGGCAATAGGCTCGCCCCCTATTACGTGGGCCCTAAAAATTTATGGCGAAGTGTGGGTGTAATATTTACACCTATGCCTACCCCTTCGGGGATACAGGCGTCAGACTATAAATAAATAAAATAAATAAATACTAGCACTTTCTTCATACATTACATGTGGTAAGTATGTGAAGAGTGCTATAACAGTCGTATTCCCAACTTGCTTAAAGACCCAATAAAGCATTATGAGTGACGAATGTCGTAAACCGTCTAAACAATATTAACACGAAAGTACTCAGTTACGCCGTTTATGACTCGAGCTTACTTTACAACTCCTGGGCATTGCACCCACTGAGGGCACGGCACGGTAAGAGATTTCTTACGACAAAGAAAATATCACTTAAAACTATGGTTTTAAGTGATGTTTTCTCCGCCATCTCTTACTTTCAAATAAAATCGTTCGTTTGCACTATATTGTATACTTCGTGTATATTATTATATCCGGTGATAGTAATTCAAATGGTTTTCTTTTTACGTCACTTAAAAAGGTTTTTGGAAGGAAAGACTTTTCGTTTGGTGCTATCTAAGTATGAAGTCAGTTTTCTCTTGTTATAAAAATAATGTTTTGTTTCATCATGTATTTTGATTATGATGACAATTACGTTTTGTTTTCACTACATAGTATAAAACAAAGTCTGTCTTCTGTATGATTCAAGAGGAAGTATATATGTATATATATATATATATATATCTTCTTTCTCTTAGCGTTATCCCAGTTTCAGTCTGGGGTCCGCTTTCTAGTCTAACCGGATTTTGGCTGAATATTAGCTTTGCCACGGAGCGACTGCCTGTCTGACCTCCGCGACCCGAAGGGACAGTGATATTCCATGGTTTAGACTAGTGTCAGTTTATTTAGAAGGTACTGACGCCCTGTAACGACTGTCAAAGATCTTCATGACAACCGGGACCGACGGCTTAACGTGCTCTCCGAGGCACGGGACAAGCGATAATTAACAATTCAATACGCACATAACTCCGAAAAGTCATTGGTGCGCGCCGTGGATTCGAACCTGATACCCTCTGCATGGCAGTCTGTTGGTATATCCACTCGGCTATCGCTGCCTATATATATATATATACACATACATACATACATACATACATATCGTCACGCCCTCTATCCCCGAAGGGGTAGGCAGAAGTGTAGTTCTACACCCACTTTTCGCCAGATATACTTTAGTCCCACGTAATAAGGAGCGAGCCTATTGCCGTACCGGCCACATTTCCAGACTCCGTGCTGCTACTGAGAATTTCGTGACAGAAAAACCCAATAACACTGCCCGACCCAGGAATCGAACCCGGGACCTCCCGATCCCACGCGCACATTTATGCCGCGAGACCAACGAGGCAGTCGTATAGGGTTTGATGTCGAGTTTTCCGTCTCTACGCAAAGATGGTATATTTATCCCTTAGTCGCCTTTTACGACACCCACGGGAAGATAGGGGGTGGTGACACTTGTATTCTATGCCGTCAACCATACGGCAAATATATATATACACCGCTATTTTTTAATTAGTACAAAAAATTTAACAGGGCACTAAGTATCTTTAACTGATCATAATTATGTAGATGAAAAATAAAACACTAAGTCCCAAAACTGTCTCAAAACTGTCCACAAAAATACGTGATAATTGGTAAATGCAATACTAATACTATGACCGACCCGTGTACTATCATACCATTGATAAATTACCCCCCCCCCGACCCTCTGCGCCTGCGCCACGCCCCGACGATGCGACTAACAGTACTAAATTAGTAGCGAAAGTCAGCGTCTCTAATTTCGTTGCAAAACTTAATTGTTTGTCTACGTTTGCCCGACGCGATGGCCTATCATATCAGTTCATATCACGGGAGTATGTAGCTATGCTTCGTGCGTACTTTTTGAGTGGAAAAATCGCGAGTGCAGCTGTGTACCCATGGACATCGTATTGTGAGTGTACAAAAGTGACCGGGTCAGTGTCAAACAATTAAAACAGTGCATATTGGATGCTTTTGACAACGGTGGTGGACATTTCGAAGGACAATGGAAATACTTGTAAGTTTAGTAAATAATACGTACGTAAGTAAATAATAATTTGATGCAGGCGCCTCAAAATCGGTCTGTGTTCTCCACACACCTTGAGGAAGGCCTATGTCCAACAGTGGACGTCTCTAGGCTGACATGATGATGATAAAATAATTTGTAAATAGCAGATGATTCTAACTTCTTTTAGTCCAGAACACCATCTTTTATTTTGATATTTGTTTGCTTTCTAATTACATACCTCCGTATTTAATATCTTGTTAAACGATAAATTTTACCGGTCCTACGCCCGAATGAAGTATGAAGGAGAGGGTAGAACTAACAAAATTAAAAAATAACTACCTACATTTATTATTTTTCTTCATTTTATTTTCTATTGCTACCTACATCATAAGTGCGACAGAGAGAATGCGAATGAGCAGGATGGAATATTATCAATGAATTAGTGAATGGATTGTAAAATATGACTATGATTTAAGTGAGATTTTCTACAATAAACAAATGATAATAACTTTGTTCTTTATTGATATTATGAAATTCTTACGTCACATATATGATAATAATAACTTCGCTAATCTGTCCTCAAAGTTTTTGTACTAATTAAAAAATAGCGGTGTATATATATATATATATATATATATATATATATATATATATATATATACTAGCTAGATAAATATATCTAGATATATATAATAAGCTAAAGTCTTGAACAAACTCCCCTCCAAAATTTACACTCCTCAAGGAACATACATGTACAGTAGTTTCGGCTTTAGCGTGTCTGTCAGTCAGTCGGTAACGCAAGGATTTTATATAGACAGATTAAAGTGATTCCATTGATCAATAAAGGGTTTTACACAAACTCTGACTGCCTTTTCTACCTTTTTAGGGAAAGATTTTACAAAATAAATAAATCTGTGTTCACTAACGTCTCGTATGAAGTTAATCCCTTGAAGTATTCAAAAGGTTTCATACAAATGTTGACTCCCCTTTTTATCCCCAGAGGGTAAGAATTTCCAAAAAGATTTCCTAAGTGTTCACTAACATCATTTGAGGACCAACATACAAATTTTGAAGTAAATCCGTTGAAGGAATAAAAAGTTTCATACAAACTCTGACAACGTATTTGACCCCCTTGGGGAGAAATTGCCAACAATCCTCTCTTAGTGCGCTCTATTAATATTTGCTCCTTGGTGCGCCCCTACACACCTCAAGGAACATACATGCCAAATTTCACCAACTTGCGCCCAGTAGTTTCGACACGCTACGTGTCTGTCAGTCAGTAAGTAACGCAAGGATTTTATAAAGGGTAGTATTTAACTCTCTCTCAATATAATCCCGGATTTCTACAAAAAGAATACCGTTGTTCCACCAAATATACTTATTGTACCACTAAATATACTCACTAAAATATATCATAACGAACACCTGTTTATCGACCGTTGCAAATCTCTAATATTAATCCTTTTAGTTAAAGAAGTATTTCAAATTTTACTTTTACTCAACAACCGAATAACAAGTTATTTGGTAGTATTAAGAGCAGAGTCACAAGAAAACCTAACATAACCTATTAAGTTTCCCAAGCCGACGAGACTTTTCATATTAAATGATACTTGATGGAAAGATTGGCATATTTGGTGTGCAATGAGTATTTTAGTGTTTGATTATTATTTTAGTGTGCAATAAGTATTTTAGTGAAAGAATAAAGTTTTTTAGCGTAAAGCACTCAGAGTGTTGTTTAAGATTTTTGATGCACTGTTAAAAATATCCCTTTTATAAATACGGATAACAAAATATTTTTCTCAAGTCGATCGTAGCACCAACTATCGGAAAGGACTGAAATTAAATTAGAATCTTCTTAAATATTTTTTTTAAATATTTGATATAAATCTCCTTTATTGGGCGGATACTTCCATTATTGTCGTTTTAACTGTTTAAGAAATATAGCTGTAAAAAGTATTTACCCATACAAACTACTTAGTACTAAGACTTAGTAGTACTCAAAATGTTATCCGGTATCTGTGACATTTCGCTAGAGTGGCCAATATGGCGACTATGATTTGTCTGTCAGAACCATTATAATTTAACAAAATACTTGACAATCCGAATTTTTCGGATATATGTTGTCGACGCGAAATCTTTATTTTTTATGTTTTATTAATCAGGTAAGGATTGGATGTACTCCTTGACGAAATTATTAATATAAAATTTTACTCTGCGATAGCAGCGCAGTCCGTCGGTTGCAATGTGAAACATTCCAAAATCCACAACTACTTACAAATTAAAAATTAAGTAAAAATTACTTTTTCCAGTGGACTAAATTGTAAATCTAAACTATTCTCAAGTCCCCTCGAACGCACATAAAAAATTTCATCAAGATCAGTCCAGTTGTTTAGGAGGAGTTCAGTGACATACACACGCACACAAGAAATATATATATTAAGATAATTGACGCGGGCGAAGCTGCTGGCGACGTCTAGTATGTTATTTATATTTTATATTCTCATTTTTCACAGCGGTAGCCTAGTATTGGAGATACCAACATATGCACTGCTATGCCGAAGGTATCGGGTTCGAAACCACAGCGCTCACCACTGACTTTTTGAAGTTATGTGCATATACCTATAAATTGTTAATTATTGTTTGCCGCGTGAAAGCGGTTCCAGATACCATAAAGATCTAAGATAGTTGTTTTTTGGAAGTCAGTACCTCTGAATAAACTAACGCTAGTCTAAACTCTAAATCATGGATTATCGCTATCCATTTATATTTTCAGACAAATCTGGTTTGACTAGTAATGTATTACATGAATTTTCTTTGTCACAAATCATGTCATACCGTGTCGTATCGGCAATGGTAACGGGGCCTTGAGGTATTCCATTTTAGTATATTATTTGATAATTAGCGGTGGAATTACCTTTCGCGTGTTTGTTTAGCACGCCATATAAAATGTTTATGGTATATTAAGAAGCGATTGCCGTCGAGTTTATATGTGAGAATAACGCTTTTAATGTGGGAACTGCGTTGTGGTGTGCAGTTCGACAAAATCTTTTTAGGTATGTGTCTGAATTTATAGAAATAAGTTTGGTAAATTTGAGTGAGATATGTGCTTTTTGTTGGTTGATGGTTCTTGGCTTCAACGCAAGGGGCACCTCTGAATGTCCGTGCTGTGTGGGTATATAATTGGTAACTGTCGCGTCCTAAGCTTGCAGGCAAACATCGTGAGGTAATCTGCATATCTGAGGAGTTCTCCATAATGTCATCGAAAAACATGTAAAGTCTGCCTGACATATCTGCAATGATACGATGTCATTGTATATATTAATCGGGACTTACATGCCATAGCAGTGTGGTCTGACAGATTTGGCCTTTGCGTCAATCCTACAAAATACAAAGCTATCGTTGTGGGAAGCCCGCGTATGATCACCAGAATAGATTTCACAAGCCTGTCGCCTGTAACTTTTAACGGGTGTGCTAAACTATTCTCGACATCTGTAAAAATCTTGGTCTACACATAGATGGCAACCTTGACTGGCGGACCCAGATTTCAGTTGTCAGCCAAAAAGTATTCGGGACTCTGTGCTCAAAAATTTTCTTCCATCCAAAGCAATGCTTGTGCAAACTTTAATCTTCCCTATAATTGACTATGGTGACGTGTGTTATCTCGACCTGAATGCAGACCTACTCAACAAACTTGACCGACTTCTCAATTATTGCATTCGATTCGTTTTTACTCTGCGTAAGTTCGATTACAATTCTAAATTTCGCAAGGAATTAAAATGGTTGCCAATTCGTCAGCGACGAAATTTGCATACTCTGATGACTATATACTCTTTTCTCCACTCTCCTAACGGTCCGCCATATCTAGTACCTTATTTTTAATATCTCTGCTCCAATCATGATAAGAACTTGCGATCCACTTCTAATTTAGTACATTCTTCTTTCAATATCCAATCCATCCTTCTTTGGAATGCTCTCCCTCCTGAAGTTAGGAAGTCCACTAGTCGTGCCACGTTCAAATTCAGAGTTCGCCAGCTGTTGTATAGCGAATTGTCGGAACCTTCTCAGTAGCAACTCACTACTTGTTAGTATTCTATCTTTTTAAATATTTATTTTCATGTGTATAAAATAATTATGAATATTATTAACTGTTAGTAATCTATCTTCTTAAATATTTATTTTCATGTATATATATTATATATGTACATATAAATAAATAAATATATAAATACATATTTATTTATTTATATGTATGTATGTATTTTGTTATGTATTTATATTTAAAATATATGTATGTATTAAGTATGTTGCGTATTCTCTTTAATTTTTCTCTTTATGTGTAGTACACACCTGCCATGATCTCTGCATCACCTAAAGATTGAATGGCAGAAAATGCCTAAAAGCATTAAGTCCGCCTTGTGCAATGTATTCGGCAGGAAGTTTTTAAATAAATAAATAAAAAATAAAATTGAAATAACCATAACTCAAAAAAACATCAAAATTATCTTATGTTAAACCCATGTGAAATATTTGCATTGCACTCTTGGTTATATTAAAATACTTAATTAATATTATGTGTACATCATTGTTAAGCGAAAAAAATTAATTGAAACTGTTTTCAAACAGATTTTCTCGCGGAGGTTTCGTTCATTATGGAGCAAGCAAAAAATAAAATTGTGTTTTATTTATTCAACAAATTTCACTAAGCAATTGCTGCCTTGTATACCTCTACACACATATTGAGCAGTTTTATTCACACCAATGAATATGAAAGAAATTTTCAATAACTTACATTACAAGGATTCTTAAAATTCCCGAGCAACTATTTGTGTCTCATTCAGAGAATTAAATACTTTAACAGCTGCCGCGTCGAAACCATGGCACTTAGTTACAAGTGTCATGATTACGCTAGCCGTGCGATTATAAAGTAATACTATGGAAACGTGCGATAGCGAACATAGTTATTAGAAAAGCATTGTATGTAATATAGAATTTACTATCTTTTTCCTACAGTCGATTTGTTAAGCCATAACTTGTAACGGATCATAAGCACGCTGGTATGTTCGTGCGTATATAAACAATGCGAAACTTTCCTTATAACTTTATTTATAACATTATACGACAAAAAATCTTATTTATAATCATATTTTTATTTTGCTGTGCGGTAATATATATTTCTTAATTTAACTCTGCGAAATTTTACTCGAATAGTGGGACTGGTAATATAATTGGCCGGGATTATTACTTAGCAAAAAATTTTCTTATTCTGAAAAAATATTGATTTTTCCGTAATATAAAAGTTGCACGTAAGCCGTGTACGGGCGAAAAACTCGTTAAAAATCAATAGGTAGCGGCAATGTTTACACGTAGTCATAGCAAAACCAGCCGTATTGGATTTCATCCAATGCCAAGCGATGTTTGTCGAAACCCATGACAACGATGAATACGCACCTGCGATACAAATATTTAGTCAATAAACCCAACATTTCGATAAACGTAAACACAGTTTAACGATGAATCAAGAAGCGAAGAAAATTGCAAATAATCTCTACGGAAGAGTCAACGTGCCAGCTGTCGAAAGATGCCGAGTTAACTTTTGCACAGACTTAGAGAAGTCAGTTTTGATGAGTAACTTTGAAAGGCGTGGGTGGAACCAAGTAGGCCCCGACGATGAATGGAACTTCTACTGGGCGTCTACACAGACTTGCAGAAACTTATTTAGCGTCGAAAGCGGATACAGGATGAATGACAACCAAATGATAAATCACTTTCCAAACCATTACGAATTGTCACGGAAGGATTTACTTGTGAAAAATATAAAGCGTTATCGTAAGGAGCTCGAGAGGGAGGGCAATCCACTTGCTGAGAAGGCTGAGGTCGCCATGCACGGAGGTCAAGTGGTGACGCGATACGTTCATTTGGATTTTGTGCCTGTTACATTTGTGCTCCCAGCCGACTACAATATGTTTGTCGAAGAATATCGCAAATCACCTCAGAGTACGTGGATCATGAAGCCGTGCGGAAAATCACAAGGAACGGGTATTTTCCTTATAAATAAACTGTCTAAGCTGAAAAAATGGTCGCGCGAGGCAAAAACACCGTTCCATCCCCAATTGACCAAGGAAAGTTACGTTATTTCACGTTATATAGACAATCCCTTACTAATAGGAGGCAAAAAGTTTGATCTGAGACTTTACGTGTTGGTTACTTCTTTCCGACCTTTAAAGGCTTATCTGTTCCAACTCGGCTTTTGTAGGTTTTGCACTGTGAAGTACGACACGAGTGTTACGGAGTTAGATAACATGTATGTGCACCTTACAAACGTTAGTGTGCAGAAACACGGCGGTGACTATAATAATATTCATGGAGGGAAAATGACCGTGCAGAATTTAAGATTATACCTGGAAGGTACGAAGGGTAGAGCCGTGACTGAAAAGTTATTCGCAGCGATGCAGTGGCTGATTGTGCATTCCTTGAAGGCTGTTTCTTCTGTGATGGCTAATGATAGACATTGTTTCGAGTGCTACGGTTATGATATAATCATCGACAATCAATTGAAGCCCTGGTTGGTGGAAGTGAATGCGTCGCCATCATTGACCTCCACAACAGTCAATGATAGGATCCTAAAATATAAATTGATAGATAATATATTATCAGTCGTTCTACCACCGGATGGCGTGCCAGATGTGCGATGGAATAAGCTGCCGAACGCTGAAGCTTTGGGCAATTTCGACTTACTTATCGACGAAGAGTTATTGGAAAAAGACGAGCCGTCCGGATCTCACCGTGGTGTGAAAAGTAAATATAAGTGAAATAAATGTTAAGTGCTTTGTGAAATATTTTATATTGTGTCTTTATATCCATACTAGAGGATGCCAGCGGCTTCGCACGCACATATTTCCGAATTGCCCGTTTTGCCCGATCCCGTGAGAATTTCGGGAAATCCCTTCTTAGTGCACCCCTACGGTCCCCAAGGAACACACATGCCAAATTTCAGCTTCCTGCGCCCAATAGTTTCGGCTGTAGCGTGTCTGTCAGTCAGTAACGCAAGGATTTTATATATTAAGATTTGGTATGTTGAATTTTGATGTTCGTATTTAAGTCATTTATCTAATGAAATTTATTCAAATATTTGTTTTAGAAAACTTGGTCTAAGCCTTTAAAATTATTCACTCAATACATGTAGTATATTTATTTTCAATGCACTAAGCATCGCCCGTAAATATGTATATATAAAATCCTTGCGTTACTGACTGACTGACGGACAAGCTACAGCCAAAACTATTAGGCGTAGGAAGCTGAAATTTGGCATGTATGTTCCTTGGGGACCGTAGGGGTGCACTAAGACGGGGTTTCCCGAAATTCCCACGGGAACGGGCAGAAACGGTTAAATTTAAAACATGTGCGGGCGTAGCTGCGGGCGTAGCTGCGGGCGTCATCTAGTTTTATAAATAAGTGAATTGAGTACCCTGTCTTAATTTGTCTGATTAAGTTGTTTACCAACTCACATTACATTATAACCTTGAGCTTACAAGAGTAGCGACTAGCGACTTGTCACATCATAGCCATTTAACCTAAAGCTGCCTAATTTTTTTAATTTAGTTGAAAAAGCTCGCTTCTCCATGCCATTTTAAAACTTATTTTAAAAACGACGTCGTCTCGCTGAAGAATATTTAATTTATGTGCTGTAAAAAGCTTTCATGTGAAGTACTGGAAGTTTTTTATTAAAATCATTTTGCCCTGGCGTCCAATGTTGCGAGGTAAGGTATCATACATAGTTTAAAATTAGGGTAACGCTTCAAAGAACTGCACCCGTCGCTATTAGCATATGCAAGTTTGTGGTGCAAAAATAACCACCTGCCTTTCTTTATGCTAAATATCTTCCGGATAGTTAATTTTGGACAAGTTTTTTTTCCACGGTGGAATGTTTCGCGTACTTGAAGTATAGGTGGATAGATTTGTGTATTTTTATTGTGCTGGCTGAAGTTATGTGTAGTTTTGCTGGAATGTGCCTATTTATGATTTAAATAAATTTTATAACAATTCTCAACTATGGTTACTAAAGCTTTGTTTTATATTATGCTGTAGGTGAATCACTGGTCAGGTTGTTAATTCTATAATGGGTCCACACGATTGTTTTTATTCCGATCCATTAGTCCTATAATACAGAGACATTGGTGCATTAAAAGGTATTGTTTAAATTTGCTTTCGCTAAAATCTTTTACTTCTCGGAAGAAGAGATTATATTTAAATGAAAAATGTATTTTAGAAGCAAACGTAAGTACATCAAAGAAAAGTAAACACGATGATCGAGTGGTTTGTAGAACGCTGAGTGCGTGACATCGAAAACATTAAAATTTCTATTGAGAGAGATAAAGTGGCATCAACATAATATCTTTGTACAGAAATGGTATTTTTTCAAGAATAATAGATTCACAGCAATCGCTAAGTACTTCTTCGAAATGCATATATGTATCATCGATATATATGTATTAACGATATGTATGCACATATGTATATGTATAAGAAATTCTCTATTTATTAATGTTATTTAATTTTATTATAGAATGAATCTTGTTTTATTCACAACATTTCGACACAATTTTAGTGACAGCTCATCATTAGGCCGCTTTCAGTTTGATAGGCAGAAATAAATAAATAGTACACAGTATAGTTCATCTGCGTTAAATTCTATTTGACTTTGAAAATATCACTCTATAAATTTTTCAGACGCAAATACTTAGAAACGGTTTTGTAAGGGAATTGTACAATATATTTTTATTTATACATCACTGTTCTGTTGCAGTAACATAAGTCGTCGTCTCTATACTCTGTACTACTAGATATACTCAAACTCTATACTGCTGTATATAGGCATGTTCGATGGCACGCCACTGATCTCGAGTTTTCGGCTCTTCAGACGGAGTTCAACACTACATTTGTCCAAGAAATATAATACATAAAAATACAATGTCACAATGTTTTATCAGTTATCAAGTGGCTCCAAAATGACGTGACTGATTTTTATGACTCTTTTTGTATGTATTTTGTGGGTCTGTGATGATTCTCACTATACTATACTAGCTGATCCGTCAAACGATGATTCGTTTGACGGATCAGCTAGTATTATATAGATAAATTCATGAATTGAAGAGTGGACAAAGGGACCGTTGAAAATACGCTTGTGAATTGCAGAGCTGTGTAGTTTCAGTGATACAATGTTTCACTTTGTTAATTAGGTTGACTATACTTTTTATTGAATGTCGGGTATTTTCCTTCCTTTCTTATTTTAAAATTAATCCTCACATTAATTGTGCATTAATCCCGTAACGACAGGCACTTTAAAAACAGTACGTACAAGTGACACACAAACCAAAATTACATTTACATTAACGCCCTTCTCTCACGAAGCTATTCAAATGTTACGGGACTCAGATGCAAACCATGATGGCCTACTGGTATGCTACTCTATTCCGCACACGGTGCTACGCAAATGAGACAAATTTTTATCATTTGAAGAACAACATTCCTTCGAAGATGTGACTCTAGCAATGAAGACAATGTTCTTCTGTACTTACATTACAAGAATAAACGAAAATATAAAAGAAGATTCTGGGTGCATCCGTACATCGAAAACAATATCAATTGTAGAGCATTCGTCGCTTCTAGAGAACTGCATGAAAATGATGACAAGAAATTTTGACATTTTTATAGAATGTCAAAAGAATCATATTATTATTTGATGCAGTTTTTAACTCCGAATATTCATAAGAAAAGTACAGTAATGAGAGAATGCGTGACAGCTGAGGAAAGGATTTTAATAACACTCAGGTAAAGCAATCAAAATACTTATTTATTGAAACGAAGTAATCAAAATAGTTATTTACTAAAACATATTAATTAAGTATTTTCATTAGGCTGTGTGGTCAAATCTTGTCCTGCTGTTTGATAATACAATGTAATCTTCGAATTGTCTATTGACGACGATGTAGAAGGCATGTTTTTGTCAAATGTAAAAAAAACGCATTCTTAAGTAGGTTTTTTTCATTTTAATACTGATGCATGAGGTGATCGAATCCAAAAACCATATCTAGTATATTCAGAAACTTAACTGAAGCTTACATGGCCTTTACATAAGGATTTACTTCGTCGAGAGTAGATCTCTGTCAATTATGCAACGCATGGAGATCAAATGCACTACTCATGTTGTATTCTACAAATGTTTTCAGCCCAGGCTTTACAGATTATCAATACCAACTCTATTCAAAAATATTCGGTTAGTTCTAGGATAAATTCGCCAAATGCATTAATATATAACCAAAAATAGGGCGTACTGAAAGTATCGCTGCTTCTATTTTCTCGTGCTCTAAAATAGATCACGATGAAATAAATAAAACCTAGGAGTACGTTCTTCGCAATTATTGAAATGTTCAGCGCCAGAAAACAAACTTAAATTCTTGTTACGCGATTTCTATTTTCTCTTTCAAACATTAACACGCTGATATAAGAACTAATAAGTTTCAGAAACAGATATAGTCAATTGTAGGGACTAGAAAACTTAGCAGTTACTCATCTGTAATGTCTTGGAAAAGAAAAAATACACATAAAAGTTATTCAGCGTGTTAAATGAGGCTAAAAATCTTTGTTTGATGTTGTGAATTCCAGTGTTGGTAAGGGTTATTTTTACGATCGATACTAACGCCTGTCGGCCTTCTGAATAATTTAATGTCACGTTTTGCCCGGAGCTTAGGAGTACTCGCTAACTTCGATTGAAAAATCCACGAAGTGCCCCGTCACTGCCCAAGTTATTACTCACGTTGCGGAGTCGCTCAACAAAAATATAACCTTATGTACGGTTTAGCCACTAGTTTATTTTTAAAAATATTGAGTCATGGTGATGAGTGCAGCTTTGTATTAGTTACGTTATTATTAGGAAACATGGGGTTTCGTATTTTCGACTTTATTTTGTTTGATAAATGGTTTTTACTGCCATTCATTTGTTTCAAGTACAGTTTTGGTTGTTTGGACCCTTTGTAAAGTGCCGGGCTCATAATACCGTTAGACAATTTTTGAGTACTTGATAGCAGCTCTGAGCAAGCTGGTGTAAAGCGCAAATACGCACGTTGGTACTATTTTTGGTTTATACTGTTTTAAAATCAAAACAATTTTGCCGATTTGAAACAAGTGACAAGGGGAATTGTATCCACTGAAAAAAATTACCAATCTGCAGATAACTACATAGGTTAAAAGCACACAGGACCACAATTTATAGGACCAGTACTCTCATAAATTAAACCGCTTCATAGTTAAACGTGCTCATTACGTCTTGCGTACCATCTTGGTTGTACAAAGTATTTGCTAAAGCATTGTTGGGACATGTGCAGTGTATGACGCAACAATACAATGCATTGCATCATATTAATTACGAGGTAGCGCGCCTGCATACTCCCCCCAGTCAGTTCCCTACCGTCTAAACGACAACTTGTATACTTGATTCGATTCCGCGCAAATAAATTCGGTTAACTCAAAACCCCTTTTATTGAAGAGTGACCTTCAACAACAAGACACAGTGAACACGTATATAATACTAGAAAGATCATTACAGTGGTGACACCGACGTGATATATTTTTTTTGGACAGTGCGGTTATATTACATAGTGCAGCGAACAGGGTAGCGGAATTTGACTCCTTGCTAGAGCGTAGTTACAGCCTTGCAAGTTAGTTTTAGTGCTCAAGGGAAACTTTTGAAATAAACCGGTGTACGAACTAAATACAGAAAATGAATAAGCCTGCAGTTACGGGACAAGGTCAAGCCGAAATTACCGCGACAACACAGTCAGTCACAGATCTAGCAGCGATATCCGTTTCATCGAAGATACCGGAATTTTGGAAGGACATGCCGAAATTATGGTTTGCTCAATTCGATTCGATATTGGAGCCGCAGAAACAAGGAGATACTACGAAATTCAACATGGTAGTAGCGAAGTTGGGCAGGGACGCCTTACAGGAAGTATATGATCTTATTATTACGCCACCTGAAAATGGAAAGTATGAAGCCATAAGAAACAGATTAATTACCGTTTACGAGGAGAGCGCTGAACGACAATTTAACAAGCTAGTTTCGGAGATGGATTTAGGAACTCAACGCCCGTCACAACTTCTGAGAAGAATGTCAGAGCTTGCCACTAACACTCAGGTCTCCACAGAAGCATTGAAACGTCTATGGATATCTAGACTTCCGGGTTCGGTGAAAGCAGTTCTATCGGTGGCACAGGATACGAAATTAGACGAATTAGCCGCGTTAGCCGACAAGATCATGGAAAATCTACGCCCTATGGAAATTGCCGCAGTATCAACGCCGACGTCGACAGTATCAGTGACGCCAAATATGACCGAGCAACTGGCAGAAATGACAAGGGAACTACGAACGCTGCGAGTGGAAATTAATGAAATTAGAGGACGACAGCAGCAGTATGATAACGGCAACCCGTGGAATAGAAACAGGTCAAGGTCACGTTCACTGCCCAGAGGACCACCGAGGACCCCGCAGAGCCCAAACTGGCTCTGCAGGTATCATTTTCGTTACAGGAATCGGGCTAGAGCGTGTGAGAAGCCCTGCAACTGGAAGCAGCCGAGGAAAAGCGACAAGAATGACGAGTCGGAAAACTAGATGCGGTGCAGCCTATAGCGATGGGAGACAGCGTCGAGCCAGAAAAGAACCATCGTTTGTGTATAAGGGACAGAACAACTGGAACCCGTTTTCTGGTAGACACAGGTGCCAACGTCTCCGTCTTACCGGTAAGTCAGTTTAAGTGCGAACAATTACTCAGTGAATATAAACTCTTTGCAGCGAATAACACCGAAATTAGAACGTATGGTATTAAAACATTAGAGTTAAATTTAGGGTTGCGTAGAAGCTTGAAATGGACTTTTATAATTTGTGATGTTAAGCAAGCTATCATAGGTGCTGATTTTCTAGAATACTATAAATTAGTGGTAGATATATATAATAGGAGACTTACAGACAGTATAACAAATTTACGTGTAATAGGGTGCGTTACAAAGCATGATCAGCCTTCAATTAGGAGTATACAAAGCGACAACCCCTACCGAGAGATTTTAGAGGAAATTTCAAGTATAACTAAGCCTATTATGTACAAGGAACCAACTCATTCCGTGTATCACCATATCATAACTTCCGGTTCCCCGGTTTTCGCGCGGCCAAGGCCATTACCTCCAGACCGGTATATGAAAGTAAAGGAAGAATTTCATAAAATGCAGGAATTAGGTATTTGTAGGCCTAGTAAAGGAGAATGGGCCAGTCCGCTACACGTAGTTTTAAAAAAGGATGGCCAATTACGTCCATGCGGAGACTACAGAGCGCTTAACGCTATTACGAAACCAGATCGATACCCAGTACCACGACTTCAAGATTTTACATATGTGTTACCTAATAAGAAATACTATACTAGGTTAGATTTGAAAAGAGCTTATCATATTATAGCAGTTGCGGCAGAAGATGTAGAGAAAACCAGTATATGTACGCCATTTGGTTTATATGAATTCCCCAGGATGAGTTTTGGTCTTAGGAATGCCGCCCAAACCTTCCAAAGGTTTATGGACCAACAGGTATTAAAGGGAATAGAACGCCTAGAAGATAAAAGCGGTAAATCAGCAATTTTCTGTTATCTAGATGATATTTTGGTAGCGTCAGACACAGAAGAGATAAACAAAAAACACGTTAGGATTCTGTTTAATAGATTTAATGAATTAGGTATTACAATTAATGTAAGTAAATGTGTTTTCGGGCAGTCAGAAGTAGAATTTCTAGGGTATTTTGTGTCGGAGGACGGCATAAGCCCATTACCGGATAAGGTGAAGGCTATTGCCGACTATAAGCGACCAGAAACGATAGAACAATTACGTAGGTTTTTAGGAATGATCAATTTTTATAGGTCACACCTCCCTCACGCCGCAGAACACCAGGCTGTACTTAATAATTTTTTACACAATTCGAAGAAAAAGGATAAAACTAAAATCGGTTGGGACGAAAAGAGTATTGAAGCTTTTGAACAATGTAGGGATAGCCTTAAAAGCGCCGTTACATTGTCTCACCCTAGCGTAGATGTACCTTTAGCCTTAATGACGGATGCGTCAGATACTTGTGTCGGTGCTGTGCTGCAGCAATAGATTGAGGATAAATGGTTACCGCTAGGATATTTTTCAAAGAGACTATCAGACACACAGCGAAAATATTGTACTTATGATAAAGAACTATCTGCCATTTACATGTCGATGGTACATTTCAAAAATATGATAGAAGGGCGACAAATAACGATTTTTACGGATCACAAGCCGTTGATATACGCTTTTACAAAGATTAGAAGTGATAAAGAAATTCCTAGAAGAGCCAGACAGTTAATGTATATCAGCGAATTTACGAGCGATATACAACACATAAACGGCTCAGAGAATACAGTAGCAGACGCATTATCGCGTGTTGAGTCTATTTTGTGTCCAACCACGATAGATTACGGAGAATTAGCTCGCGCACAGGACGCAGAGTGTAGAGTTACCGACTCAGATAGTAATAAGCACGAATTCAAATACATAGTTGTACCAGGCTCTGATAAGAGAATATATTACGAAGTCTCGACGGATACCGCTAGACCGTATTTACCAAAGAAATTTAGGAAATTAGCCTTCGACAGTATTCATAACTTAAGTCACCCAGGCATTCGTTCGACTAGGAAGTTAGTAACTAAAAGATTTTTTTGGCCAGGAATGAATAAGGAGGTAAATGAGTGGGCAAAAACGTGCACATCTTGCCAAAAAGCCAAGATAAGTAGACACACACTTTCAGACTTAGTAGATTTTCCGAAATGTACGAAATTCGAACAAATTCATACTGACATAGTTGGTCCGTTACCTACGTCACGCCATGGGTATCGTTATTGCGTAACAATTATGGACCGTTTCACGCGTTGGCCAGAAGCTATTCCAGTTTCAGACATATCAGCTGACACGGTTTCTAGCGTAATATTTAAAGAGTGGATATGTAGATTTGGTTGCCCTAGTAGAATAACCACAGACCAAGGAAGACAATTTGAAAGCGATCTCTTTAGCGCACTTATGAAACTATTAGGCGTACAAAAAATTCATACTACGGCGTACCACCCACAGAGTAATGGATTAATAGAAAGATGGCATCGTTCATTGAAAAATGCGTTAACAGCGAGATTGGCCGATAGGGTGGATTGGGCAGACGAATTACCGACGGTTATGTTAGGGTTAAGAGCCGCGTTAAGAACTGACACTGGATATAGTGCCGCAGAATTGATGTATGGACAACCTTTAAGATTACCATCAGATTTTTTCCAGCAAAGTAGCCAAAGCGACAGTCACCATGATTACATAGTACAGTTACGCAAAACAATTAGTTCAATGAAACCTCAGAGTAGATCAGTTAGCGGTAGTAGAAAAATATTTGTAAGTAAAGATTTAAAGTTGTGTACACATGTGTTTATACGGAACGAAATGGTTAAGAAGTCCTTATCCCCAACATACGAAGGCCCTTATCGCGTGTTGAATAGGACAGATAAAGTATATACCATCCAGTTGCCTAATAGAACCGCAAAGGTATCCATTGATAGGTTAAAAGCCGCGCATATTTTGAACGAACAGACAGAGGATGAGAACTGTAATAAATTCGATAACAATGTTAGTATTAATCGTACCACAACACCTATGATACAAACCGGTAAAAAGAATTCTGACAATAAAGTTATAACTAGAAGTGGACGCGTAGTTAAACCGCGAATAAGATTTAATGTGTAAGCGTTATTTATATATGTATGTCTATTTGCGGCGTTACCGTAGTGGGTACTGAGGGCCCCAAGGGGTGTAATTAATTATAGCAGAGTAGGCCACTATGGTAACCACCCTTAAAAATAGTAGGATAGAGACAAAATTTTAAGTCGGTGCTACATCAGTAGCTATCGCACATGTATAAAATTATATAAGTACGTAGTGTAAGGTAAGCAGTAGGATAATATATAGCGTATTGAACAAGTAGCAATGGAATAAAAATCAGCGCAACCTGTATATTCACTTGTATTGAAAAATTGCAAGGATAACAATATTTCGAACTCGCAAGTAATTGCGAAATTGCTTTATATAATGAGTAATTATATTTCGTCATTAGATATCCACATTTTGTCAAGGTTGTACAAGTATATTAAATCAGACGAGTTTATTGTCATATCGCTAAATTGTTTTACAAAAATGGGTAAGACATACAGTAAACAGGAAGAGATTATTATCGCCCAAAACGGTGCAAATAGCGCCAATTTTAGTGAAATAGAAACTCACATGAAAATGTACGGAGCCATGTCCATAGCAATTGTTATACTATTGTCTTTGTTGATAATATATTTTTGTAGCGGAGCATGTTGTACCAGAACCCGAGGGTGGTTGCGTAAAGAGATGTGCAGGACAGTCCAGCAATTCCAGACCTCTCAGGCTCAACAGACGGTATAGAGGTATACTTCATGGCATTTTATTTTCCAAGTGTTTTAATTAAACTTATGATTCTACAACTATGATAACAGTAATATGTTATAGTGTTAAAATGTTATAAAGAGTGTACCGTAAATACGTATGTATAAATACATATAAATGTAAGTATCTATATAATCATACAAGATATAAATAATGTGTATGAATGTTATAATATTCAATTGAACAAACTTATATAACTTATTAGATTTGTGAACATAAATTCGACATTGTTTAAGATTTTGTAACCTTTATAAATATAACAGCGTATCAAATGTGTAATGTGAACCGATCGCAGGTAACGCGTCATTCAATCCGAGAAAGGCGACCATTTTTGCAACGCCGCACATTCCTGTGTGCCTTCTGCACTGTTATAAGTAACTTTAAGTTATTGTAATTATGTTAGAACACATGTGATATCGACTTATAGTTTTTTTTCAGCATTTTTTTTTGTAAAAGGGGGATGACTGTTGGGACATGTGCAGTGTATGACGCAACAATACAATGCATTGCATCATATTAATTACGAGGTAGCGCGCCTGCATACTCCCCCCAGTCAGTTCCCTACCGTCTAAACGACAACTTGTATACTTGATTCGATTCCGCGCAAATAAATTCGGTTAACTCAAAACCCCTTTTATTGAAGAGTGACCTTCAACAACAAGACACAGTGAACACGTATATAATACTAGAAAGATCATTACAGCATATTTAGTAACTTCCAAATAAGACGTGAACTTTAAAATTTCTGTGCATATCTTTGACGAGGAAACTTCTTCAATTTTCTAGTTCTTTTTGCTGTGCACACTTTTTCTGCGCTGAGTAATTTTAGCGTAATTTGTAAAAAATAACTGAGCTATCTTGTCAGTTGCGCTGTCTTGGCAGACTAGGCTATAGTTTATTGTTCTAAACGTTGAATGAAAGCGACATTTTCAGTTTTATGCGAGTTATGCCTCCGTATATCTTTATGTGAATAAAATTTCGTCTGTTTCTATTACCTCTGCTTATGTAAAGCCTTACAATGTCTGCTATAAATTCTTGTCAAAATTAAATGTGGTTCATAAAAACAGCGCAAAATGTCTATACATTTGCCTTGAAAGGATATTATATACCTATATCATAAACGTCTATATCTTTATCTTGAAAGTATATTACATACAACATAAGTATAACTTTATATACGTCCTCGTTTTTCATCATACACTAGGGTAGTTTTACGACACCCTTAAAGTCAAGCCGTCATTCCGTCAGTGAAGGGGCAACTACGGAAATTGCGCCCAATTGGAGTCACCTCCTGGGCCTACAAATTTCGCACGGCATATACGCGAACTATAACTATAGGCTATGTTGATTTCTATTGAATTATCGACGCTTATGGAACTTGGTATTCGGATTTTGATTTGGCGATTTATTTGTAACAATGATAGACAGATTATTATTGCAAACGGATAAGATCAAGGAGTAATTTAAGACAGCGCGAAAGAGGTGAAACTATAAAACTTGTGTGATGATACCTACGACTTATACCAGAAGACAAACTGGCTTTAAAACATACTGTGGCGATGCGATATCATGTTGTTCTAAATATTGGCAGAATTATTAAGAAAGTTAGGTACGCTGAGATTCGCTATGGGCGCTATAAGCTTTGGGTACACAGGTATGTATACTGGCAGAGCTGAATAATAATCCCCGAGCAAATGCTTACTTCAGGCACCTACTACACATTTTATTCAACAAACTTGTACAGAGTTGAACAACTTACCTTGTAACATAAGCATTTAGTACTCTCCACTAATTCCTGATTACATATTCCGCCATGTCGCGAGCGTCTTACATTACACACGCAAATATCATGCACAAACGCACACATCTAACTAATGTTTAACAGCTTTACATACTTACAGCTGAGTCCCTGTTTTGAATAAAACCGTCTTTAATTATGTGCTTCGAAATACATCAAAATACTGCGTTTGCGATTTCAAACTACCGACGTTCTAGGAGTTACGCACGTCTGAACATTTGTAAATTCCTGAATCTAAGTGAAATGAGGGTTTTTATACTACATCAGATAGGTACGCCAGCTATTTGGACGGTGAAGTTTTCGATGTTAAATGCATTAAAGAAAGTCAATTCAATTTAATAGGCAATAATAAAAAATAAATAGGTACATCAGAATAATTTAAAAATAAACGCTGGCGTCGTGCCATATGGCTTTCTTACAGTTAACATTTCAACAATGCAGAGAAGAATAAAGTAGTTGCGTTGTACGAAAATAATATTACACAGCAAAAGCGTGTTAAAGTGTCCTTTTCAAAAAAATATCAAGAGTGGTTGATATTTACTTCAAATTGGCAGTATTTCCTTTCATAAAGACAACGCCCAACTATATAATTAATCCTGTATAATAGAACTTCACAATCATTCAACCAACTGACACATGAAACACACGGCACAACAAAAACCGATACAACAAATTTTGGATAATTGAAAATGTAGTCCCGTGTGAGGATTGAACTCAGAACACTCAGCGCAGTGACAAGTGGCGAGGCGACTAAGCCACGGCGCCGAGCAGTCAAGCTATCAAAGCTCTAGAAAATAATTTGTACGAAGAGCATATGTAGGACGTTCTGCCGTAATAAGTGTTTAAGCATAAAGCGGTTTAATTTATGAGAGTACTGATTCTATAAATTGTGGTCCTGTGTACTATTAACCGATGTAGTTATCTTCAGTCCAGTGAATGTTGGTTTTGGTACAATTTCCCGGGTCCCTTGTTACGAATCGACAAAATTGATTTTGTTGAATTTTGATTGACATACTAGCACCTATCAATGTTCGCAGTTTTGTTGGTTAGATCACTATATATTACTACGAATTGTAGTTCTGAATTTGATTATTCGTGTAGTTGTTTAACTTTTAGACCAACACAGTAATGTATAGGTGACAACCAAACATGTGCCTAGAATACTATCCGTTGATGACATTTTGATTGAGACTCAGGCTGGCACAAGGTCAAATGTTTTTCATAGACGGCTCAGGTGTCGATTACGGCTTAAGAAGTGCTGTTTTAGAAATATAAAAGAATCGTATAATAAATACGTTGATACACAAGATTTATTTACACTATTCTATGAAAGAATTGGCTTTATTTTAGAAAAAAATATTTCAAATATATTTGAAACACAGTGGAACTCTGGAGATACTCATTAAGATTTGCGCCGCATATAGCACTCAAACCAAAATACATATATTCTGACCAAAGAAACTTTCATCGTTAAGCATTTTGCTGAATTTGAGTATTATTTGCACGCGCCTGTGACTAGATTATATATAGTGGTGAAGTGTGTTATTTCTGGCCAGACGGTCATGTGGAACCAAGGTTAACGACTAGTATATTTAATTACACTGGTTTAAAATAGAACTTTGAGAACGCGTTTACGAGCCTACGAACAATATACGTTACACTACATTGCCATGAAAAATGAATGAAACACTTGAAACGAACGTTCATAATCAATGGCGTATTATATGAGGCACAACAATTACATTTAACTACGATGCCGCGTAACCGCTACGCCGTAATCATTTGTAGCATACGTAGCAGATGCGGTAGAAATGTGTAGCCGTATAGCTTACATAATATGTAGCAAATTGGAGCCGCGTACCGCGGAATCATTACGTAGACATGTTTGCACCAACACAACCTCAATTCGTTGAAACATGGAAGCCGAATGTACTTGCAACCGTTGCTAGCTGTTTCTAGTTGAGGTAACTCGATTAAATTCGAGATAAAACTTGAATAATAAACATAATTTAATTACCAATTTCTCTTTTCAATGCTAAGATTTTAATTCATCGGAGAGAGAATTTGAACATTGTAAGTACTTGAGACGTAACTAGAAATTTGGTAGAGTAGAATTATGATTTAACGGGTAAAAAAAGAAACATCTACAAGATAGATATACTGTTCTGTCTGGGACCGTTTTTATCGTCATAAACCGGTTTGCAGTCACTCTGGCTGTAATTCTTGTCGCACGTGCCAGTCGAATGCAATTTACTCTCGGATATACAAGCCCGTACTACGATTAAGTCAGAGCAATCCGTGAAAATTACGACTTTGAACTGTCTTTCGAACGTCCAGAATTGCTTTGAACAGCGGGTTAGCAGCTCTACGCTATTAACTCTACTGTTGAGGAATGATTAAATGATAAGGGACTAATCTTACTTGCTAACCTACACTATCCTAGAGTCGTAGCCTATCACCTATAATATCCTATCCTAGTTATCCTAATCCTTATACCTATATGTATCCTAAACCTACCCTAACTTGTACCTAGCGTATAATGCGTATAGGCTTGTTGCTCTGTGGTATTCTGTGACACAGTCCAGCACTTATACGCACCTACTACTATCGTGGTACTACTGTGGTATGCTGTGATATAGACCTACGATTCGTACGCGCCTAAGAACCTAATCCTATTTGTTCCTACAATCCCTAGACCCTAGCCCTACCATACGTATTAATATATACTTATATAGATAGGTGCGGGATATCTGCCACCGGAGACCTATGATGACAGACGGACTGTGGGTAGGAATCAAGTATGGTGGAGATGGTTTTCTGACGGCCAACTCAACAGACTCATCGAGCTGATCGGTATTGATGGCTAAAGGTGTCTTGGCCACCGTCAGAGGTGTGGGAAGGGTATTGAGTCAAAGTCGGATTAAACTTGTGACTGGTTTATTTCTTATAATACATAGTCTTATATACTAAACTTATCCTATGTACACACACACAACTTTATGTTTATGTGCTGTGTGTGAATGGTGCCATCTCAGCGGTATATACCTTACGTGAATACGTCTTTTTTCCTTAATTTAATATTAATCACGAAAAATCTGTGTTGCGGTAAATACTCACGTAGGATTATATCGCCGAAATGGCATGTTCATGTGTGAACAGCTTATGGAAATGTTACAAGGAATTTAGTATTGTCACTGTACCCATTTTATGCATGAGATTTATAAATTGATCTATATTTTATAGAAAAATGCATTTGCATTATTTTCAAATAATATTTAGCAGGCGTAAGGTATTATAGTCGCGTAAATTGAGTATGCTATCCAACGCTATTTTATAGCACCATATTTTCAATCATCTGCTTTCATGAACAGTTTTTTTTTAGTAATCGAAACAAAACAAAATGTATGGTATTATTCTGATTTTATGAATCAGTTTCTGTACGCAACAGCAATTTTAGATGGATACAAGTTAAACTACAAAAGGCCCAGGACTGAGACCCGTTGCAGTAAGTATTGGTATGATATAGGTGTATGACGAACGTGAGATTGATAACCTTTCTTTGTTATTGGCATACACACTCAGTAATGGTAAAACAACACCCAGATTCAGAACTTAGCATGTTAGTCATAATTAATAGAAATGCAATGTGTGTGTATCGTACACACGGTCTTCGGGCAATCAATCAGAGTAATCAACAATTAGATCAACAAGCCTATCAAAGTGGTTTTGGCGTTTCAAATTATGTTAAAAAGCTCTAGTAAGTATATTTCAGACTAGAGAATGTCCGCAGCTACGCCGGCAATTTTTATTTTATTTTAACCGTTTCTGTCTGATCCCTTCGTTATTTCGTGAAGTCCCTCCTTAGTGCACCCCTACACGCCAATTCTTGTGTCCAATAGCTTACGCTGTGGCTTGTCCGTAAGTCAGTCAGTAATGCAAGAATTTTATATATACAGATGAAGCTTTCAAAGTTCATACTAATCATTTACATCACATGTGGCAATAACAATGAGTCAGTGCGAATTATGTCGCCATTGTCACTCAAAAAATACGCAGTTGAAACGGGCCATTGTAAAAATATGTGTAAAAATTACTTATGTCGCTGAGCAAAGTTCCCAAGTTGATTGTTTGTTGGGTAATAACTTTACACGTAGCTATCAGACATGACGTATTCTTTTCAGACCAACTTATGATGAGAAAAATTGCATCTATAGCTTAGTAGTGCTAAAAACTGCGCCGAGTTTGATTTTATTCCTATGCGGGACAAAGCCAAAGCTTTGTATGATCCAAAAATTGTTGGTCTGAGTTTGGGTGTACTTTTTGTCCATTGACTAAATATTTGTAAAACTCACCGCGGCAAGGCATATTAATTCGGAAATGACATTAATTTGGTTTTAACCAGAATTAGTGGCTAAAAATGTAACTAAGAACTAACTGCTAACTGGCCGCGCCTACCCGTGTTAATGTGAACATCATAGACTATTAGTTACTGATAGTGGTTAACAATACTACATAAGTAAGGAACGTTGTCATCATTCACTATTGCCCCAATACCTGCGAGAATTACCAAATTAAAACAACATCATTTTACCACTCGTGTAATTGAAAACCTACGCGTGTAATACCTACTTGAAGCGATATAAAACAATCAAATTGAAAAGTAAATACCCTCATGGGGCATTAGAATGACTGACAGCACGAAACGATTCGTAAGGGAATTGTTTAGAACATTACGTGTAATATTATAATGGAGCGCTGAGGTAAAGGGATTCTCGTTGTACTGCGATAAGACTGTAAAAAATAATGTACATTCAGTTATTTTAATTCTGTAGTTTTATAGTAATTACTCAAAACTCTACATTGTATTTAATCATCTATCCAGATATGCGATATAATATTGTCAAGTGGGACTCCAGCTTCATTCACTCAATAGACACTGTATTATAAAATCTGCCATTTACAAAGCAACCTAAAGCTATAACGTAAAACCTTCCGGTACGACATAAAGTTTTATTTTTACTACACTGCCGCGTATTTTCATAAACGTTGAGTATGCCGGAATAAATAACGCAAGCGTTGATGAATTTTCTTAATGATAATCTTTTGTGATGTAGTTGTACCCACTTGTTATGTATGAAATTTAGTAGTGCCTAGGGCGAGTGAAGTAAGACGGAAGGTTCTTTAAAGCCAACTTTAAGGAGTGGATATATTTGATTTGACTGTTTTTGAAAATTGACCTTATTGGATCAAAATTCATGTTGAATAAAAAGTATAGGTAATTTACTAAGTATAGTCCTAGTCGCTTGCAAGTGTGTGGTACAATAATTTAAATACAGTAAGAAGTAACTAAACTGTATTTGCGTCCAGAAGTTTTGACACTTTTCGGCAATTGCAAAATCGACCATGAGACTAGAAACGGTAATTCCTTGATTTCTCAACGTGTTGTTTTGGGTGGGTATCAAACTCACGCCGCTCGAAGCAGTTCTAAACGGGAAGGTGACCACTTAAACCACTTGACATACGCGCAGTTAATATTTTACTTCAGTGGTTTTACCATTAGAACTAGATACTAGAAAACATTTTATTATGTATTATACAGTAAATAAGTACACTTTCAGTAAACATTACTAAACATCAAAAGTAGTAATTGCAAAATAGTCGGCCTAAAAAAATTTGCAAGTTGCGTGTGTGCCGAAACCTTGAGGGCAATCGTGCTAAAAGTCAACGTATTTACCAAAACCAAACTTCAACCGAAAACGTTACGTTATGCACATTTCGTATTATATCGTGCTAATTATTTGAACGTAAACGATTTGGTTTTTGTAGGGCAGATACGTTCAGTAACAGCTAGGTGACAGCGTGCGAGCGAACTCTCGTTGTTGCATGGTATCGCTTGGTATCGCGCTATTATTTGGCAACGTTTTAAACCAAAACCGTTACGTTCGCGGACTTCTCATACGTTGTCAAACCAAAAGTTCCTACCGACGAACTTTACAATTGTATAATATCTTAAATTTGAGAAAATATTAAGATAATTTTATATTATTTATCAATTTAGTGCATACGCTTATAATACGTTTGATTGTAACTTAAATGAGTGAACAACATTCTTTCATATAAGGCAATTTTTATAAATATCTCTTTGGTATAGCTTATTATTGCGGTAGAATTCATTATTGCAAGATTGGCGCCAAGCTTGCTTGGCCCTATTCGAGATGTAGCCTTTTCGATGAGATGTCTAGGAAGGCATCTCATCGAAAAGGCTACATCTCGACTCGATACCTTCCTAGACACTCGCTTTTGAAAGGCTGAATCAATATTATGCGGATGTACGTATGCATCATCATCAGCACTTTATACTGTCCCACTGCTGGGCACGGGCCTTTTCTTATTATGAAAAAGGGTGAGTGTCAAGTGCAGGTTAGTAGACTTACCTATAATGTTGTCAAAAGAAATGTCATCCTTCTACAACATTATAAAGAACTTTTAGGCATGCAGGGTTCCTCAAGATATTTTCCTTTACGGTTGAGCAAGCTTTAATTAACAATATAATACGTACTTATCTACGAAGAGTTAATGGTTCCCGCCTTGTTCTTGTCTTGCAGCTTATTACCAATATGTATGCGGCGTTGTATTTGTACGACACAGTGCGATATTGATCTATTGCTGTTACTATGAACATTAGTATATACATGGTAACACAATTCTAGGCAAATGAATTTGTATCAGTTAATATAGTACAAGACAATAATGTCTTAGAAAATAAAAAAAATATGCTTTAAAGTAGATAAATTATGACATTAACCAAGGTCAATAAATCCTAAAAGCAATTCACACAAAATGTTTTCAGCGAATGTCTATTGGGCGTTAAGTTTATAAGACATCTATTTATTTATTGAAGACACTTGTTCAATTTGTTGCTTAGTAAAAAATATTTTAGTTTAAATTTATTTCAATTATTAAGATGACGTAAATGCGCCGAAACTGTCTAAGTATTTAATATCACGTTAACAAATTACTTGACAAAAAGATTTCGAAACAGTCCATTTAAGGTTAATTATTTAACGGGATATTTTTTTTTAATTGACTACGGTGGAAACTCTCCTTACGAGCCATCTCAACTCGACGCCAACCCAGCCAGAGTGTGATCGACCGGGTTTGGGGTTGGCGGAGGAGGTGTGTAGAGGCTCTCCCCTAAAGGCGGGGCATACCCACTATAACCACCGCGGTGTCCCTACGGGTCCCGTGTAGTGGCGGGGTCACGTGATTCGCGGATAGCATACTTTTCAAATTTGGCGGATATAGACAAAGTAATAGATGATACGTCTGCTGCTATTATATTGGGAGGTCTAACGTCGAGATATGACCCATTGATTATATGTCTCTTGAAAATAGTAATGTAAATGTTACAACCAAACTGGTAAAGTCCAAATTACTGAACGAAATGTCCAAGGAAAGCTTGATAAAACTGGAAACAGCCATGAAGTCAAAAGTTGATGCCACTTCTGTTGAGTCAAAGGCAAAGAAAATTGTGTGCTATGGTTGTGGAGAACCCGGTCACAAAAGACCTAACTGTCCTTTGAAGAAAAAGAAGGTCATGAAAAGGAAGAATCCCTCTAATAAGGACTCGACCTCTATATCTGCTTTAGGAGCAACAAATAATAATGATATAGATAAATGGTACATTGATTCAGGTGCGACCAAACACATGACTTCAAGACGAGATTGGTTTGTAGACATAAAATCTATTGATAATAAGGTAACAGTTGCAAACGGGACTAAGATTGACGCTGAAGGCATCGGTAAAATATCTATAAATACCAAAAGCAACGTCAATACAATTAATGATGTTATGTATATACTTAGCTAGCAAACAAATCTTTTATATGTGAAGACAACAGTTGAAAAAGGTTTTACTGTAATATTTGATAAGTCGGGTTGTAATTTATTTAATTCAAAAACCTTCTCCTTTACAGGTGATGCGGTTCTACATGGCTCGCCCAGTGGTGGATTGTACACACTTGATTGTGACGTAAATATTTCCAAATTTAGAGCCTATGACGTGCACTCTGATTCATTTTCTAAGTATCAGGTATGGCATAAGCGTTTAGGTCATTTATGTCGCGTTGGTATAAATCTGCTGAAAAATAATCATAAGGTTATAGATTATAAAGATGTGTTATGTCCATGTGTTGCTTGTGTTCAAACGAAACAAGCTCGAAAACCGTTTAAGCCGATTACTTATAAAAGTGCAACTTCAATATTAGAACTGATCCACTCTGACCTTTGTGGGCCAATGTCAGTTAGCTCTTTTAAAGGTAATAAATACTTTTTAGTTTTTATAGACGATTTTTCGAGAACTATATTTGTATATTTTATTTCTTCAAAGACAGAGGTAAAGGATAGATTTTGTCACTTCCAGTCTATGGTTGAAAGAAAAACTGGGGCTCAAATTAAAACAATAAGGACGGATAATGGAAAGGAATTCGTCAATTTTCAAGTTATCTTAGATCTTGTGGTATAAAGCATCAGACTACGGTACCATATAGAGTGATGCACTGAATCCAGCTCCTATAATAGTTAGGAATGTAATGTTGAGGTAATTTTGTAAAAAAAAAAATTTGATTGGAATCCTAACACTGTTTTGATTCAACCTTTACCTGGGTTAAGTCAGGAGTGACCGTTACAGATTAACACACAGGGACGTGTCTTGTAGGATGGCCGTATCGGAACGATCATTAGTGTGGGACGTCAATTGACTACGAAATGGAAGTGCGAAGATGGCGCGCTTCGACAGAGTCTGGTGTGACGTTCGCTACCAGAGAGGTTGGACTACGTGGTTGGACTACGTGACTTAAGGTTATATTTCCAGAGAGGTTGGACTACGTTTAGACTATAACTTTTCTTGGACAACAAGTACCTAGAAACTGTCACTCGTTTCGAGTTCAGTAATACAAAATAGAAGAAAATTATTGTCAGTTTTGTGTGAACTTATAACAAACTGTGATGTGAAGTGTTGATACCGGCCAAGAATCAAGCAACCCGCCGACATATATATGATGAGTCAGTCAGAGTTCACTAACTTTTCGCGAACATATAGATAGCATAACTACGAGGGCTAAGAAGACACTAGGATTTATAATCCGACTGTCAAAACCATGCCGGCACAATATAAGCATTATTTTGATATATAACGCATTGGTGAGAAGCTCCGTAGACTACTGCTCAGTGATATGGGCTCCATATTATGCGACTCATATAGATAGTGTGGAATCGGTTCAGGTGCGTTTGGTTAGGTATTTATGCGTGAAAAATGGTCTACGTAAAAATATCCCAAATTATAGTGAAGCATGTTGAGCTTACAAGAAAGGCGAAGTTGCTCTAGTTTATTAATTTTACACAAAATTATTAATGGTTGTATAAATTCACCATTGATTAAATATTTTAACTTTAGGGTTGACACACGAATAATGCGTCATGATTGCATCTTCGATATACCAATATCGACTCTGGACGTAATCCTTAATAGTCCCATTACGCGTATGGCAAGGTTGTATAATGAGTGGAGCGATGCAATAGATATATTGACGTATTTTCAATGAAATTTATATCATACAGACGCTCTCTAATAAACTATTATTTGCATAAACCTTAATGTATATGACTGATATAATTATGTATGTACCTACCTACGTTAAAAAATAAATTAGATTTTTTTAATGTTTTGTAATAAGTCTTGTATAGTAATGTTAAAGTCTCACTTCTGAGGCTATGATTAAATGTAATGCATACCTATTACCTGTTAATCGCTAAATATGTACCTATTTATAAGATATTCTTGTATTACATCTAGTGATTAAACTGTTGGTGTGCTTATGAATAAATAAATAAATATCTAATACAGTTAACTTTACTACATTATATGACTACACCACTGTTTTTGTTTCCCTGATCTTTTCTAGTCCATCCCACGGTTACCTGCAAGAAATTGCTTATAGCGCTAAGGCCGCCTGTTGCACATTTGTAAAATTATTGTATCATGAAGCATCTACATAGTATCTGGTGTACAATAAAGAATTGTCTATCTATAAAATAACAATATCCTCGCGACCGTCTGTTTCTACAACACTTTAGGCGATTCTGACATTCATATGAAAATATGGAATATCAATTGATATTATTATTTACAACCTTTATTCAAGTTTTCGACATGAATGGCGTCTGGTCATCTAGCCGTTTGACACTATTGAATGTTGTGGGCTTCACCCGATACGAGACAACGCTTCATGTGAATTACAAATTGTTGTTTCTATTCTGGATGCTGTTTGTATCCGTTGATGGAATTTGTGTAATTTCAACGATACATCATTTATCTCCAAAGCAAATCCATTGGTATCATTGGCGGCACAACATCTACGCTAGTCCAGAAACAACATTTTCAAATATTCAATATCATGCCTATTATTTTCTAAGAATTTAAAGTATAAGTACACCATGAATAGTACCATAACTAGGTACATATCTTATACTAATATATAATGCTGAATAGTTTGTTTGTTTGTTTGGTTGAACGCGGTAATCTCAGGAACTACTGGTCCGATTTCTTTATCCGAAAAATTCTTTCAGTGTTAGTAACCCATTTATCGAGGAAGGCTATAGGCTATATAACATCACGCTATGAGCCATGGGAGCGGAGCAGTAGCCTTAAATAATGCGGGTGTAACCGCGGGCTCATCTAGTATTTTTATATAATTCTATAGTTCCATGAAAAGGCGAATGTGAAACACTTGGAACATTTACATAAAGAAGATTTACAACGAGGGTGTTCGTTACACAAGTGTCAACCCACCGATGATGATCTTTTGATTACGTTCGCGTGACACGGGACGCGCTCAGAAAGATAAGTCACCTTACATTTGTGATGAATCGGTTTTTTTTAGTACAATAAACTTTTGTTGGTGTGAATATTTTAGTAGGAAGCTTTTTTAATTGTAATGATTAGTAAAAGACGTTAACGCGTTGTGTAAAAAAAATAATTCTGTCCACTAAGTAATTATTCAGACATGGCCACCTGATTATCTATTCCCATAAAAAAGCATTCTTACACAATAAGGAATTGGAAACTCCAGGATTTATGATCAAATTGATTGCACGGTTAACGTAATGGTTTAAGTGGCCGCCTCGCCGCTTGACACTGCGCCGAGTGTTGTGTGTTGTTGTTGGGTTCGATTCCCACATGAGATAACACTTTGTGTGATCCATAAATTGTTGTTTCGAGTCTGGGTGTTAATTGTCCTCGTAAGTTGTATGTTAGTAAAGTCCCTCGCGACACAGGATTTAGTCCTAATGCGGGAGGTACCTTTAAAAAATATATGGTAGTAATTTTTCTGTACTATCATATAAATAATACTGAGAGGCTAAATTTGAGGCAATACCAAAATAAGAATCATAATCTGTGAGCGCCAACCTGAATTCATGGCCGAAAAAAAACACATTTTAATCTTAATTACGACACGGATGCTGCAAAACTTCGCTACCATTATCAGATAATTGCCTTATGCTGGTGGTGTAACCATAGTATCTAATTAAATATATTAAACGGTTTACGTAAATCAAAAGTAAAATTATGTACATATCTGATAAAACAAAGATATGTTAGCTAAAAACGTTACGTAAACAATAATATGTTCTAGGTATATTTCAAAATATCTGGCCCGAGCTTGTGTCAGCAAAACAAGGTTAACAAATAGAAAGTAAACAACCACGTATCTACGTTTACATTTATTTATCTAAGTTACACAGAATAAACCCATTTTTGTATACCGTATTTTTTTTTAGTTCAGATAGAATATAAATATTAAATCGTGCGTATCAAATATGTATCACAGTAGCAGCTACTGAGCTCACCGCTCAGCTGCTGAGCTTCAGTTTCAGTTTACCTTCAACATAAATAATTCTAACATATTCTGTTATACTTGTTATATTATAAAGAGCTCATATCTACTGTATGAATAGGTGGCACGGTTTAGAGAAAATGATACGAACAAACAAAATACAAGAATATATTGAGTGAGATTTCCTCGGGGGATTGGAGTCGCCTCCACTAAAATTGGATGGTAAAGTGAAGATACAATAGATTTTATTCTTTTTACCTCGGCGCCTGGGGAACACGCCGGTTACTGCCACGAAAATCGATTTTCATCGCATGCCCATCAATCAATACTCATATTTCTTTTTTTCCTACTGAAAGGGTCCACATGCAGTCTACGCTCATTGATATCAACATTGTACCAATAACAAACTTAATTAGTTTCTTAAAGCAGAATATTTTTTTTGTGTATTGATCCATACCAGCCTTAGGTTATATTTCTTTGATCCATACTTTTTAATGCTCAAGCATACCTACTATGAAAACAAAAATTTTTAAACGTCAATTTAAAAACAAAATTGTCAGTGAAATCAAACACAGACTAAATTTGCAACAGTCAAAATCATTTCATAGTAGTTTTATTTTAAATTTTATTTATTTTATTTTGTATTTGGATACGTAATGAATTTGGAACCAAAGAAAGTATCACCAGCGATTTATGGCAAAGTCACTCCACCAGCCATAGAAAAATCTCGAGTGACTTATTGTACGGATTTGGAGAAGTCCGTGATAATGAGCAACTTCGAGCGTCGAGGTTGGACCCAAGTGGGACCTGAGGACGAGTGGAACTTCTACTGGTCCTTCACGCAAAACTGTCGAACTATTTTTAGTATCGAAAGCGGCTACCGAATGAATGATAACCAAATGATAAATCACTTTCCTAACCATTACGAACTGTCTCGCAAAGATTTATTGGTGAAAAATATCAAGAGATACAGAAAGGAGCTTGAAAGGGAAGGTAATCCTTTGGCAGAGAAAACAGAGGTCCCTTTACCTAATGGACAGGTGATTTCACGCTATATGCATTTAGATTTTATACCTGTAACGTACGTACTACCTGCCGATTACAATATGTTTGTGGAAGAGTACAGAAAATCGCCCCAGAGCACTTGGATTATGAAGCCATGTGGAAAATCTCAAGGGGCAGGCATATTTCTAATAAACAAATTGTCGAAACTTAAGAAGTGGTCTCGTGAAGCGAAAACTCCGTTTCACCCTCAACTGAGCAGTAAAGAAAGTTACGTAATCTCGCGTTACATCGACAACCCTCTACTAATTGGTGGCAAGAAATTCGACTTACGACTGTACGTGTTGGTGACGTCATTTCGCCCGTTGAAAGCTTATTTATTCCAACATGGTTTCTGTAGATTTTGTACCGTAAAATACGACACGAGTGTTACTGAACTTGATAACATGTATGTACACTTGACTAATGTGAGTGTACAGAAACACGGCGGAGACTACAACAGCTTACATGGTGGGAAAATGAGTATCCAGAACCTCCGTTTATACTTAGAAGGTACTAGAGGACGTTCTGTTACCGATAGATTATTTGCTGAAATGCAGTGGCTCATCGTGCACTCGTTGAAAGCTGTTGCTCCAGTAATGGCAAACGATCGCCACTGCTTTGAGTGTTATGGATATGACATCATAATCGACAATACTCTTAAGCCATGGTTAGTGGAAGTGAATGCGTCACCGTCACTGCAGTCAACGACTCATAACGATCGAATATTGAAATACAAACTAATTGACAACATCGTTTCTGTAGTGGTACCGCCCGATGGAATACCTGACGCCAGATGGAATAAGATCCCCAATGCTGATGCATTAGGTGACTTTGATCTTTTGATTGATGAAGAATTAATTGAAAGAGAAGACGCAAATTCACGATATAATAAGTTTCATCGTACTAAATAGTAACACAATTGCAATAAAATTTAAGTTGAATAAAACTATAGAAATAACTAAATTATTTCATTTATTAGACACAAGACTGTATTTCATACTATAATTCAAACAACTTTACGTTTTACGCATCTAAGTTCGCGGTTTGGGACCTCTAAATCCTTTTTGTACATAGATTCTTCGTCGATGAGTACTTGAAAATCCCCTAAAGCCTCAGCAGTAGGCGTTTTGGGCCAGCGTGCATCCGGAATACCGTCAGGAGGCAAAACTACCGATAAAAGATTATCCACAAGCTTGTACTTAAGAATCCCGTCGTTGACCGTCGTCGCTGTCATGGACGGCGAAGCGTTCACCTCTATAAGCCAGGGCTTTAAGTTATCGTCAATGATTATATCGTAGCCGTAACACTCAAAACAATGGCGGTTATTCGACATAACGTGTGCGACAGATTTCAAGGAGTGTACTATTAACCATTGTATATTCTCAAACAGCCGGTCAGTCACTTTGCGACCTCGAGTCCCTTCCAAATAGAGCTTTAAATTATGTAGGCCGAGTTTACCTCCATGATTCCTATTGTAGTCGCCGCCGTGTTTTTGGACGCTCACGTTTGTTAGGTGAATATACATGTTGTCGAGCTCTGTCACGCTAGAGTCATATTTCATTGTGCAAAATCTACAAAATCCATTGCGAAACATATACGCTTTTAAAGGACGAAAAGACGTTACCAGGACGTAAATCCTTAAATCGAATTTCTTCCCTCCGATAAGAAGCGGATTATCTATATAGCGAGATATGACATAAGTATCTTTGCTTGTAAGATGATGTTGCAAATATTTTTTAGATTCTCGCGACCACTTTTTGAGTTTTGACAGTTTGTTTATGAGGAAAATGCCGGCCCCTTGGGATTTGCCACAGGGCTTCAAAATCCAGGTTGTTTGTGGGAACTTCCGATACTCTTCGACAAACATGTTGTAGTCGGTGGGTAGGATGTATGTTGTCGGTATAAAATCTAAATACAAATAGCGAGTGATGACTTGCCCGCTTGGGAGTTTCACTTCAGTTTTCTCCGCAAGGGGATTACATTCTTTTTCTAAATCTTTTCTGTACCGCTTTATATTTTTTACGAGTAAATCTTTGCGGACGAGCTCGTGATGCGTTGGGAAATGATTGATCAATTGATTGTCGCTAAGTCTTAAGCCGTGTTCCAGGCTGAATATGTTACGACAATTCAGAGTATTTGCCCAATAAATGTGCCAGTCTTCGTTTGGTTGTACTTGTTTCCAGCCTCTTGCTTTGAAATTATTTATTACAATAGATTTCTAGAAGTCTGTACAAAAAGTTAGGCGTTTATTATCTCCTTGAGAGTGTGCGGGTCGTCCGTATATGGCACTTAATTTTTTGCTGTACGATGAAGTCATATCAGATTTGTGGTTTACCTGTATGAAATTAATAAAAACATTTTTAGTTGTTGTGTCTAATGCACTAGAAATCACGGCCTACTAGATTTTTCGCCAGTTCGGAATAAAGTATTTAAGATTATGTAATATTTTTTTAAGTTTTTTAACCTGACAGCATATGACAGCCGAATGTCATTACAATGTATTCCCTTATTTAATTCCAGGCAAAGGAAACTGAGCTGAAACAGCCTTTTAAATTTCTCTTTTATAGATTCAGTTTAGTTACTAAAACAACACAGGTACAGACAGCATCAAAAGCCGATAACCACATTCAGATTTTCAAAATCACTGTACATTATATCACCCATAAATCGCTCAATAAGAAGGGCGCCAGTATTGAATGAACATTATTAAAGTTCAAAATTAACTGAACACTACTCATCAAAGGTCACTGAACACCATGTTGTCAAAATTGCTGATCGTTATAATATCCGAAAACATCATAACATTCAGTTCTACAAAAGTCACTGAACAATATTAAATGCTTGTTTTGGTTATCTAGTGTATTCACGGCAACGACCAAAAATAACTTAACATCATAATAACAAAAGTTACTGAACATTCAGTACTTTCTTTCGGATACGTAGCGTGTAAACTTATACTATCAAAAGTAGCTGAACTGCAAACTAAAAAAGTGCTCGTTACTATCTTCACAGTTATAAATCCAATATTATCCTATCCAAACTAAATCATGTAAAAAAATAATGGACGTAAAGGACTATGGGCAAAAATGTATAAGCTCTGTCCCCATATACCAACACACATGATACTGATGCCAATGTGTACCTTAATTATCCACTATTTGATTAAAATCCTTTTTTTACTTAAATCCGTGGCATACATCAATAAAAAATGATTTATTATTATTAATTAACCTATATTTTCATTTTACATTTGTAAGTTATTTTTACAGTATGGTTATATTACAGTACAAAACATGATTTAGTAACTATACAAAATAAAAAATAATGTATTTTTAAATATTTAACATTGAAATGACTATGAATGAATAATAAGAAATTTAAAAAAATATACCTAAATAAAAAGAACTAAAGTTGAAGATGTGGGAAAAAAGGCTGCTAGCCTTAAATGGAACTGAGCGGGCCATGTCGGCCGTATACATGAGCCCCCCTCGTGGGATCTCCACCTTGTCGTGGTGGGGGGGCTCAGTAACCGTGGCTTGGACACCCGCGGCGAAGCTAAGGGAGATCCCGGGATTGGACGTTCGGCGTGGGCTTGGAGAGGCCTGCTCAGGATGCGTCCAAAGGTGCAGGTGCGGGGGACAGTTCCGTTTGTCCCTCGCAGTCGGGCGCGATCGCGGGAGGAGAGGCGTGTCGATGTTGCGTTGCCGGGCGCCCTATCTCCCACGACGAAATGGGGGCGCATCATTGATGCGTCGCGGTGGGGCTGCAGAGCAAGAGGAGATGCGGTGTTTCCAGGTTGCCGTCTTCCCTATCCTCTGCGGCCGCTGGGTGTTTTGGCAGCGGAGCCCAACAACTTCATCCGCCGCCAAAGGGGTTTTGTTTGGGGCACGCCTGACCGTCTGGCGGGCCCCGAACAAAACCCCGTCGTGGGGTAGCGACAAATGCTTCGATGCCCGACCCTCCGACACACGCGACACACGGGTACATGAGGAACACGGTTTGGTTTTTAGTCAGTAATAGTCTGACAGTACGCTTCACTCTTCCCCCCCCCCCCCAAAAAAAAAACGAAAATGGGCAAAAATCTCGACATCTATAGTGCCAGAAAATGGTCGTCGTTGCCGGGATCGGCCCTGAAAACGGTGGTGAGATGACCTAGATGCCTACCACAAGAATTGGCTTAAGATTGCAGGCGACAAGAAAGCGTGGAAATATTTGGAAGAGGCCTTTGCCCAGCAGTGGGACAGTACAAGCTAAAGAAAAAAAAAATATATCGAATGTAAATGAATGAATCATTTAAGTTCATTGTCTTCTTATTATTCTTCCCTACAATGCTCATAGTAGGCAAATATCAATAGTGAGTGTTAATATTACTGGTATATTATAACACTGTTTAACAGCTCCGCTGGCAGGTTAAAATCTGTATGACGACCTATTCCCGTGTACCATATAATCGATATAATATGTGCACAACTTCCTATAATAGACTAGCTTTTGCCCACTGCTTCGCTCGCATAAATTTAGTTTAGATAAAATGTTTTATACAAAAAAAACAGGCTAAGTGCCTCATGAAGAGTTTAGTAGTAGCAAGCATAGGAACGATTTGAAGGGATTAGATACCTGGTTACATTTTAGGGCAGCAAATATATATTGTTTTTTCACAGTGTTTGTATAAACGACAAAGATATATTTTCGGTTTTAGAGATGTATTATATGTCAAAAACGACCCACTATATATTGTCATACACACCCATTTTCATTGAAAGATTTAAATAAAATTTTACAGCAAGATTGTCAGAACATTTTTTTATTACTTATTTTAAATGCTAGAGGGCGGAGGGAGTTGGTCAACCATTTTTTCACTATGAAAGTGCCTATTGTTGGAACGATTGACTTGAAATAAATGTTTTAGGAAACTTAAAGTAATTTTGTAATATCTATCTATAGACACATCGCACATATAATTATGTTTGACGAAAATAATGGTAACATCAATTCTATGTTTCTCTATCTCATACATGGAATTGATAGGTGTTAAAAGAACCAGTCATGTGCATGTCGTGCCACACACTATGTAGGATTCCGAAGTGCCCTTACACAGTGACCTAAGGATAGTAGGACTCAAGCACTATATTCACTTCATCGCTTGCGAATGTAAGTTTAAGTCAATCGAATTATTACTCGTTAATTAGGGAATTTGTTGAGCCGTTATAAGTTTCATTGAAAGTTCATTATGTGTCTATGCACCTATTTAGCATAGTTTATAATTATATACCTAAATACTACGGTTTAGAAAACAGAGGAGCGGAAGGGGACATTTGCACTTGGTGGTTCTTGAGAAATATTTCGTTTCTTATTTTTGTTCAGGCATCTGCCCTAAATAAATAATTAAATGAATTGCGAATCGGATTCCAAAAATAGTTTCTTTTTCCTATAGTTTTGTATAAACGACAAAGCTACATTTGCGGCTAATGAATGTTTCTCAAAAACTGCTGACAAACCGATTTTTGTTGAAAGGTTTCATTAAGATCAACAACGCATATTTTTCTAGAACTTTCACTCTTTTATTTTAAAAGTTACTTAGGTGGGACTCTCATTTTACTACTTTGGGACCGTCTATCTTTTAAACGATTGACTTTGAGAAACAATGGTTTTAGTTTAGTCTTATTTTTAAAGATCCATCTATAGACACTGCATATATTAGGACAAATGATATAAAAAGAAAATTGTTGGTTCCATGTTTTAAGAACCTGGATGGTTGCCTGGAAGAAAACACACTTTGCGATAAAGCCGCCCTTGGGCATTTGCTATGTACCTATATTCATTTAATTCATTTATTACCAGATTTGTACCAACAGTGTATTTTCATAATAAAGAATTATCTATCTAAAAACCTCCCTTTTTATTCTAATGTAATGTAACGGGTTCTAGAATAGAAACGCAGTAGAGGTTCTAGATGCGTTTATTGCCGAGTATTGTCTCACTTCCCTTGCACGAGTATGACCGACCAACAACACGACACTGGCCTGAACACTAAGGGCTGCAGTCTCCCACGCTGTTCCCTCCGGTAGTGTGTAGGCAGGCTGCTCGAAGGCTGCGCGTAGCGGTGCAGGTCCTCGCTGACGTTGGCTCAGCTGGCAGACGCCGGCGGTGCGAGTACGATGAGCAGGGCAGGCCAGACTCTTCGGCAGAGGTGACGCCGAAGGCGATGCAGAAAAGTGTAGCGGTCTAGGAGCGTAGCCCGGAGCTTCCAAGGTGGACCTGGAACCTGAAGGAAAGCAGCATTAGGAGAGCCACAACCAATAGAGTCAGGCAGGCGGCGTCAGCCGGCCTCAGCTAGCAGGTAGAGAGTTGGGCAGTACGCTAACGCAGTAAATGTAGTAGCTTACCCGTAGCTGGGACTAGGATACACGTAGATACGACGTAGTGTCAGTAGGTACGCTTAGTTATAGTAGGTAGGTAGTAGAAGCGACGTTAGAGTAGCGGTGCCGGCCTCTCTGTCGGCCCCTTTATATACCGGGCCCTCCATCAGCGTTGGAGTCCGTTCATGACCATATTTGGTCAGGCTTCGCGAGCGCGGAGGATGGCCTTCTCTGATTGGCCGAGCATATGGGCGGTACTGTGACGCAAACGCGGTAATACCGGACATACGTTACAGTAACTATAACTTTTGTATAAAAATCGTTAAGCGGTTTATAAAATACATCTAACATGTAACTACCAATATTCAAATGTGTAGTCTGAATAGTTTCGGCATAAAGTGGCTGTGATATTTGAACTGACAGACTGGCATAGCGAATTTACATAATTCGTTTAAGTTTAGAAAGCGGCGATGGCCTAGTGGTGTACGGTGTACGTAACAGACTGCCGAGACGATGGTCTCGTTCAATTATAATCACTCTCTCGATGCATTATAAATGAATTATCGCTCGCTCAATGGTGTGCCCGGTAGATGGCAATAGGCTCGCCTCCAATTACATTGGGACCGAAACATAACTGGCGAAGTGTGGGTGTGTAACACACCTTTGCCTGCCCCTTTGGGGATAAAAGGCGTGAAGTTATGTTATGTAATGTTTTAGTTTAGGTTTTTGCCATTTTTGGCAACAGAATCCTAAAAAACTGCTAAAACAAACTCTTAGTGTAAAAAAATATATTTTATTGTATATTTTTGACCGCGTTATCACAATTTATAACTCTGCCAAATTTCAATCTTCTAGTGCTTATAGTTTTCGCGTAAAACCGCAGCAGGAAAGACGGACGGACGGAGATGGCGAAACGAAACATGTACCTTGTAGCTTACTACGGAACTCTAAAAAGGGCGCCATCATTTTTGAAGTTACCAAAATAACGCAATACGTTACGAAATTTCGATGCTAATCGTGTTTCGAGCACCGCTACGGTAATCTCAGTACAGCGATATGATGGGGATGCCACGTAGTGCGTAGCAGTCATATATATAAATAATAAAATGGATGGAATGAAATCGGAAAAATAATTCTTAATGTTCACTATCGTTGTTTGAGGAACCAATATATAAAGTTTGAAGCTAATCCATCAACGGAATAAAAAGTTTCATACAAACTTTGACCCCTGTTTAACCTTTTAGGGGAGGAATTTCGAAAAATCCTCTCTTAGTGCTACCATACACTCCTCAACGAACATACATGCTAAATTGCATCTTCTTATGACCAGTAGTTTCGGCTGTAGCGTGTCTGTCACTCAGTCAGTAACGCAAGGATTTTATATATTAAGATAAATGAGTAGGTGTTTTACAATTAATCGTCAATAATACATAAACCATTGATCTATTACTAACATGTTACCTCAATGACGTAAACGAAATAATTGTTTAAGCGTTAATTACTATGACAACAATTGAGGTAGTAATAGATTAATGATGACAACTAATATTTTTTTACCATGGCATGGGGACGTTGCCCAAATGCCCAATGCATTTGGGCAACGTCCCCATGGTAAAAAAATATCATCTTGCCAAGATGTGTCAATTGAGCTACATTTAATTTTCGTTGATGGGTGGGGAAGATTCCGCCCATTGTCCTTTCGAATTCAACTTTCTAAAATAAGTAATTTTATTTTATAGATAGTATCAATGAGAAATATTAGCAGTGGGTGTTCAAGCGGCTATCACATTTTTAAGCCTATTTTTCAAAATAACCTCGCAAGCACGATTATAAAGATAAGCATAATTATTCCGCTTAAAAAAATAAGCTAAGCTTTCTGTATTACGATTGAATAGTAACCTTATTTATATAGTTATAAGACTCACTACCAAAAATCACGCAGATCCTATTTGAATATATACCATCAACGTAATTATTTTTTTTTAGTTCGATTGAATTGTATATTTGTAAGTTAATAAGACTCGTTTTCAAAAATCACGCAGATTCTGTTCAAATTCATACTCATTTTCAACATTCACACAAATTCTGTTTTATGTGATAATACGGTGTACAGCGATTTTGAAAATCTAAATGTGGTCAACAACTTTTGATGCTGACTGTACAGCATCCTAAACTTTATCTTCGATTTGGATCGCACTTCTCTTGATGAAAATTTAATGAAGAAGCAAAAATAGGTTTTAGGAAAAAATCTTTCAAAAATATTTATGTTATTAAAATTCTTTTTAAATAGGTATTAGATAGTCAATGATTCATAAAATCGTGATCATTAGCCCTGTATAAATATATACTGTCCCACTGCTGGGCACGGTGGTACGGGCCTCTTCTCACTATTCATAAATTAATACTCTAGCTAAATTGGAACGAATATATTTACTTCGATAGTGTAGGGCAGTTTACCTCAGGTATAAGGTCTTTTAATGTGTGTTACACACGACCTCACACCCAATCTATTGACAAGTTGGCTGAAATCACAATAAAAATTACCTAATAGTATTAAATAACTAACTTACGCAAAGTTGTCGACAGTAGTGTAACATAAAAGTCTTAATATTGTTAACCTTTACAACCACCTAAATTCTTAAAGTTCAAACTGACCGTTGCAATGCTTACTTACTGCAATATACATACAATTTATATTCTTAAACCCTACTATCTGCTTACCCCGACGGGAAAAATCCCGTCGGGGAAGGTAGATAATGGAACGCCACTTGCTTCTATCCATATTGTATGTATTATTAAATATAGTGGAATGATCCCGACTGCTTAGTTAGCGGCCCTGGGTTTGATTCCTATGAGAAGTGTTTGTATAGGATCTCTGCCTTTTCACCGAAAATTAACGCCAACTTATTTTTGCCAACTAACGTTTCGCAGAATTTTATTTCGCAGAATAATCATTTGCCAACTTGTGATATAATTTTGTTTTTATTTCCCAACCTCACAGTTGCCAACTTTACGTTTGGTCTTCCTTTTATTGTCGCAGTTCTAACCTAACAGATGTAGCATATTTAAATGCCCTGTGTAGTGAAATAAAAGCGATTTGGTTCTGGCACTTCGCCGGCCGCTGCCGCGGCACGCTCGCTTCGCTCGCTCTGCTCGTGCGTTGTGGTCGCAGTTCTAACCTAACCTAACCAGCCATTGTTTCAGTTGACGTGCATTGTTTATCAGCATACTAACCATTTTTTTTTCTTTTTCCATTGATCCCTTGATCCCACGGAGGGGGGGAGGGTTATCAGCATCCTAACCTAACCGATTCCTTTCGATTTCACCTGAACTTCCCGAAACATCACCTGAACAGACGAAACGTTATTCATCTAAAAGTTGTCTGGCCTAATACCTAATTTGACAAAAGATAAATGCCCCAAACGTTTTTTGTCACTACAATAATCAGCTTAACAATAATTCTAAAACGTTGAAAACGTTGTAATACAAAAATTTGACAATCGTTAGTCGTCAAAGTGAAAAATAGGCGAAACGTTTTTTGGCAAGTGATAATCGGCCAAACAATATTCGGCGAAAAGGCAGGATCCCGTTTGTATATTGAGCACGATTATTAATTGTTCTGCGTCTGAATTTAATTTATCCTTAATGCAAGTATCTGGGGGCACAACAGTGCCCCCGCCAAGTAGAGCAAAAAAGCGGCACCGCCGTACCATCCTTTTCTCGAAGCAATTCAGGCCATTTTCGACCACCTATAACTTCTTTATGGATAAAGCTAGAAGCCTGCATTTTCAGTAAGCAAGTAGGAATTGTGTAAACACGGTATATTTTAAATTTCATTCCATTTGAACCAGTAGTTTAAGAATTATAACGAGTCAAAGTTTCTTAATTTTGTCACTCACTGTCCGATCATCAAAAGTGTAAGGCACTTCCAGCAGACATAGAAAGTTCTAGAATACAATTAGTGTTTAGTGTATGAATCGAGGATAACTTAAAATATTTTTCAATTTCGGTCCAGTTTTTGAGATACATCAACTGCATAAATAACTTTATATAGGATATATATATATATATATATATATATATATATATATATATATATATATGTATAGAATTACAAAATTACCTTTCTAGTTAACGCTTTAATTAAGAAAATTCGTTGTTGGTGTACAAGAAGTAGAAGGTACCGGAAAGGACAAACGTAGGACTATCTACGAAAAGAAATGAGATGTCATAAAAACAATACTTAATACAAAGATTTATTTAGCGTGTCTTAGTCGCTATAATTTACTTATTTAAAGGCACAAATACCTCTGTTATTCTCCTACGTTTCTACCGGCTTGCAACGGTCGTGGTCGCGGAGGGACTCTAAGGATGACACGCAAAATCGTGAAGCGTTCCACATTTTTAAGTTTAAAATCGATTAAAACAATACTTGTCGAAAAAACCAAGTTTGCTACGGTAAAAAGTTGTGAGATCCATGTAATCTGTATATATAAAATCCTTGCGTTATTGACTGACTGACGGACAAGCTACAGCCGAAACTACTCACCGCAAGAAACTGAAATTTAGCATGTATGCTCCTTGGGGACCGTAAGGGTGCACTAAGAAGGGATTTCCTGAAATTCCCACGGGATCGGGCAAAACGGGAAATTCAAAAATATGTGCGTGCGAAGCCGCTGGCGTCGACTAGTACCATACATATACTCACGCCTTTTTCCCGTCGGGGTAGGCAGAGACAACGGAACGCCACTTGCATCTATCCTTACAAACCTCACGCACTTCCTCTACATTCATTACTCTCTTCATACATGCTCGCTGGTTCCGGGTGCTTCGGACCTTGCCATTTTTTAAGATGTCCTCAATCTTATCGACGAATGTCCGACGAGGAATTTTATTTTGTAATACCAAGTCAGTAAATTAAAAATCCTTAATGTTTTATATAAATAGATTGACTTAGCAATCGCTCCAAACAATCTAATTTATATTAGTATTACTTATGAGATATAAGTAATACTAATATAAATTAGATTGTTTAGAGCGACGAGAGCTGAAAAAGAAAGGTACAAGTTCAGCTGCTGACCGGGAACGATACACGGAGCTCAGTTGCGAAGTCCAGAAAAGGTGCCGCCAGGATTACAATGCATACCTTAACAACATGTGCATTGAGTTTGAACAATAGGGGAAAGTGGGGCAGATTCATACAAGGGGCACCTTCATACACTAGGTACACCTGATGTTAGGCGCATATTAAAAAAATGACTTATTCGTGTGTGCGTAGCTTACCTATGAGTATGGTTGCTGACGTAGTTTGACAGGGCTTAGCGTCAAACGGGCGAGGGTGTGATACTAAACGTGATTCGGCCAGGCGAAAGTAATTTGGTACCATCACTTTGAACGTCTTTTTTCAATAACAGCTGCTCTCTAGATTATTTAGTTATATTTTATTTCAAAGATAATAGGGTCAAATTTGTGAAATGAGTCGCGAATTATTCTATATATAGGTGGCTTTTTTTAACAATATTTTCATTTAATTTTCTTGTCATGGGGTAGATTCATATAGTAGTGTACGGGGCACATTCGTACTGTATGAGTAATGGGGGCACATTCGTAGAGTATGGAGTTAATGCACAAACATTAGCAAATAAGAAGTAAGTAAGGACGAAGATGTTGATGATGATGAAAGACGAAGATACTAATGGCTAGACTTAAATAGAAATGGGACAGATCAGAAAGACTCATAAGCTTAGTTCCCTTTGTGCCTTTATGTTATTTTCTTTTCATATTAGGTTTCTGAAAACGCTGCATCCCTATATTTTGATTCTGATACTTTGATTTTGTAAATAAATAAATATTTCATGTACAACTTGTGTATTTTTTCTTATTAAATTATATCTAATAAAGAATATGCATGTGGGGCACATTCATATTCTTTATTTTTATATTTTATTTTATAAAATACCGTACAAGTGTATTTATACAAAAATCATGATTTTAATATAAAGTCAGATAGTGAGACTATTGATTTTTGATGAATTGATATAGATATCTATACCAAAGAGAATTCTACAAGACTAAACATAAAAACTGTATGAAGCTACCCCATCTTTCCCTATAGCATACGAAGCGAAACCAGAGACCTGTTCCGCAACGTGAGAGAGCTGTCTAGGGTGCGAAGCTCCAAAACGTGCGCCATTGAGTATGAAACGGGGAAACTCTTAACTGACACGTCACAGGTTCTAGAACGCTGGAAGCGGTATTGTGCAGCATTATACGATACAGGAAACCCAATAACTCGGGGAACACAGTTAACACCAGACGAACCAGAAATTCTTCGTTCGGAAGTAGAAAGCGCTATTACAGCCCTCAAATATGGAAAGGCACCAGGCAAAGATGGCATCCCTGCCGAGCTGTTGAGGAACATGGGAGAGGCAGGAACAGACATAATGGTGGAAATATGTAATGATGTGTGGAGAACGGGAAAATGGCCGACAGAGAGGACAGAATCAGTGTTCATTCCCTTACACAAAAAAAGGTTCTACTAAGACTTGTGGCAACTATAGAACCATCGCATTGATTTCCCATGCGAGTAAAATCCTCCTGCACATCATTAATAAGCGCCTCAACCACTTTCTCCGAAGCCAGATACCGGAAGAACAGGCCGGCTTTGTGAAGGGCAAAGGAACAAGGGAACAGCTTCTTAACATCCACCAAGTTATCGAAAAAAGCAGGGAGTTCAACTGTTCAGTAGTCTTATGTTTCATAGATTACCCAAAAGCTTTTGACTACGTGCAATGGGATAAGTTGTGGAGTGTGTTAAGCGAGATGGGAGCTCCCGAGCATTTAATTGGCTTGATCCGACAACTATATGTTGAGAACCGCTCTTTTGTCAGAATTGGCACCGATTGTTCTAGTGTGTTCGAAACCAAAATGGGAGTGCGACAGGGTTGCATCCTATCCCCGACCCTGTTCAATATATACGGGGAGTACATCATCCGCAAAGTACTCGAAAACTGGGACAAGGGATTTCCAATAGGAGGAAAGCGGATATCGAACCTCAGATATGCCGATGACACAGTCTTTTCAGCGACGTCTATGGAAGATTCTTAAGCATAATTTAGCTCAGTATGTAAATTGAGATAACTTTTGTACAGGATTATTGTAAGTTTGTGTATCAAATTATGTGACTAATATGTTCTAATTTCTTTGGCAACATTGTCATGTAGTTAGTTATTTAATTATTATTAATATTAATGTACTGGAACTTTCGCAAGTCCTAAAGCAATCGGTCGAGTCTAAGACTACGTTAACAGTGATATTGTTATAAAGTAGAGTAATAAATAAAGAATAATAATTGGAGGTCGAGCTTATCGACTTATAGCAAGCACACTTTCAAATCAACTTAATACTAAAAATAACTTCGACCTCCTGAGAAAGGCCCAACCTAATGAAACATATACGATACTAGCTTTTGCCCGCGGCTTCGCTCGCATAAATTCGGGGTTCTCTAGTTATTGTATATCATCTATGTATCCGTAGTATCCGCCCAATAAAAGAGATTTGTGTTACCCCGGTAACACAAATCTCTTTTATTGGGCGGATTCTTCTATAATTTTCGCTTTAACTGTTTAAGAAATATAACTGCAAAAAGCATTTACACAACGAGTACAAACTACTTAGCACTAAGACTTAGTAGTACTCAAAATGTCATCCGGTATCAGTGAAGTTTCGCTAGAGTGGCCAATATGGCGACTGCGATTTGTCTGCCAGAACCATTAGAATTTAACAAAATACTCGACAATCCGAATTTTTCGTACATATGTTGTCGACTCGAAATCTTTATTTTTTAATGTTTTATTATTCAGGTAAGGTTTCGATCGAGTCTACCGTACCCCTTGATGAAATTATTAATATAGATTTGACACTGCGATGGTAGCGCATTCGGTCGGTTCCAATGTGAAACAATCCAAAATCAACAACTATTTACGAATTAAAATTAATTAAAAAAACATTTTTCAGTGGACTAAATCTAAAATTCATCCATTTTCAAGTCCCCTTGAACACACACAAACAATTTCATAAAAATCGTTCCAGTCGTTTAGGAGGAATTCAGTGATATACACGCGCACACAAGAAATATATATATATAAAGATAGAGCTATTTTAGGCAACGGTAACAAAACACGTAGTAGACATTAATATTTTAGTAACAATAACGAAAGGCGAACATACATAGTTCTACGTCGACACATTCATTTCACCCTTGAGCTGCATTGCACGAAATACGAATGTGGGCTCGTTGAAAAACGCGCCTACATTACTGGAGAGAAGGTGGTGACGGTTGTTCAAGGCGATAGTACGCGTCTCTCGCGAGTAATACACGTATTGTAGGAAGCTGTTTCGAGAGATAAACGTAACGCGCTCCTCGGATAAAGAATCTGTCTTGTACATATTCATAGGCGCCGCGTGTTCGCTATAATCATGACTGCGAGACGGTAACACGCGTCTCCACGGACGAATTTGTCGTACATAGAATTTTGATAGAGTTGAATACGAAATGATATCTCAACGTTGGATTAAAACAGTATGTTCTACTGTGTAATATGCTATGTAACATCGAAAGCGCTAGATTGAGTTAATATGTTTGACGAAGTAATTTACTAAGTAAGTTGTAAGATATTGAGTTTGTAAGATTGAAGGTGCCTTGTGGAACATTCGTATACTCATATATCATAGAATGTGAATTGGGTTCAAATCTTGTTAGTACTTATTTACCTTATGGTTTTATTTTTAGTACCTAAAAGATAAAAACGGGACCCTATTACTAAGCCTCCGCTGTCTGTCTGTCCACCTGTTTGTCACCAGGCTATCTTAATATATAAAATCCTTGCGTTACTGACTGACTGACAGACTCGCTACAGCCGAAACTATTGGGCGCAGGAAGCTGAAATTTGGCATGTATGTTCCTTGGGGACCGTAGGGGTGCACTAAGAAGGGTTTTCCCGAAATTCCCGCAGGATCAGCCAAAACGGGGAAATTTAAAAAAATGCAGGCGTAGCTGCTGGCGCCCTCTAGTATCTTATAAACCGTGATATCTAGAAGGCTGAAATTTTCTCAAATTTTGTATTTCCGCTGCCGCTATAACAACAAATACTAATAACAAAAAGATAAAAATATTGATATATAGTCTCATACATTAAAAGTGTTATGTTTTTCGTATTTTTGCTCAATATTACTAACGATAACACGTAATGATTTGACACTGAATATACAGTTGTATATATTCAGTGAAAATTAAAATATAGTGAAAATTTTAAGAATAACTACCTTCAAAATAAATAATTCATTAAAAATAAAGTCAATATTAAAGGGTCAATATAATCCCATACAAGAAACGTAATTGTTAAGCAATTTTTTACTTGATCTTAATAAACAGGCATAGGGATAGGCAGCGATAGCTGAGTGGAGAGACCGACAGACTGCTACGCAGAGCGTCTCGGGTTCGAATCCACGGCACGCACCAATGGCTTTTCGGAGTTAAGTGCGTATTAAATTGTTAATTAACTATCGCTTGCTAAACGGTGAATGAAAACATCGTGAGGAAACCTGCATGTCTGAGAGTTCTAAATAATGTTCTAGAAAGACATGTGAAGTCTATCAACCCGTACAGGGTCAGCGAGGTGGACTATGGCCTTACCCTTCTCATAGTGAGAAGAGGCCCGTGCCCAGCAGTGGGACAGTATAAAGAGCTGAAGATGATAATAAATAGGTAGAAACTTAAATAATATTAAAGTATATATACAATTAATGTGATTTTCTTTTATGATGATGGTACGAAACCCTTCGTGCGCGAGTCCGACTCACACTTGGTATTTTTTTTTATTATTTTCGCTTTATGGAGCCTAAAGATCTCTTGATCGTAAATTTATCAAATATTTTCAAATTAAAAACTCATTGGAATAGTATATTAAATAAATAATTAAGTAAGACTACAAATATAAATAATCTATTAAGAATTTGTGGTCATAGACGCAATAGTAAATATTTTTTTATGTTATACAATGATAATTAAATATTATGATAATTTTGACTAAAAGTAATACTATAGGTAAATATATTGTTGCAATATTCTGCTGTGGCTTCCTTGTTCTTCCTTTTAATTTTTCAGTGTTTACAAACTATCCGACTGCTGTGAATGGGCCCATTCACAGCAGTCGGATAGTTTGTATTCTTTCTTCGTCTCATTTTAAGCAGAGTTAGTTATAATTATTAACAGAGCCCACATGTCTTTCGATAACATTCTTAAGAGCTTTTAGTAAGCTTCCTAAAGATTCTGCCTTTACCGTCTAGCAAGCGATAATTGCCTATTTAATTTGCACGTGGTTTCCAGTTCAGATAGTGGTGTGAGCAGAGGGTTTGAATGTGAGACCTTCTCAGTAGCAGTCTCTTGGTTTTTCCAATTGTTTTCCAACATAAGTCTATTTATATTTTTATGCCTAATCATAAAGCAAAAGCAATAAACATTGAGCCAAATTCGATTAAGTGCTCGTAACGTTTTACTTTGATTTCAAATCTTTGATATAATCAAATAGCTTTATTCGTAGCTTCAGATACCTACAATTATCTCCTAAATGATTAAATTACCTACCCACTACAAAGTTTACAAGAAAATTATCTGCTCAACATTGAGATTATTCGTCATTTTTATGACTTCGCAAATATTCTGTAACTTTAGTGAAACTTGAATACTTTGAAATTAATAATTAATGAATCGAATTATGTTCGCATCGTGTTCAAGTTTAATTTAAGTTATAAATCAATTAGCTGGATTGCCAGAATTTTGGTTACTTACGTGTATTATAAAAAAAATTATTCAGGTGCTGTAATAATCTAAGTACATCAGATGATTTTATATTTTATTGATAATGTTCGTGGATGGACAGCAAAATCGAAGTACCTGTATTTTAGGTTATTACTGATGGTATGCGGTGTAAGAAGTGGAAGTGCACATTGGCGAGTTCCCTGTGATGACAGTCACGTTGTCTAGGATGCGAGGCTGCACTGCACTTCTTGTAGGCAAAAATTTACTCTCACCAAATGATAATCGTTGGGAGCTTTTGGTCGAGGTTAAGAAATATGCTATGATTGATGATACATTGTACGTTCTTAGCAAATGATCTCCTGAATAAAACACACATACATGCCTTCTTCCCGTCGCGGTAGGCAGAGACAACAGTAAAACCATCAGTCCTTGTCTTAGGATGAGAAACGTTGGATCATGTCGGTGACTTTCCGGCGTGCTATAAACGTTAACACCAGAGTAGGCAACAACCAAAATAAAACAAAGAATATTTTGTTCAAATATTTTCAAGAGATCATTGACCTGAGTTGGGTGGGTTCGCATTTCTAAAGAAGGGTATGGGTTTGAAAGGATTAAGTTAACAAGGCCTCGTTAATTTAGTGTTACCCCGTTAAAACTATTAGGTAAGCTTAAATACTTAAAATTATTAGTTTAATTTAATTATTACAGATGAAGTAAAGGCTCTTTCTAGAATAAATATTGTAAATGAACGAATCTTACTCTTTACGCGGGCACTACAAGTTTTGAATAATTATCATTTTATGATAACATTTTTCTTAACTCCGTATTTAAGAAGCAATTCACACATACCACAACCGCGCTATAACAATAAAACCTGCGAGTGCGCTAATTTGTATGAAAATAGTATTGAAATATGGCAGCCAACTTGCGTAGTCAGCCGTTCAATTAATAGCCTAGCCTCTTTACTAAACGGTGCCGTTCAACGTGCGGCCTGAATGGTATTAAATCATTTGATCAAACAAGTCATTAGGATTTATGTATAACGTTTGACTACTCGCAATGTAATAAAGCGGCTAAGTTACTTGCACGGCTGATTAAACTAGTTAGCTGCGACACTTATATAAAGTTGGGTAGCAGATACAACGGTGCGCACGCACCGCACCCTGTTTGTCTCTAGGTACGCTACGCAATCATATCGCAACCCCTAGCGGTAGTTCAACTATATTTTGAAGGTACTATTATACTATTAACCGCATTTTGTTGCGACGGTGAGTTGTGGTTACTGGAAATTGTGATGACTGGCTTCAATACGACTTAAGGTTATGTAAACATTATTTTGATAATTGTTCATCTTTATCATTCTTGCAGTAAAATTTCATATCCTATATTAGTTATCCTGGAACCCAGGCGGATGGCAAAAGTTTTCGGAGAGTATCGATTTAGAGTCCACGGCGCGCACCAATGACTTTTCAGAGTTATGTGCGTATTGAATTGTAAATTATCGCTTGCCCCGTGCCTCGGAGCACGTTAAGCCGTCGGTCCCGTCTGTCATGAAGATCTTTGATAGTCGTTACAGGGATTTAGTACCTATGAATAAAGTGACACTAATCTTGCTGAGGAAGATGGAATGCTTGGGCATACGGGGAATTGTACTCGATATCTTCAAATACTATTTAAAGAATCGAACCCAAGTCGTTAAAATTGGACATTGTCAGAGTGACGAGCTTCCCATTTCATACGGCGTGCCCCAAGGTAGGGCTTATCCTATTCCTGATATACATCAATGACCTGTGCCGTCTACCTATACCTAGAACATTGCAAAAATTTTTACATATGCTGATGACATAGCTTTAGTCATTGATAGCCTGGATTGGGCTCAGTACTACCGAAATGCGGAAGCAGCGCTGTCACGGGTAATGCAATGGTTAACATGTAATTTACTTACATTAAATATTAGTAAGACAATGTATGTACCATTTGCTAGCTCTCAAAGCGTACTCATGCAATTCATCAGGAGACTGTAATTGCCTAATAATTACCAAAGTCCCTAGTGTGAAATATCTCGGAGTACATATTGACCAACATTTGAACTGGCAAAAACATATTGAAATACTATCGAATAGGATACGCAAAATCCCTACTAATATTATAAATTCGAAAGTGTGTATGTATGTTCCGTTTTCACGCTAAAACGACTGATCCGATTTTGTTGAAATTTTATATAAAGATAGATTGGACCATGGAGGCGGACATAGGCTACCATAACTTGCAAAAAATTAACTGGGAGGGATTGCAGGGAGGGTAGAAATTAGTACGGCACAAATTTACCTCTTGGAAGTGAGAACGCATGCGCTGTAATAATTGAGTGCGCATGTGCTATCGTATATCACTGTCAGTACAGTCACATCATACATAATGTCATATTGTGCACGGTGCTTACATTGTTCGCATAATATATATTATTAGAAACTAATAATTGTATACTACGCTTGAACGGCTGAAACTATTTTCTCAACTTATATTATAAATGCGAAAGTTTTCATAGATATACATATATTGGACATGTATTGCAACATGGCTTTGACATTCGTCTGTATGCAAGGTGATGTTATTATGTACCTTTCGGTAGATAATGTCATGGATACTGACCGAGTTACTTTGTACCTTATATTGTTTCAGAAGTCTTTAGTTAGAGTAATCAGGAGTGTCTTCACACAAATTGAGACTGAAAGTAGATTTGTGTTACCCCGAATTTAACGCGTGCGAAGCTGCGGGCAAAAGCTAGTTATTTATATATTTAAGAAGCTACGTATTTCCTCAGATGAAGATACACTTACAATGGTCTATTTCGCTTTATGCCAATCTGTTTTAAGCTACTGTGTTCCTGTATGGGGTGGTGCTACTGAAAATGTTTTTCTCCGCTTAGAGCGGGCTCAAAGTCATTAAGGTAATGTTTTCGCGTCCTATCAGGTATTCCACGAAACAGCTTTATGCGGAATGCAAACTGCTAACAGTGAGAAAACTGTACGTGCTTTATTCTGTTCTGCGCAAACACACGGAACGCCCTATCGCCGTTCCTACAGGTAGAATCTACACTTTAATATTATAAAGAGGAAAACTTTGTATTTTTGTTTGTAATGGATAAACTCAAAAACTACTGGACCGATTTAAAAAAATCTTTCACCATTAGAAAGCTACATTATCTGCGAGTAACATAGGCTATATTTTATTTTAGGTAAATAGGGGTCCGTAAGATATTTGGGTTTTTCGGGTACGCGAAGTAGTTCCCTCAGGACGCGGGTGAAACCGCGGGAAACGGCTAGTCAATTATAAAGTCTTCTCCCACGTCCTACTTCACCTCTTTTGCCAATAGCTATTTTCCCTATATCAGTCCAAATTTGTATAATAACCTAAATAAAACTAGATATTTTCTCTAAAAATAAGTACCAGTGTAAAATGACACTAAAAAACATCTTCAAAGCTTAGACTATCACAAAACAGAGACCCTCCTACGTGGACTATCACATTAATCATATAAGTTACATAAAATACACACACACACACATACACACACACACACACACACACACACACACACACACATACACACACACGCTTACTCACGCACTTACACATACACACACGCACACCACATACTCTTAGATTAATACACTAACTAAAATTGTATTGTTAAACATAATTTTCCTATTTTGTATTTATATACCATAAAATTAAAAAAAAAAACCTAACATACGGGTAGGGGCGCTGTCGTCTGAAATACAGGGACGTACACCTAGTTCAGAGGACAGAGTTTTATTGTAATGTGCATAATTTATAAGCCTTGTTATTACTGTTTGCAAAATGAGATAATATGTTTTGGAACAATAAATATTATTATTATTATTATAAGCACGAACTTAATAAAATAAATAAATCTAAACCATGGAATATAGCTATCCCTTTGGGTTGCGGAGGTCAGACAGACAGTCACTCTGCGAAAAGTCAATATTCAGTCAAATCCGGTTAGACTAGAATGCCGACCCTGCGTTCTAAGTGGATAACGCTAAGAGGAGGATGAGTATGATCACATCACATTCAATTAAAAATGTTTGTCACAAATCTGTCATCTTGTCTTTAGTAATATAATGCATTATATATATATATATATATATATATATATATATATATATATATATATATATATATATATATATATATATATATATATATATATATATATATATATATATGTGTTAACGCATGAACTAACTAACATAACTTACTAGATACTAATTATTTCATATATTTTGCATGCCTAAAAGGTAAAATGTGACGAAACTATATTACCCATAACACCTGAATCTGTACCACATTTTCTGCAAATAAAATATATTTCATTTAATTTCTCATAATAATTTAACAGAATGATGAAATACTAACATAACTATCCAAATTTCTCAAAATCATCCTAATGTTGTTCTCAACGAGTGATTGAAAAAATGAAAGTTGGTGAAAAAATACCTACAGCGTACATACTCTCAACAGTGACTATCACACTTTGGGCCATATAGAGGTACACATTTTTTTACATCTGATTTGTCTTTTAAATTTTCATCCACAAATGTCCCATACTCAACTGAATGTACACGCAATTCACCCAATCAAATACTGCATAAAACAGTAAACACGAACAGTACGGCGATCTTCACATTACAAGCAGAGACCACATGCGATATTCCAAAAACGATTTTTATCTCTCATCCTAAATGTTTCTGTGATCGCCGTAAAGGCATCTCCGCCAATCAGAAAACAATTTCCTTTCGCGATTCTCTTGTACGGGTGTAAAAAGTGTCAGATTGTATGTGAATTGACGCGAACAAATGGATTTCACTATATACGACCTTCAACATAATAGCTTTCGTGTAATTTGCACGTCTCGATCTTGGCTATGGTTTTGGGAAATACACTGAAGAGTGGCGTGGCTTAAGCGGCCGCCTCGCCCTTTGAACACCTGAGTGTTTTGGGTTCACAAGTTGTTGTTTTGAGTCAAGGTGTTCTTTTTGTCTGTTGGTTGAATGAGTTTTGAAGTCACAGGCGTGTCTAGTATGAGAGCCGTCTTAAAAATAGGTTAAAACAAGGCTTTGTGTTAAAATAGTAGTTAACAAGTATACCGCGTACTTGATGATTAAAATTTGGCGGTACCTAAATTGCTTACAATATTCAGTCAATTTAAAATTCTGTCTTGTTTGATACCCTGTATCGCTGATAGCTTCGATACTATCGGCAAAAGAACTCTTCTTTTGCAAAGAAAATTATCTAGAAGAGATTGTTCGAAAATATAAAAAGAAAATATATTTTTGTTTGTTAAGTTGAAAAGAATTTTGCATATTCATCGAGTCGTATATTTTATATAAAAGTACTATGCCATATGAAATCACAATAGAAGTATTGTTTTGTTTTGCGTTTAGTATCCATTTGTAAATGGTTAGTATTTTTTTAATCCCTTTGAATTAAGCACCTAAACCTTGTCCTTAAAATATATATTGGAAGTGAATTCTCTCATGATTTATTTTATTTCTTGCTTTCTATCACCGATGTTTTTATAGTATTTATTCAATAGGATTACCTATATTGCGAATATTAGCTTGAACTCATTACAACTGCTGTCTGGCCTCTGCAACCTAAATGGACAGTAGTATTCTATGGTTTAAGCCAAAGGCCAATAGCTTTACATGCTCCACAAGATAGTGTGACTTTTTACGGCCGCTAACCTATCTATAAAGCACTTCACAAATCGATGGATTTCAGCGGTCACTGCGGTCCTTTGTCCACGAACTTCTGCTTTTTACATCTTATTAGCTGACGTGGCAAACTTTGTACTGACAGTTTTTTTTCTAATTTTATTACGTTTTCATACAAAACTTCACCTAACAAGAACGAACACATAAAAAAAATATTTATCAAATTGGCGCAGTCGTTTGGAGGTTATGCGCGTACAAACATTTCAGTGATTCATTTATATAGATAGATAATCTAATATTCAAACTGTACATAACGTAGCAGGCAATTCACAAATACGATCTCACTTACTTTCAATGCGTTGGCGTCCCTAGCTCATTGGATTATGGACAAGAGGTTTAAACAACGTGTCATCCCGAGAGAGATGTACTTGACATGTATAAATATTAAGTTAAGTCCCTAGAGGGGTTTTACTGAAACAAAAATGAGATGCTGCAAGCCACGTAGACCATTTTTACATACAAATTACAATTTGAGACGACAGCTGTAATAATCAAATGTAGAGTACCGGTTCTAAGTTGTGATGGTCAGATTAAATATACTTATTTAAATTATAATTATGATATATTCTAAATCATTAATTATCCCAACTAGGGATTGTTAAAATATTTAAATCGTTTTGTGATTATTGAATACAAATTAATTTTACTCAATTACACTACCTTAAGCCTTAGAGGCTTTAGGTAGACTTGCTTATTATTAAACGCCGTAATTGCTTTATAATGTACTAGAGGACGCCAGCAGCTACGCCTGCAAATTTTTTTTTACTTTCCCGTTTTGGCCGATCCCGTGGGAATTTCGGGAAATCCCTTCTTAGTGCACCCCTACGGTCCCCAAGGAACATATATGCCAAATTTCAGCTTCCTGCGCCCAATAGTTTCGGCTGTAGCGTGTCTGTCAGTCAGTCAGTAACGCAAGGATTTTATATATTAAGATGATATTGATATATTTTATAAGCAACCATAAAATGGTACAGTAAAATTCTGAAACGTTTGTATTATAATAACTGACTACTCAATTATTTATGGTTTCACACATTTGCCTCATAAGGTTGACCTCATAAGGTTTACGTTACCGTACTTCTGTATAATTTACACTGCTGTAGTTAGCAGCCATGATCTAAAATACTTGACGTCATTGTTATTGGATTTATATACTTCCAATCGGTTTAAATACAGAAATTAGGTAAATACGGATATTCGTATTAATAGGGTTTATTGGAAGTAGCAAAACCGGAGAAGCATGTTGTAGCTTTACATGCAATAACAGAAGAGTCACGTGCGCTCAGTATTCAATGATTTATTATGTATCCGACAGTTTTATGTATCCGTTCTATGAAACCTAAAGCAGAATAAATAAAACAAGCAAATAAATAAAAATAGCGAAACCCCAAAAATTTTATATACAGAATTTTTGTGTTTTATGATAGTAATATATATTTACATCGACTTCCACACTTAAGAATATAAATGACTTAGGTACTTGTATTAGGTTGTGACCTAAAAAATTTTTGCTCCAGATATTTGTACTTATAATATTATGTTTTCCAAACATGGCTGACTAAATTTTCAAGCAATTGTAATTTATTCAAACAAATAGTCAAAAAATTTTAATTTCTTAATATAAAATCTTATTTGGATGTAGAAACATCTGTTCTTTATACAACATTTTATTCGCAGTCACTGTACAAATCACACAATTCAACTTTTATTTTCCTGTAAGACCCAAATCAATCAACACATTCCCGACGCCTTGAATGCCCGCACTATTTTCTCGAATATTGATTGGACCCAAAGAAAAGAATGGGCTGTACGCCACAAAACAAGGTGTTGGGGCACAAAACAAATTGAAATCTTCTTTCGGATGCTGTTTTCCGAAGAATTTTTGCCTTTTTATCGTGAACTGAATGAAACTAGGGATCTGGTCAACTGTGAAACAATTTTGTCTAACACTTATTTTTCTGAACATAATGTGGGCTTCCGAATTGTTACTAATTTTGTTTGTGTTGCTCAGACTACAAATGTAGGCTAACTCTAATATCAACATACAATAAAAACTTTTTGCCGCCAGACCTTTTGTTACCTAAAGCTAATCTCAGGTATCTGAGCAATTAGCGAGTTTGGATGAATAAATAAAGGGAATATTTTAGATGTTTATATTTAAATTGTTCTAGAGCTATCGTTAGAAGAAGCAATTAGTCTGTGCCTGCGGGATACGCCAGTTGAGACTGTGTTGTGGACTTTGTTATGTTTTCTTTTGACTGTTTTGTATAATAGGCACATTTAAAGTGCCCCGTTTATTGAAAATATTTCTTACCATACACAATTCTCATCAATACCATGAAGTAAAAATATATGTATTGTTCATACCTTAATACTTGGTAGCGCCATCTACCTTCCTATCTATAACTAATCGCATCAACATCAATCGTTCCACGTACAAGTGCGAGCGATACTGTATTTCCGTTCTCTCTATCCCACTCCCTGGAAGAGGCACTGCCTTTCGCGGATTGGTCGCTGCGATCGTCGACGCGAGTGACAGTCCAGAACTTTCAAGAACATTCGATTCGCGATACGCGTCTGCTAGACCGCATCACCGCGCCGCTCCCGTATAAGTTATTACCGCTTCTATAAACCGCTCGCAAGTGGAAGTGACTGTGTAGTGAAGTGAAAACAAGCAGCTGCATCACGAAACCACCAGGAGACTGCCCTTCGGAAACGAAGAAGATTGCCGTATAAGGTAAGTGCCCTCCATCCTTGGAATATCTTATACCCACTCACAATCACCTCTTCCCGTATCCGATCCTACATCCTCTTCCTTTAAATACAGTCCATTTTTTCCAAATCGCCTAGAACCTACCTACGGTTTCGGTGTATCGCCGAACCATTTTTTTGATCCATACGAGTCGGATTCATTTACGTTTTTATACGTTATATCGCTATACCTAGGCAGTTATAGCACCTAGCTATACTCCTAATATATTCACATAACCGTCACATGGTTATTTCCGCCCGCATCAGTAGGTAAACTTTTATGTAGCTACTTACTTATTAAATTATTAATTCTGGAACTATCATAGTTGTCTTATAAATCTCATATTTCAAGCAACTTTAATTCCACAGCTCTAAAGTGTTGCCTACTTAGCCTACTTAGGTAAAATAATAGCTACATTAGATATTCTTATTTTGTTTCGTTCTCATTAGCTTATACTTACGTAAGCATGTCACAACAAAAGAAGTCACGCGTGTCGGAAGACAAAGAGATGACAATCTTAGAAGCGAAACGCAATATTTTATTTGAGCGCATTCAAAACATCTATGAACGCTCAAAAACCGCATCTATGTCTGACAGTAATAGCGAAGCATTTCTCAGTTATTGTATGACAGTAAATAGTATTCGACAGATTTTCATAAGTTGTTAGACGATTATAACGCAAGATTACTTTCTATCAATCCTGATGAAAAACCGAACTATCAGGCGTATACCTCATTCGAAGATCTTTATTGTATTATTAAGCGTATACAATCGCAATTGGAGGGTAAATGTTCAGCAGATCCCGTTGCCCGCAAACCGAGATTACCGCCAATCGAGATTATGTCGTTTGACGGAGATATACGAAATTGGCCGTTATTCTATGCGAGTTTTAAGTCTACAGTGCACGATAATGGTTCTCTGACAGATGCTGACAGGTTGTACTATTTAATAGGTAAACTGTCACCGAAGGCCCAGTCCGTATTTGCAGGTGTCACACCCAGTGCTGAGAATTATCAGGTCATATTTCAGTCACTACTTGACAGATATCAGGACACGCGCGTCCTAGCGTCTACCTACTTTGACCAAGCTTTAAATCTCAAACTGTCCGGTAACGCGTCTGTCTCGAATTTCCAGCTGTTTATTGATAACTTCGTAACCGCGGTTAATTCTCTTAGGAATTTAAAATTAGAAGATCTTTCCGACTTTATGTTGCTTCAACTCGCTTTAAAAAAGTTTGACACTGATACAATTCGCGCATTCGAGATGACGGAACGCAATAATAAAATACCTACACTAGATAGTTTTATTTCGTTCATAAAAGATCAGTGTCGAATATTTCATAATACGCAGTCTGGTTCACCTGGCCCGTCTAACACTAACAGCAAACAAAGGTTGAATAAATCGCGAAATAGTAATAATAACTCGGTCCCTAATCCACAATCTTACGTTACATGTTCGGAATCTAATAGTAATAATTCACAGAAGTGTCTGTGCAGTAATATAGTGCACGACCATTTATATAAGTGTCCCGCCTTCGATAATCAGAATGCAACCGCTCGTTTTAAATGCGTAAAAGATAACAAAGCTTGCATTAATTGCTTAAGCATAAAACATAAAACAAGTAATTGTTCTAGTAGAACGAGATGTCGCTCATGTAATCAAAGACATCATACACTGTTATATTTCGATAAAGATAACCCGTTGTCAAGCCAAGCCGCTAACCTTGACACACTTACCTCACAGGTGCAGACCACGGTGCTTTCCCCCTGCACGCCTCAGGGCGAAGTATCGTTGTGTACGACGTCCATTGCGCGGGCGACGCGCACGCGAGGACGTCACTCGCGTATCTATAATGATCCGCGCAGGGCCAAAACGCAGTGTACGGCGTCTAAGACTGTTCTGTTAGCGACAGCGCAAGTTATCGTATATGATGTTAATGGGTCGCCGCACATGGTACGTTGTCTGCTAGATAGCGCATCTCAGACCAATCTAATAATATCGGAATGCTTCAAACGCCTCGGATTATGGAATAACTTTAAAAATACTAACTCAACCGTCAAAGGGATAGGCGGATCAGAAAAGCATTGCAGGGGTTCCGTAGATATTAAAATACATTCGCGTTTTGATAGGAATATTAATTTTAACATTTCTTCGCTTATCGTGGAGCGTATCACGGACGCATTGCCAAACGCTAATGTAGACGTAGCATCACTCACTCACCTCTAGTCATTGCCGCTAGCCGACGCGGAGTTCGAGAATCCGGCAGGCATTGATCTTTTGATCGGAGCTTCAATATTTCCGCACTTGCTACTAACTAAAATAGTACGTAGTGAGCGATATGATTTACCGCCCGCTATTGAGACGGTACTTGGGTATGTGATTATGGGTACCGTACCTACATTACATACTTCTCATTGTAGTACGTCTTGTTGTTGTTTTGCTCTTCAAGAGATCAAGGTGGGTGCTAAAACTGTGTGTAAGATAAAGCACTAATTAGCTATGCTATGCTACGCCATGCTATGCTACGCTATGCTATGCTACGCTATGCTACGCTATGCTACGCTATGCTACGCTATGCTACGCTATGCTACGCTATGCTACGCTATGCTACGCTATGCTACGCTATGCTACGCTATGCTACGCTATGCTACGCTATGCTACGCTATGCTACGCTATGCTATGCTATGCTATGCTATGCTATGCTACGCTATGCTATGCTAAGCTAAGCTACGCTACGCTACACTATACTATACTACACTTCCGCTTTGTATATGGATGACATTGCCTGTAGTGTCATATCCGCTCCGCTAGCAATTTCGCTTTGAGAAGAGCTTATTCAGCTTTTCAAGCGAGGCCAGTTTGATCTTGTCAAATGGACAAGCAACTCTAAGGAGGTTCTCGCACGCATACCAGTTTCTCATAAGGCTTCTCCAGACATTGAGTTTGAGAAGTCTGTACCGCATAAGGTTCTCGGTTTACGCTGGGGTAATCCAAAATCCTGCGATAGTTTTCGGTTTGACGTCTCACCGCCAGATAATAAGTGCGCCAAGCGCACTATGCTATCCACAGTAGCTCGACTATGGGACATAATGGGTTTGTGGCTCCCACAATTTTGTACGCCAAGCTCTCGATCAACGAGCTTTGGCTATCAAAGTGTGAGTGGGATGAAACACCCCCTGACCATATTGTCGCCGCTTGGGGCCAGTTTGTATTCAGCTTACCGCGCTCAATCAAATTACTATTCCGCGTCATCTTGGGTTGGTAGATGGATGTACCGTCAACTTAATAGGTTTCGCTGACGCCAGCGAGCGTGCTTACGGCGGAGTCGTATATCTGCAAGTCCGCATTGGTTCTAACTACTCGGTGCAGTTAGTTTGTGCCAAGTCTAAGGTCTCGCCTGTTAAAACCATTTCGGTTGCGAGACTGGAATTGTGCGCGGCTCTTCTGCTGTCTCAGTTGCTCCGCAAGGTTCAAGACACAGTTTTGCCCCACTACCCCATTAATAAAATATACGCATTTTCCGACTCCAAAGTAGTGCTCGCTTGGATTCGTTCTTCTCTTCACCGCTAGCAGACTTTTGTCGCCAACCGCGTTAGTAAATTGATTGAACTTGTTCCCGCTACTTGTTTCAATCACGTCGCGGGTTATCGTACTCGTCTTCAGGAAGAACTTTCCATAGATCATATTGACTGGAAGTTTATTCCACCAGCATCACCACATTTCGGTGGATGTTGGGCAAGCATGGTCAAAGTAATTAAAACGCATCTCTTCAAAGTTATAGGTCAACAGATCCTCTCTTACGAAGAGCCTTTAACTGTCCTTGCACAAGTCGAGGCACTGATCAACTCGCGTCCGCTTCCAACTCAGTGAGATCTAGCCTGAAGTTGGACCTACCTCTTAGTTTAAGTATTTAGTTAGTAGTTTTCGCTATTATTGCGTTTGTAGTTTTCGCTAAAGTTAATTTAGATTAATTTTATTGTCATATCGCTGTCTTAGCCTATTGAGGGGTTATGCGGTAGTACACCCAACATAGCTAAGTTCAATTCTATTTTTTTTTAAAGGCAACCCTTTAGGGCCGGGGGGGTATGGTAGCGCCATCTACCTTCCTATCTATAACTAGTCGCATCAACATCAATCGTTCCACGTACAAGTGCGAGCGATAGTGTATTTCCGTCCCTCTCTATCCCACTCCCTGGAAGAGGCACTGCCTTTCGCGGATTGGTCGCTGCGATCGTCGACGCGAGTGACAGTCCAGAACTTTCAAGAACATTCGATTCGCAATACGCGTCCGCTAGACCGCATCACCGCGCCGCTCCCGTATAAGTTATTACCGCTTCTATAAACCGCTCGCAAGTGGAAGTGACTGTGTAGTGAAGTGAAAACAAGCAGCTGCATCACGAAACCACCAGGAGACTGGCCTTGGGAAACGAAGAAGATTGCCGTATAAGGTAAGTGCCCTCTATCCTTGGAATATCCTATACCCACTCACAATCACCTCTTCCCGTATCCAATCCTACATCCTCTTCCTTTAAATACAGTCCATTTTTTCCAAATCGCCTAGAACCTACCTACGGTTTCGGTGTATCGCCGAACCAATACTGAAACCAGCGCCCTAAGTCCTTTGTCGACTATAACAAGTTGCTTACAGTAAGGAAGCAACAGATTCACTTTGTTTTTCTTTCATTTTCCGTACGCACCGGCCCTTGTTCCTTTTTTTCATATTTTCTCTCTTAGCATTTTTATAAAACGGCTAGCTAACCGTTGCGGTTTCAAAATCACATTTGCAATCAAATGTGCATTTGTTAAGTTTAAGTACCTAGCCAAAGCTCCTCAAATACACACCCAGTAATTAAAAAAAGTATCAGTACAATATTTAATCGCACATATGCGTACGTATACAAAAAAAGAAACATGTCAACAAATCATTCGTTTCAAAATTATATGAATCGCAAGATTTGATGTGTAGAAGTTTTACTACCGCCAGCATTATCAACAGGTTTTGGATGTCATTAAGCGGCCATTTTCAATATTCGATACACACATGGATTTTGATATTCGAGATTCGTGTTTGACATATTTAGTATGGAGCTTATGTCAAAAACGAATCTAAAATCTACAGATCTATCTATAGATCGAATATTGAATTCCGTAGTAAGTCAATTGCTTATTTGAAAATCACTGAAATGTACCTAAAATACAGTGAATGTTAAGTGTGTAATTAATTCATAATAATAAATTACGGATAGTAAAGTGCATAATCACTTTATATGATCAGAATATTCCAAAACTACCTGAAAAATCGTAATTTGGCATCAAACCGCAAACGTCTCATAAACATCCCCTGATATAAAAGCGAGTTGAGCAATAAAGTTGTCAGTTAACAGTTAGTCTGTTATTTAGCACAAGTTCCAAACTTGTACTTGTGAATCCATTTAATAGCTCAGACGTCACTAATTGGCTGTAGTTCTGGCGTTAACCATGCCGAATTCGTTATTTGAAAGTTTCTTCCAATGTTTTTTTTATTTCCAACTCAATTTTGTGAGCACCAAAAAGTATATAATTGCTGGCCGCATAAAGGTGCTGTCATGCTGGTGGTAAATAAATGTCTTTTTATAGTGTATGTTTATTATGGCTACATTTTATGTAGGTAGGTATATTATGGCTACATTTTATGTAGGTAGGTATATTATGGCTACGTTTTAAGACGCTACGTAAGACGCTCTTTAATTTTGCAATGGCCATTATTATTGCATTTGTATAAAAATACCTAGTGTCTAATTTTTTATGCTTAGTCGCCGCCTACATAAAATTGATCGTAAATTATTAAATGAAGTATTGTTCACACAGGACATTCATACAGAAGTATAATAATAATACAACATAATATCGATGCTTATTATAAAATGAAGGCCCCTTTTCATTCTGACTGTATTTTGTGCGGTTTACTAGAATAACGCTACGAGGATGATGACTATAATTTTACATAGCAGCAATACCTTTAGTATACATACTTATTAATTTGCTCTGCTATCCATAACCCAAGTTCTTGCATATCTAAATTCCTAAACAGTTCTATCAATAACTACCACATACCTGTTTACCAATTTACAGTCCAGGATTCATTAGCTCTCTTATCAAAGCGGCTAATAATTTATAGTTTACGGTTTGACTATTAATTTATAAAGACTGTCTTCCATGCAATGCGACTGTTGTACTTCAGCCGTGCGTACTTCTGATGCGATTATGCATTTGACACCAGCGATAGGATTTTTTTACCCCCCTATTTCCGGGAGTTAAGGGTTCAATTTCCCCACAGCACAACAAGATGCATCCGATAAAATGTTGTTTCCATTCTGGGTGTTCCTTATATCCATAGGTTTTACGTTTGCAAAGTCCGCGATATGGACTTTCTTCACACTGCGGTAATTGTCTATTGAACTAAAGAAGTAAAGAAAATGACTGTCGTCGCTCAGTCGCATGCAAATAGTATTTTAGACTTCAAAAATGCATTTAAACGCTGCAAGCTTCGTACAGATTACGGCAGCCGGGGTGTTCGCCAGTGTAACTTAAGCTCACACATGTGGCCGCGTCCTAAGTCGGTATAATTACATTTGGGAATGTGGGTGCTCGTGTTTTTCTGTTTTCATTCAGAATGAGGCAAAAGCTAGTGTTGCATAACACTTGAATATACCTTTTACCTCGTAAGCCTTCAAATGAATGAATAATATTAAAAAAATAGAAAATTCATTCGCTGTCCTCAATATTACCGCTGAGAGCCAAGCTGGTATTTCCAGCGACCAACCAGATGATCAACCACCGCCCTTCCGCAGGGGTCTAACCGAGCTTCTCCCAAAGTTCATTCAATCTGCTAACTGACCTCAGGGGAGGCATGCTATAGATCGGTCTAATTATTGGGTGAATTAACAGTAATTTTTTAACCCACTGTAAAGATAATTTTCTTATTACTACGCCATCGATCGCGGCTGTCTTGAAGTCTTTTTGAGTCCTTATGAGAAACGGAGAGCCAGTACTATTAAATATACTAACTTTCTATTTAGAATAAAGTTTCTACATCTTAGAATAAAATTCTTAGGGTCAGCCAAAACCAAAGCGTTTACTCACTCAAACCTATAGACTAGTGGGACCACCACTTTTCACGAGGCCCTATGTGGCACGCCTATTGAAATTATTCCGCCATGCTAGCTTCAATCATAGGATAGATGAGTCATTCCTTAATAATGTATTAGTATAAGCTATTGACCCAAAGGTCTGTAAGTAGGCATTATTTTTTATCTCATCGTGAATATCCCAACTTTATTACGATAATAATTATTTCATAGACATAGACAGTAGCTCCATAAACATTTTATTCGTCTCATAGTCTAATAGCAACTGTGATGCTCTTAGCTACTCTAATTATGTGCCAATATACACATCTGACCCACAGGGAAAATTGCTAATAAAAGAAATATTGGCCATAAGATCTCCTAATTAGGTCCGACTTTTATGAACAAATAATATAATGTACATAGTTCTGTTATTATATGTTTTTGTTCCTCATCTAATATTATATTGTTAAGTGAATACAATAACGCGTCATTTCAGCCTAAAGACGTCCACAGCTGGACAAAGGCTTCCCCCAAGTGAAGGCTCTCCACACAGTCCAATCTTGAGCCGCTCGCATCCAACCACTGCTCGCAATCTTAACCGTCGATCTACCTATTGGGTGGCCTACCCCTGCTGCGTCGTCCGGCCCTGGTCGCCACGCCAGTTATACATTTCACAAATAAACTCTATATAAAATAATATATATAGTATCAAACTTTGAATAAGTTCTGTTGTCATCCAAAATTCCATCTTGCGATAAAGTATTTATAAATTGTCCGTCTTTTTTGTTTTCGATACAGGTACGATACCCTAGGGGTAAACCCAAAAAGCTCACATCTCACGTCTGTTTCAAAAAAGGTAAAATATGATATAGGATAGTCTCGTCGCTTTTTGATTGCCAATTTATTTTCCACTATGGCTGAAATATTAAGCTTTTATAATACATACTCTGACCACATGATATATTTTTAATTATATAATCTGGCTCCACGATTTATTACGTCGAGGCAGGATGTTTTGTGTTGGTTGTTTCAACATTTTATAAACATAGGGATTAGCTTCAGCAGGATTTGTCGTTGAAACAGAAAATGAAAACGTATTTTACGTTCCTAAACAATGGTTTGTCGCTTGCACATTAGTATTAAATTTTATAGTCAAGAGATATTTCTGTTACTACTACATATTAAATATTCACAATCAAAATATTGTTTAGAAAAATGTTATTTTCAACACAAAATTTCAAGACAATCTATTATTCCGTAAATTTGCAATGATATTTGTGCTGTATTATTTTCTAACCGATAGAAGAGGCTTATATCCAGTAGTGGACTGATATAGGCAGACGATGATGATTTTCTAGTCTCAATCATAACTAACCGTAACTTCTGTTCAATATTGACAACCGGTTGGCGCAGCGGGTGTGTAAGCAACTGCTACGCAGAAGGTCGCGGGTTCGATTCCCACTCAAGTCAAACATTTATTGTGTGCATGAACATGGATGCTTGTCTTGGTCCGGTACGCCCTTTTATACCTTAATCCACGAAACCCCATTAAACTGCACGGTTGGCGTAGTGGTTTAAGCGATCGCCTCGCCGCTTGGTACTGCGTCGCGTATCGTGGGATCGATTCCCACACGAGACAACACTTTGTGTGATCTACTCTGCGTGTAGCTGTTTTTGGTCCGTCGCGTCGATCGGATGTTTGTGTAGAGTTCCCGGCGACATAAGATTTATAATTAGTATGCCCGCACTAAAACACAAAACTATGTTCTTAAAAAAGGAAAAAAATGTACTTAATCGTTATGTTAAAAGAATTAAATTATACAACATTCAAATTAATAGTCAAATTCAAATGAAAAGTTGCCTGCAAAAGGTGCCATGAACTTTAAGTGTATTCTACTGTTCTGCTTTATCAAAGATAAAATGAATATTCAGCAGATTCGAAATATTCCAAGCTTCATCCCCTGTGTAAGGAATAAATATTCAATAACAATTCGAAGTATTGACAAAAATGACCTTCATCAGACTGGAGTTTAAGGGTTCTTCTGCAGATATTTTTGTCGTGAAGAACTTTTTAGTACAGGAAAACATAAAACGATATAACGCAGACATAAATAAATACCAAAAACTCGACGCCAGATGGCGCTGTTTTTATAAGCTATTTGGGATACTTCGGTATATACACAGTTTTATGATGAGATGTCATTTTCAATTTTAAACGTTACTTTGCAGCAGACCATTAGAGGGGAAATCGATGAACAGTAGGCAAAATAAGCAATCTCTGCTCATACAAGATTAATATCGATGTTAATCATTCGCGATTAAGGTTAGATTAGTTACAAGGAAAGTGATTGATGGTTTTCTATGCAATAAAGGGTTAAAGGTAACATTTTAATATACTTATTTACATTAGTTGCACAAAACGACGTAACATGAGACAAACTTTATAACGCTTGCTTAAAATATTACGCCAGAAAACATGTTTTTTTAAATTTTTTTATAGTAATAGGCGGCAAGCGAGCAGACGGGTCGCCTGATGGTAAGCAATTACCGCCGCCCATGGACACAAGCAACACCACAGGAGTCACAAGTGCGTTGCCGCCTCTTGTGGTTGGGAAAAGGGATAGGATAAGGAGTGGAATGAGGGAGAAGGAATAGGGGATAGGGCCTCCGGCACTCTTACTCACCGAACGAAACGCAACAATTTAGGTACTGTTACTTTACGTCGATTACCTGTGAGAGGGTAGTACTTCCCCTGTCGAGCCGGCCCATTCATACTGAAATCAGCAAGGGTCTACTACCAAATAAATGTTTATTATTTAAACGTCATATTTAACATTAACGCATAATAATTCAGAAATTAATATTTAATATTCAGCAGCCTACATACATTACTTATATTTCCATTATTTGGGAGCAGTATAACTGTCAGGTCTTTGCATCAATAATGAGCCAATCCGCCGCTGGGATGAAACAGCCACCGAAATTGTATTAAAATGTTATGATACATATTTACGAGCCACAAGTTTATACATATCTTCACGCCTTTTATCCCCGAAGGGGTAGGCAGAGGTGTATTACACACCCAAACTTCGCCAGATATGTTTCGGTCCCAATGTAATAGGGGGCGAGCCTATTGCCATCTACCGGGCACGTTATTAAGCAAGCGATAATTAACATTTTTAATACACACATAACTTCGAAAAGTCAGTGGTGTGAGCCCGAGGTACCTGGGGATCGAACCCGAGACCATCGTCTCGGCAGTCCGTTACGTACACCACTGGGCTACCGCCGCTCTTTTATGTTGAAAAAATATTGTGTATATACGAGTTTGAGGGTTGTGATCGTTTAGTTTGGCCGATGTATTTTTGTGGTATCTTTGGGTCGTTAATTGATGAACCGATTTCGATTAAGCTTCTTTGTTTGTAGTGTGACTCGATAAAGATTATTCTTCGTTGTGATTCTATTAAGAATCTTTGGATATTTCAAGATTAGCATCTGTTTTTAGTTACTAATGTTATAGTAATCTATCACGCGTCTGAACTATACGGAGTTTTGGTTAATAATTTATTTTTGGTTTATTATTATTCATTTATGGTCAATCTGTAATGGGCAAGGCACATAGCTCGAAGAACCGATAGCTGTTGGGTCAGGAAGGTTCTGGAATGGCGGCCACGTACCTAACAATACAACAGGAGCCAGCCTGCCGCTCTATCTGGAACATCCCATGAAGAGGTCGTATGTAGGTTTAATTCTAATTTATTTTGCTTTAATATGCTTTGTATAAAAGTATAAAAACATATGTTTTTACACTTTTATACATATTATATGACAGAACCATTACATACGTACATTATGTTGATCAATACTCAAATAAAAACTCATCCGAAAAGAAACTGAGCTCATATTCAGTCACAAATGTTTCCAATACACGCTGTCTTTAGCCAAAAAGCGCTTTTGCACATCTTTGAGTGGTATCAAAGCCGGGTTTAAAGCTCTGTTCTGAAAAATGAGTGAAGCAAAAATATCGCCAAATTTTCTTTTGACTGCCCATTTTCCGAGTGAACAGAAAGATAACATCCTTTTGAGGAGCGCCGCTTCCACAATATAGTGGTGCGATTAAATGTTAATTTAAATTTTGTAGCTACATTGAAATTGGGGCAGATCCTTTGTGAATACAATTGGACTTAATGGCGTCGATGATATCTTGATTGTTCTTGGAAGTTGGATCACGGTGCATTATGTAAAACTCTTCTGTGATTGAGTATTGTTTTTGTGTGAAATTGTTCTTGTCATATTCGTAGCCTATTTCATTGTAAATTTTAGGCGAGTAGTTTGCCGTTGGAACAATGGGTGCGTTATATCTGTTGTTCATCGTTATCCTGCTTCTTTTACATAGAAGACTGCCACTATGTGTTCTTTGATTATAGTTTTTATGTAACTAAGATAAGACTTTCTGCTTCGCATCTAGTGAGTAGTTCGCTAGTCAACCTATGTATAAAAAGGTATCATCATAAATTATAGTACAGCCAGAATAACATTAACTTAATTAAGTAATAAGTAAACAACAGTTAAAAAGTCATGAAAGAAAATTACTTTGCAAAATAACTTTATATCTAAAAAGATGTTAAATTCTCAAGCAAGTCTAAGTACCAAAAGATTAATGAGCTAATTACTTAAACCTCCTATCATTTTCAGGCAAGCATTAAAAGTAAACTTGACATGTCCTCAGTTCTTTGGAATAAGTTCATCTCATCTTGTCGAATAGGCTTTCAAAGAGATTTATTAGTGAAGTTAGTGCTTTCTTACTTTGAACATTAACGTTTGGATGATCTTTGAATTGGCTTTCAACAACTATTCATTACTAATTACCTACAGGTTTGACTGAATGTATTTTGAAATTCTCAGAAATGTTGCTGATGAAAGTAATGATCACGCCATTATAACGCGTATCTCAGTGCTCATACTTACATCCCTGCGTGTGCATGAGCATTAACATAATAGTAAAAAAATATTTGATTTAGTCGAGTTGAGTTAATTAACTTGTTAATTATTATTGTTCTAGTTGAAATATGATACTATAACTTTTTTAAATAAAGTTTTGAGTAATTTCAGTAAAGTGGTGAGTCAAATATTATATCAATCAGATTGCAATATTTATTTTTACCAGTTTATTAAGCGGTAAGAAAGAGCTTATTTATAAAATTGACTTCTTGACCTAGGCAAGTTTAACCCTTACCAAGACATAGATACAAATATAATGTATAAGATTTCACTCTATTTACTCAGACCCGTTACACAAATATTAGGATTACAAAAAGATTTTACAAATAAACAAGTTATGGATTAGACGTCGCTGTAATTCGCGCTTTGACAAGATTTCAACATTTAACTCGTCACCAATGATTATGTTATATAACTATTTTTTATTTGCTCAATTCTGCTCGCTATAGTCTACGGCTGTAATACTATGATGTGCCCAACGGGATCCATAATTGTACCTAGATTAAGAATATATGTACCATCTGTAACCACATTATGGAAAAACTATAAAGTATTAAAGTACTTTCTCCAGTTTCATCATTTAGTAAGATCAGAGATGTACGTCTCGAACCTGAGAGCCATTTTTAGCCTGGCGCATTTCAACATTTTCTCCACTAAATTTGTATTTGTATTATTAATTTGTCTGTAATGTTAAGATGCAGCAATAAGCTAATGGGAAAACTGTTTAATGCCGGTATGTTTCACTTGATAATATGAATCGTATGCTGAAAGGTTCTACTATCAAACTATGATGCTCTACATGGTTTATATATAGGCACTGTTATGGTATCTTTTAAATGCACCGAAAGCTTTTCAGTAATAATAATAATAATTATTATTTATTTATTTATACATACATATCGTCACGCCTTTTATCCCCGAAGGGGTAGGCAGAGGTGTATTTCTACACCCACTTGTCGCCAAACATACTTTAGTCCCACGTAATAAGGGGCGAGCCTATTGCCGTACCGGGCACATTTCCAGACTCCGTGCTGCTACTGAGAATTTCGTGACAGAAAAACCCAATAACACTGCCCGACCCAGGAATCGAACCCGGGACCTCCCGATCCCACGCGCACATTTATGCCGCGAGACCAACGAGGCAGTCGTATAGGGTTTGATGTCGAGTTTTCCGTCTCTACGCAAAGATGGTATTTGCATCGTGTTATCCCTTAGTCGCCTCTTACGACACCCACGGGAAGATAGGGGGTGGTGACACTTGTATTCTATGCCGTCAACCACACAGCAAAATTATTTATTTATCTTACTACAATAATAATCTACCTATATAATTCTAAGGTAAGTAAGTACTAGATTATAATGAATGGGTGCCTGTACTAGGTTGGACCTGTGCCACAGTCGGTAAGAGCACGATCATTTATGTTTATTATGTTAACTACTAATTAAAATGTATAATATACCAATACTTATTACTGCCTACATATATACAATGTATATGGCTATGTATATGCGTTACCTTAGGTGTTTGTATTCGAGAAATCCACTTATTTGTCGTTGCAGCACTGCAGAAGAATTTTCTATCCACGCACACTAGTTTCAGGCTTGATAAATCTTCATCAACAAACTATCACCATTTTTCAGTTCAAAAACCCCTACAATACGTTGCAAACTGCTGCCTTCCCTGAGAAAAATCAAAAAGACTTGAAATCCAAATTCGTCTTGTAGGTTTAACATATACATCGGTTACGGGGAAACTTTGTGTAATAAAATTCGCGGCAGCCCTTCCATAAATCGACATATTTACATAAGTACATGTTGTTAATGAAAGTTGTGACGTGGTTAATGAAAATCGTAATTTCGGTTACAAACAAAAATTTGTTTAATTCAGTAAAAGAATCTAAACGTCCTTTAGCAAGGTAATTAAATGGAAATTATTAACAAAATAATTTGACTAGTTACAAAGATAGAACCAGGGTCGCGTGATTCGGCGTATATCTTCGGTAATTCCGGGAATACGTCTTCGGTGTCGCTCGGGGAAGCAGCAGAAGTACTTAGATTGTCGCCGCGCAGCCGGTGAAAGGGCCGGGCGCTCCAGCGCCACGGTATATATAGCAGCCCGAGGTGCGGGGGCGGGAGGTGGAGACGGCCGGCCAAGTGATGCGACGGCCATTGACGTCACACACTCTCCCATTAGGCCAGAATTTTCCGGGAGGGAAAATTCTGTGGCTGGTAGGCGGCAACTGCATCCCGGAACCCTGAAACAGATGAGTGGTGGTGTCAGTAGGCTAAGTACAAGGCAGCTACTAACCCTGAAAGAAAAAAACAAGTGTAGCCCTCGACCATTCATACGTCACCAAGCATTGAACGTTCCTATTACCTGACATTCATCACATTCAAAAAGCCTACACACAGTCATACGTGTGAACAAGCCAGCATTCATTCCCGATGCGAGTCGTGTTCTAAATAATAGAGGATACGCGAAGATGTATTATACGCGAAGTTTGAGAAAGTAGCTACCAAACCTAGGTTGTTAGGCACCACCTGACAACACGGGTTCGATAAGTGCAAAGTAAAAATATATACCTATATATGTATATATCGAAAAATAATAATATTACAACCAGTTGGTAATATCACAAGCAACTTGCTCATTAACACGCTCGATGCGAATTGTAAAAGCAATAATATATTCATTATAATTAAGTAAACAATAAAGTAATAAAATGTTTTGTGCCGAGCGATCGGCTAACGTAAACAAGTGAGTCATAACCGCGTGGGCAGCCGCGCTGCATTCCATTGCCGCAACTCAAGGACAATAACAATAATCACAACATGATACATTAGCCATTAACGGCAAATACACAATTCGGGATAGGTTGTAATAAATAATATATCACCGCAGGAGACAATCGATGACATAGTATACACAACTGTAGCAAAAAAAAAACAGGCGAAAATCGAACTAACAGACCGATCAGACAACAGCTTTTTAACCACTGAGCCATGAGGAAAGAAAAATGTTAGATTACGATTAGTCATTACTAAAGCTATATGTTACAAGATATTTGCGTACATATTTAAGCTGTAATTTGAAGTTAAAGATTTTTATAACATTTGTAAAAAAATATGAAGTTATTTTTGTGATTAAATCATTAGTGATAAACATTCATTAATTTAATTTTTAAACTTTGTAGTGCGTTAATTTAAGATCTTTTATATGGAAATAACCTAGGGGCTTGCCAGACATATATGATAGTTAGATAGTTATCTGGTAGTTAGATAGTTATCTGATATTTAGATAGTTATCTGATATTTGGATAGTTATCTGATATATAGATAGATTTTGTTTCATATTTAGATAGAGAGTTTTTGCAACAATCTTACATTTAATAAATATCGGCGCTAATTTTTAACTGAAATGTTTATCTTTGTTTTAGCATGTTTATATAAATCATTAACATAACGAAATGCGTCGTGAGGTCCAACTCAGAAACAATAACACTATTGTTGGCTTTTACAAATATGTAAGTAATTATAACTTCGTATATGTCGGTGATACGCCAGGGTTATCGTGTCCAGACTCCATTATAATAAAAATACTCGCGTAATATTACTTGGTTTATTTTCAGACGATTTCTAGCACAGAATTGAAATAAAATGTGAACTACAGTCTTTTTTATACACTAACCGTCATTACACTTAATGTTTAACAACTGCCACTTCCTTTACAATATATAATTGAAATTACTATACAATTAATTATAAACTAATCAAAAATTGACATTAATATTGTAATGAATTTTGCACAACACCAAATGATTTATTTTACACGAATAACAAATTTATTTTATTAACCAAACGCTGCTTTACAACATTGTCAACAGATGGCGCTATCAACAGGATGCAAATATAAACGCATATATTTATTACCGTAAAAATAAGTGTCAGAATAATGTTATTTAATACTAATTGATTTTACTTTGAAAGTTTCTGTAGTTATCTTAATAACTAAGTTATAAATTAAATTCCCAATCTTTATAAAACAGTTAAGCAGCCAGTACAGTGTCTAATATTGTAAAGTAGTGAAGTTCTCAGTTCTGTGTTCACAAATAGTTATTTAAATATCAATCTTAAATATTATTAATATTTTCGTAACGATATAATCATTATATATTAATTTGCGCCCATATATACATATGCGTCTTACATTGTTGTTAATGACTCTGTACCCAATCGTTTATAAACATATTTTGCTGTAATAGAATAAGATTTAATTATTTTAATCAGCTTTTAGGTTTAAACATAGACGATGGTGAAATATGAAAGGGGGTTTTCTTAAACTTGTACATCAATTAATTTACTGTAGTTATTAAAGTATGTAAATTATTGATTTCATTTATGTGTAAACAACCACTTAGTTATAGCTAGCTTCAGTTCAACTGTATTAAAATATTTCGTATAAACGAGTTTGATATTACAACATTTGCGTAAATACAAGAACATATTATAAGCCAGCACTACTTAAAATGGTTATGTATAACCTGATTTAAAGCATTTTGTAAAAAAAAGTTACATATTCATAATTATTATTACGGCCGTCAGCGGTTTATTTTGTCATTAATTTAACCTTACATGTTTTGTATAGTTTAATAGGAACCAGACATTGCAAAAACAATCACCAGCAAAGCAAAAAGCTACAAAAAAAAATTCAGTAACTGCGACGCAGGCATTTTAAATGTTTGAGTTTACGAGGAACAGTAAATGCATGAATAGATGCATTTGCAAATAACATACCAATAAGCAGTTACAAGAAGATAAGATCGAAGACCAAAAACAACGATTGTAGAAAAGAACAACCAATAATTCTACGATAATATTAGTATTTTATACAAAATAGACAAAGATTAAATTCATTAATTTTGTCAGTGAGCAACCTGCGTGGGAATCAAACGTACACGACGTTTGATTAACAAATGACCGCGGAATTCTAGCTAAATAGCTAGTATCTAACACGCTAGCATCTTTAGGTACGTTCATTTTCAGCCAGTCCAAAATCGTTGTTTTCATTACAAACAAAAATCTGTTTAATTCAGTAAAAGAATCCAAACATCCTTGAGCATGGTAATTAAATGGAAATTATTAACAAAACAATTTGACTAGTTACAAAGATAGAACCAGGGTCGCGTGATCCGGCGTATATTTTCGGGAATTCCGGGAATACGTCTTCGGTGTCGCTCGGGGAAGCAGCAGAAGTACTTAGATTGTCGCCGCGCAGCCGGTGAAAGGGCCGGGCGCTCCAGCGCCATGGTATATATAGCAGCCCGAGGTGCGGGGGCGAGACGGCCGGCCAAGTGATGCAACGGCGATTGACGTCACAATGTAACTTCATTCGTTCGATAAACGCCATGTAATATGTAATTCTTATTCCAATCTCGTCGACGACGTACGTTTGTACTTATCATACAGTTTTTTTGGATATTTTATTGTGGTTGTTAACGCCAATATTGGTGGATTGGTCAATGTTGTTGTAGTTTATATCTCATATGTGTTTATTTGGGTTTCGTGTTAGTTTTAAATAAAATATAGACTTTTAGAATATGCGAGACTTTGACTTTATGTTCGCTTAGGGACAAGATTTCACAATTTAATGCATATGTCAATGATTGCTTATATTGAGCACCACTAGAGCCGGCTGGGCAAATTATACCTGCCTGGCATTAATACATTATAAGTATTACTAAGTTTTAAATGAAGATATTACTAACATAGCATGGATTCTATTAGTCTGAAATACTTACTACAATGCCTTGCCCTCTAATGCGAGAGAACGCCACATCACCCGATCTTTGGCCTCTTCTCGCCAATCACCAGCTTGAAGCTCCCTCAGATCTACTGTTACTACTTACGCGGTATAAGGGGCGACCGACAGGACGACGCTCTGTTGGTTGACCCACATACGCTCTCTTGAGACCACGTTCCTCTCCCACTCTCTCGACGTGACCGAGCCATCGGAGTCTGTGAACCTAAAATGACCAGGATTAAACAATAAGGAAAAGTAATATTTTCACACGTCCTCAAAATATGTATTGAAAAGGAATAAAGGCATTCAACATATATTGCATTTGCAAACGTTACCTTTGAATTTGTAAACAAAAATTGATACATACATAGTCTCACGCCTATAACCCCGAAGAGGTAGGCAGAGGTGTTTCTGCCACCACTTTTCGCCAGATATTGATGATATGAGTTTTTTCAAGTTTTCAGTATTTACTAACAAAATCAACAGGGAGATTGATTTTGTTTTCAGAAAGGGTCCACTATTCACTCGTTGTAAAAATTTACTGCTTGACAACCAGCCTATATAAATAACAAGTTTACTCAGAAAAAGCAAAACTCGCCAGCAGAAAATGTCAAAGTGCTCGATATTTTAGTGCTTTGTGTAAACTCAGCATCAGTGTTGATACTGCAGCGCCGAAATAGACGCATTGCAACATAGTCGCTCGTTGCTTTTATCTGTGCATACATTATTCGTGGATATATTTGGACTAACCTGGATATTCACGAATAAATTGCATGACACAGACAGCCCACATTAAATAATAATTACAGATTTGCCTTGTGATACAATAAGATCATGTAGAAGACGAAGAAATTAAGTTGGATATTTTTATGTAATATGCGACTAACCATGAGACGGATTGCCACCCATAAACACCCGCAACACCAGAGGAGTCACAAGTGTGCCGCCGTCTTTTGCCATTCATACCAAAATCAGCAAAGGTTCTACTACCTACAAAAACAAGCTCTACTATAGAAACATTATACTCGTATAAGCAGATAATGATGCACATCCCTTTTCAGTCGTAGATTTTCAACCTGCATGTCAAATTTCATAAAAATCTGTTCAGTGGTATTGCTCTAAAAGTGTAACAGGCAGACGCTCCTCAATATTAGCATATAATATGTATGTAGTTTATAAAGGTGTCTGCGAGCAATGAGAATGAACAATGTGCTCTTGACAAGCGGAAGTGTGGAAATTGAATGTCCTCATGTAGGTACAATATTGTATCCACAATTTTCTAAATAGCCAACCGGCTGAATGAGCTGAAGTGTTTACGATTTAGTATCACTTAAATATAAGTTGAGCCTGTTCCAAAGCACTGACAAAGGTCGATAACTTTCCTTCATAACTTAAAGGAAACGAAAAAATAATAAGTACTATATTAAAAAGTCATTCCATCCGGGCGCCACAACCTAATTATAACTTTTCGAATCCGTCTGCAAACAAGTTTAAAGGACTGTTCACTGTCTTTACATTCGCAACTTTTGGCCACACTGACGTCACTTGAATGATGATGTCATACGCACGATTGCTACAGTTTATTTAAATGACAACAAAGAAAAATTACGGTAACTTGAACAGAATGGGATGTACGTACTACATTCCGCCTGTGGCTCCGCCCACATTTATTAGTTTTTCTGCAGTAAGGACAAACCAACAAACACATCCGCATTGTTATACTTAGAGTGGATTTTCAGTCGTCCATCAAATACACAAAAGCTTTCGGATTATGTTAACGTAATACTAAAATATATTTTCACTATCGCTACAATATTTGTCACGTATTGTTTTTTTGCCAAAAATGTTTGTAAATGTTCCGGCTTTAAAAAATCTGCCGTAATAAAGTTGATGGACGTTGTTTTTATTATTTGTGTTTGTAAAAACCAAAGCGGCATTACTCTTGTTAATGAGTTTATGAATACGAGACAGCCACAGTTTTTAATTTGAGAATATTATATAGGTAGAAAAATAAAATATGCCACACGTTTTTAATCATGTGGATTAGGAATGTCGTTATAAATGTTTATTGTATGGTGCTCAAGCTCAAGAGATTGCTATGCAGAGGGTATCGAGTTCGACTCTATGGCATCACTGGTCTTAAAGCGTTATGTGCGTACTGAATTGTTCATTATCGCTGGCAGGCTTCAGATCTTTAACTCTTTATACAAAATCGTATACCATATGCATGTATGATTAATAATAGTATGTGTGTATTGTAAGTAGGTATGTTATTGAAATATTTAGTTACCTATATATTTAGTTACATAGCTACACCATCGACACAAAGCATTTAACAACATTCCTGTCCATCCTAAGGTTGCCTGGAAGAAATAGCCCTTGGCGATAAGGCCGCCGATTGTACATACATTAATTGTATATTTAACTTATTTTAGAAATGTACTTTATCTTGGTGTACAATAAAAAATATTATCTGTCTATCTATATATGCTACCATTTGGATGGGTGACCGTGTGAGGTATTTACATGAGACAGCTACCGTGCTTTGGGAGACATCCTTTCATTAGTCATCTCGAAGACATTCGGAAGGTCTAAAATCTTTGACGTTTTTTTCTCTCGGGTTAGTAACTATGTTGCAAATTAAGTACTCTTGACCTACTCTCTCTACTCTACTACTACTCTTTGAATTGAGTTAAGAGTTGAAAAAGGTGTATGACAATCTCCCTTTAATTTCTTTTTCGTGCATTGGTGCCTACCTATTGAAACCACCGAGGTGTCATATCCCGCAGGGATATAGTTCTACAAATCGTGGTTAGTATTAGTAAAATGGGCCAGAAATCGAACTTGCAGCAGCCGCAACACATTCACAAGCCTTTGTAATATGAGACCTTACTGGCCAGTAATCTGACGTTGCTTAGTCTACATTTACAGCTCAAAGAAAAATAAAAATAAAAATTATTTTTAAATAAAAAGAAACCGACTTCAAAAACACTAAGGAACTAAAAAACAAAAAATAATTGGTTTTGGAGCAACAATTTTTGGAGTCAGTGCCAAGCCAAGTATTTCTGATCTGACTATAAAACCTCTACACATCTTTATACAACTTTTGTTGTTGACAGAATAGGTAGTTCGTAATTTAGTAACTTTTTGCGTAAGTGCTTGGCACCGACTCCAAAAATTGTTGCTCCAAAACCAATTATTTTTTGTTTTTTAGTTCCTTAGTGTTTATGAAGTCGGTTTCTTTTAGTCCATTTATCACACTTTTATCGTATAAATGTTACATACAAATTCACACGCACACTAAGCTTGGATGCCACTGTGGAGGATTAAGGTGTGGTGTTCCTCCAACTAGAGGGAGGAGCCTCTAACACATACTTTCGAAGTTGTATATATGCCGCTTGGCTTGCGAAAGTTGCTATCACGGTTCAGGATTGTTTGAATATTTCCCGCCTTGTTAGTGTTGCAGTAGTAGTTGTGTCGTAGTAGTTCCGTCGTCATTGGGTAGATGGCGCTGTATATGTATTATGTAGCTGCCGCTACATCACTCCCCCCCAAGACCGGAGGTCGATCTTGAAGGTGATGGATCCGTTGTCGAGGCTTCTGAAGATCTTGCCAGTGAAGAGTAGTCGCTGGTCGCAGTGTGCTTCGCAAGTCCCACGGTGAGCCAGGGAGAGGTTGCAAAGTTGATGTGCAGTCGGTGATGAGCAGTAGGCGATGAGCAGTGAGCGATGAGTAGTGAGTCGGGGCGTTGCTGCATAGTGGCTGCGTCTTGGCTGCGTAGTGGCTGCGTAGTGCTGCGAAGCGGTTGCGTAGTGGCACTGCTACGTGGACGGGAGCGATGTGTGCTGCTTACGAGGACCGTGTGAGCGGTGAGGCGTGCCTTGGCGCTGGAGAGGCTGCAGGGAAAACCAAGCATGCAAGACTGCATGGCCTACGGTTGGACCCTGGCCGAAGATGCTGGCTGGCGACGACTTGATTGCTGACCATCAGGTGAAGTGCGGAGTGAGGCAAGGTGAAGATGACGAGGATGCTGCTGTTGCGGATCTGACCGGTGAAGGCTGCTTCAGATACGTCGGGAGGCTGCTGGTAATCTGAACGGTGAAGGTTGCTTTAGATCACGTCGGTAGCTGCAAGTAATCTGACCAGTGAAGGCTTCTTCAGATCACGCCGGGAGGCTGCTGGTAATCTGACCGGTGAAGGCTGCTTCAGATCACGTCGCGGTCACCAATGTGGAGGATAAAGGTGGTGTTCCTCCAACTAGAGGGAGGAGCCTCTAACCAAGCGGGGTGGTCGTGCTTGGTGGCCTGCAGGTCGACGGACATACTTTCGAAGTTGTATATATGCCGCTTGGCTTGCGAAAGTTGCTATCGCGGTTCAGGATTGTTTGAATATTTCCCGCCTTGTTAGTGTTGCAGTAATAGTTGTGTCGTAGTAGTTCCGTCGTCATTGGGTAGATGGCGCTGTGATATGTATTATGTAGCTGCCGCTACACCACCTCTCTTATTTTCTTTTCGTAGCCTACTTGTCTTTATTTTCCCTTTATATAAAGAAGGTTGTTTATCTAACTAATCCTTACAAATCTTCATCGCTTTACTTTTAAAACGAAGCGAAGCCTTTGACGTGAAAGGGCACTGTATCTCCGCTTTATTAATTGAATCTTTTTTACTTTACTATTTTTAATCGGTGTGAAGTTTTCACGATTTTACTTTACATTTGTTTAGTGAGAGTTTATTTGATCATGTAGCAAATTGAACAGTCAAATCCTTTGAAAACGTGCGATGACTATTATCCCAATTCTCTAAATGGAAACGAAACGACTCTAAATATGACTGTGGATTAAGTTATTAAGCCTGCTATTATAGAACGTATTACCATTCCTTTATATTTTCTTGTTTGAATTAGATGATAGCGGTATCCCAGTGGTGTACGTAACGGACTACCGAGACGATGGTCTCGGGTTCGATCCCCAGGTACCCCGGGCAAACACCTCTGACTTTTCGAAATTATGTGTGTATTTAAAATGTTAATTATCGCTCGCTTACTAATGTGCCCGGTAGATGGTAATAGGCTCGCCCCCTATTACTTTGGGACTGAAACATAACTGGCGAAAAGTGGGTGTGTTATACACCTCTGCCTACCCCTTCGTGGATAAAAGGCGTGAAGTTATGTTATGTTATGTGAATTCGATTGTCTTTATATGTATAAGTACTGTTATAATACCTATAAATCTAGCTGAATATTGTCAGTATAATAATCTGAGCTCAAACAGAACAATACGCCACGGGGCATATACAGTAGATTGCAGCTACTGAATACTAATAACCATAGTCATAACAAAGTAATTCTCATCGCAATCGAATTACTGCGCAGCCACTCGTACCAATATTGACACTACAAATGAATTCGTCAGCATTAACACATGTTGGCATTTAGTTTTATAACTTCAAGCGCATGTTTACCACGCACTTCGAGCTCAAAATTCGTGTTACTTACTTTTAGTAGTGTTAGTGAATTCATCATGTTCACTCTAAGGCGTCTCAATTATGTAGCTGAAAGAGTGTGAGCTAGTGGTATTTGACATTTGGTCGAAAATGTGCACCGACATTCATTTGACGCTAAACTTTATTTTTAAAACAAAATTATTTTGTATTTAGTTTTATTTTCACGCTATAGCTTTTAGTTGATACCAAGGTTTTTACATTGATGATAAATGTGATACATTTGTACATTAATTTATTTTATATTCGTATCTTTAAACAGACATCTCTGCCCAATAGTCTATTCTTTTATTAGAGACATATCATCCCTTCATTAAGAATCATATCCATTTTCCATAAATACTTGTCGATAACTAAATAGTTCATCAAACAGCATTAATTATATCACATTTTAGTAAAATGTGTTGACTCTTGAAATAAATTTACCAACATATTGAAACCTTTTTCATGTAAATTTAATTGGACTTCGTTTTGTGCAACAAACAAGTGGTTGTATAATTTCATCGCACAATAATTAATTAATGTCACAAAAAGTCGTGTAACAACATTAGACATGACAAAAGAGTTTAAATTAAATTCATAATTTCACTACAAATTGGTTTTCGATGCTGCCATTGTGTGCAATTTGAAACCTGCTTAATTTGTTGGTGCTTGTTATGCTGTAAAATTGAAATGTGACTTTTATTTGAGATCGAATTACGTCCCGTGTCGGTCAAACACTTCCGTTTTTTTTATTGGAAGTTCGAAATAGCAACACTCCGTGAATTATGTTCGGTTAATGGCAGTAGGTTCGGCCACTATGGAATATAAATCAAGGCGGATGAAATGTGGGCATCATACACTACTGTCTACCTATTTGAATATACAAAAATCCTGAATCTCTGTGTTTGTGAAATGTATCGGTTTTGGTAATGGTGTTATGTTTTGGCAGGACTATAAATTCACAACTGGCATCAATACTAATTAAATAAACCAGATAACTATTCATGTCATCGAAAGGCATACAACATATCATATCATTGTACATGTAAGCAATTGGCTCTACTCTGTACTATGCTGAATTTTACTTCAGTCATTGAATGAATTTGTATTCAAATGATTAACACTAATATAAGAGCTGGACAGAATAAACATACATTTTCTCAATCAAACACTTTAACTCAAGCCCAAGCAAAACTATTTTAGTTGCTATTAAAAAAATGAATAGAAATTTTAATTTAAAACTATGTATTTTTATAGCGGTACTATTTATAAGAATAACATGCCTATATTTAGCTTCACAATTGTTTAGTAATGTTTTACAATACTACAATATCTACGAAGTTATTGAGAACTCTGCCAACGCAAAAACATCACGTATGAACCGCACAAGCACAACGCTGTTAGTCTCGTTTTCATTTCCAAAAGGATTTTTTGCGTAGTCCATTCCCCTTCACAGGCGAGCCAGACACAAAAACTGAGAGATTTTTTTTCTTTTAATCAGCCACATTCAAGCGACTCGCTTAAATGCTACAAATGTTTCCCCGTTATTTTTGCTTTCTAAAATATTTCAGAAGTTTGAATTTACATAGGCATTGGTTAGATTAATTATAAGGTAGCGTAGAAACTTTACTGTTTTAGAACTATATCGATAATTGTCAATAGCATAACACATAACTGCTAAAACCGCTTCACATATGACATCCAACTAGATTTATTAAATTTTGAAACGATAATAATTACAAAATTTAAACGAAACCAAACTTATGCCATTCCGCCTAAAATGTAAATTCCTTATATTCCTGTCTTTTAAGTACTATGAGATAAAACAACAAAAAACTGTTATTATTATCGATTATGAGATTACTTGCCAACTTTGTATTTAAATAGGTAGGTACATATTATTTGTATGACTAAGTGACTGCCTCTGTGGTCCTGCGGTAGCGTAGCGGATCATAAGATTTCGGTTTCGATTCCCGCGTGGGTCCCAAAAAGAAATATTGGGTTTTTCTGTTAGTAATTATCCAATAGAAGTTCGGATTCAGGGAGTTGGCAGTGTTACACCCCCGTGCCTCGGATAGTACGTTAAGCCATTGATCCTGCGTCCAATCTTTGTCTGGTTGTGTCGCTCTTGGCGTTCTATCGGACTATTAGAGTGAGGCAATAGAGAGGGCACTTGTGCAGTTGGTAAGTCACATATAAAGACAAGCCACCGTGGCCGGAATCGGTCGGAGGACATTATTAATGATTAAGTAAGCTTTATTGACGTGACAACGTCTTATAAATTGGTTTGCCGGGTGACACTTCAAGAAACTGCGTTACGCTCCGCTCACGTTATGCGCTCACAATGAGAGCGAGTGAGAGGCACGCGTCCCGCCTAAGAGCGAGAGAGACAGACATAAAAAGTGAAAGGCACGCGTCTTTCATCCTTCTTCCTACTATACGAATGAATATTCACATTAAAATTATTTTACCACTCAAAGTCGTTGTCACGTAAAACTTTCGCCCGTATACCGACTTTACAGGCAACCAATTTTTTTTGAACTTAAAAGTGAATCTGGCGAAAAGTGGGTGTAGAAATACACCTCTGCCTACCTCTTCGGGATTATAGGCGTGAGACTATGTATGTATGTATGTATTTTGAACTTTCAAATCTTCTACAAAGTTAGCAGGGAAATTTTGCTTATTGTGCTCTAGTGACGTCAGTTTCAAGATTATTTATGGCTTCTATGATACCCACCTATAAACCAGAATGTGACCAATGCGCTTAGCCTCGAAAATCGATAGATTTAGTCTATAAATATGGTTACTTTTAAACTTTCCAAGGACTCCTATTATATCAAACAAACTTGGCGCCTCAGTCTCCTTTTGTACCAAATTAAATTAACGAAATGATTACTTTTTATTTAAATAGACCTAATGAACAAAAGGCTTAATTGTAATTTTTTTTTCAGGCTCATTGACAAAAAATTGTCTGGTAAAAATGTTAGTCTTTTAAACTGCACGAAAGCCTTTTATGCCCGATATTTTTTCTCCTTTTGTGTTATTTTCATTGTGTTATTACGTCAAAAAATATTATATTTAATTACAGGTTTATCGCAACCTGCTAAGTTTAGAAAAAGGCAGACAGTAAAAGCTTAGACATGAGATAGACAACAAACTGCTGCCTTACGGGTCTGAATTAACGGTGCGCACATTCAAGGTAAAAAAGCAGCGATAGCCGAGTGGAGAGACCGACAGACTGCTACGCAGTGGGTCTCGGGTTCGAATCCACGGACCAATGACTTTTCTGAGTTAAGTGCGTATTAAATTGTTAATTATCGCTTGCTTATCTTTGAAGGAAAACACAGTGAGGAAACCTGCATGTCTGAGAGTCCCATAATGTTTTAGAAAGACATGTGAAGTCTGCCAACCCGCACTTGGCCAGCGTGGTGGACTGTGGCCTTACCCTTCTCATAGTGAGAATGCGGTGTATGTCACGTCCATCACATATCATTAGATACATGGTAGATAAGTATACGATAAGTTATTTAGCATATAAGCACGTGTTAGTTATGTATATAAACTAAGGCAACTATTGTAAGAGCATATTAAAAGAGCATTAAAGTGTATGTGTCTCGATAGCGAGTGCGTTCTTTAATTTCGAACCACCTTCAACACCACAAGAAGAGGCCCGTGCCCAGCAGTGGGACAGTACATAGGGCTGTTGATGATTGATGCCATTCAAAGTGATGTAGGTATAATTAATGTTATAGCCTGTTGTCTACATTGTATAGTGTTTGTTTCAAAATCAGGGAAATTTAAATCAAACACCATAAAAAATGTGGGCAATACAGAATTTTCGCTTTCGCTATTTTGCCTCTTAAGCGTTAAGCGAAATCTCCTTCCTTACTGGGAGCTTACGTAATACTACGTAGATACCCACTGTCCAAACATGACTGTTCACTATTTTGGGTTTTGTGATGATATGCCAGTTAGTACATTTTATATGTATGATGATCGTGATGCTGATGATGAATATCGCTAACCCCATTCGCATTCGGTAAAGATCTGCTTTGTTAAATCAAATCTGACAAAACAATGAATATTTTAAATATTTTAAAAGCAACAAGTACTGCGAGTAGGTATAAGTTGCGGTATTTCGGTAGTAATCTCTTACGGCAAGCAAGCCAAACAAGCAATCCTATTCTTATTTGCCAATCTTCTTATAGTGTACGAAGAATATGAGTTTATATGAACATGTTACACATAACATGTATTTATAACAAGGCAGTTGATTATGGACTTATATAAGCAACTAGGTCATTAGTTCATAATAATAATAATAATAATAATCGTTTAATTCAGGTAATAAAAACCCATACAGATATATACCTTACAGGCTAACATACATATAATAAAATATCTAATTTCTAATAATACAACGCACAGGTGTTGTTTACAGTGGCGTGTTTCGCTGTGTCTTGTTGCGTAATCGTCCATAAAAACGCCGATAAACAACACCATTCGGCCAAAACTCTTCTTTGAGGAACGTCTGGAGATGTTGAGTCGGCACCCGTACCACGTATGACTTAAAGTTCGTGTTATGGAGTGACTCCAATCTCTCGACTCTCAAAGTCCAGTTGGTTTTCAGGCGCAAATACTCCACGACCTCCTCTTCCTTTGTGGAGTGATGCAACCGGGATACGTACAACTGTGTGGTTGGTACTGCGGGACGTAGCAGCATATTAGACCCTGCTATCCCGGTACCACGAAGGTTACGGCACGATGGCTTCTTCTTCTTTTTCTCCACCTTGATGAAGCCGTCCTTGTCACACGTTGCCTTTTCTTTGACTGTCCGTTCCATGTTCTTGTTACGGGGGGGCTCACAAACCTTCGGTTTATGCTCTTTTTTATCCTGGCGATTTGCTGGCATGGCCGCTTTGCTGTCAGCGGCAACGGCTGCATAGTTGCGCTTAGGGATTGACGCATCCTTTTGCGACAAAACCTTGACCGGTGTCGATGACCCGAGGTCAGCAACAGCAGACGTCACACCGCTTGCATTACTCGCGGCGATAGGCGATCCAAGTAAATTCGCTGACTCGAAACTGCATTCAGATGCAATTTGAGCCCCGCGTCGTGTGTTTACATTGGACGCATGCGGTGACCTACTTGCAGTTATAGCGTTTTGTAATAACATTACCTCTGCACGTAGTTCAGTTATGGTGTTATCTGATGTCTTCAACTTGGATTGAACTTCGGCCAGGCTGGATTTCAAGGATGTGATGTCCTTCAGTAGCCTGGTTACGTCGACGTGGTCGAATGTGACGGGCGGCAGCTTGTGCAGATCCTTCGCCACAAAAGTAGGCACGTCGTCTGGGTCGGTCACCTTCAATAAGGTGATGATATCCTGGATGCTCTTCTCAGTGCCATCTCTTCGCCGAGACGGCATCTGGTCCAGTTTATTCAGAGTCTGATACAGTACTTTTTTACCAGCACTAATATCTTCTTCCATAAAGTTGGACTTACAGATCTGCAAGATGCTGACCTCGTCCATGGTATCGATGGCATGTTGAATGAATGCCAACAACTCGTTAGCTATGAGTTGCTGTGAGCAGCTCATAGTTATAATTTTTACACTACATTTATTAAATAATAATTATTTAATACACACGTAGCAGCGCAAGCACGTCCGCACTCAACGCTACTCGATCGATGTCCGTAATGATCACTGGCTTCTAACAATATATTTTGCCACAAGACGGCAACTTGGCATCATATTAACCGGTCCGCTAGACAGCGGACCGGTTAATATGATGCCAAGTTAGCGCTGGAAGCGTGATTTTTTGAATTTGCATTTTAATGATAGTCGCAAGTACTCTGGAACTGTGCCCGACAAAACTATGATAGGCTGCGATATCATACAGTTTAAACAGCAGAATTTCTTTTAAATGTATTCTATTTTTAAAAATCTTAATGATTTGTTATCTATCCAGTTGCAAAGTGTCTGTTCTTCTAATAGACACTTTTCAAATTATTTTATTTTGAAGAATCTTGATGGTTCAATATCTAGGCAACTTCAACGTGTTCGTAAAATTGCAGTGTTCGTGCCTTTTAGGTCCTTTCAAATTATCTGATGAATGAAATGTTACTGTTGTAGGATTTTTTTATATAGTGCTCATGCAAATGATGTGGTGACGGTTTTATTTATCATCCACTAGCCACCCGACCCGGCATTGCACGGGTGGCTATAAAATATAGGCTTTATTACTCAGAGATAATGGTGCATTATAGTAATAAAAGATTTTTGCAATCGATCTAGTAATTTTAGTTTCTTCCTTTCAAGCATAATATATAAATCTTGACTTTTGATTATATAAGAAAAATATAGATAATAATTAATGCAAGTGTAGTATATTTCAAATGTACATTTGCTTAATTAAACTGAACAGAAACATCGTTGTAACTAATCCATAATTATAATATATGCCAATACTGATTTATCTCTGCAGACAAATCAACCGATTAATTAAATATTGATTTCTATGCGATTTGCACCGGTCATTTGAATTGAACATCTGTAAGCTTATGCCTTTGCCAATCCATATTAAGACAGTCGTTACGATAATACGTCACGTTTTGCTTACTTATTCTACGTATTGCAGTAATAAGTAAACCACTTTTATGTAATGTGCTTTTGAGACATCTTCAGAATGAACACTTGTTTCCATGATTTTCCTAACGTCATGAGTATACTACACGGCGACCCTGCCATTTAAGAACATCTGAAGAGAGAAGACATTATTTGAAGAAAGAAGATATATGAAGAAACAAGATTTGAAGATTCGGTCACTCGGAAGATGAGCAAAACATACTCAAAAGAAGAGGTCGTGATAGCGCAGAACGCAAACGGAGAAGCCAATGCCACCACCAGTCAAAGCTTTACACCACTAATCAGTGTTGAGAAAATACTTTTGTCTGTAATACTGTTCCTCTTACTCGTCGGAGCATTTTACTTCATCGCCAAAAAGTGTCAAAGGAGTGCAGTAAGAACATTACGAAGAGAACTCAACGCCAGCACTTTTAGCGTTGTCTCCCAACCCCAAGCAACATCGTCAACTTAGAACGAGGTGTCCAGGGATTTTTCCGGCCAACGGAGTCCAGGGTATAGCCCGGCTCAGTAGCAGCGGAGTCCAGGGATTAACCCGGCCCACGGAGTCCAGGGTATAGCCCGGCCCAGCAATAGCAGAATATGCAGACAACTGCAGCACTATGCCATAGTCATCGTGAGGAAATGATCTTCTGGCAAGCATCACCGAGTTGCCACCGAGTCACCGTTTCGAATCTGATTTTTTATTTTATTACTATATACATATGCTTGTATTTTTAAACTTACGTACTAGGTAATTATGTTAAATTGTAATGCCTTTAAAAGAGTTGTTATCAATATCAAACAAGTTAAAAGAAACTAGAGATTATCTTATTAAAATCGGACCTGTACGGAGACAAACATCCGATACAGCGCAACAAAAAACTTTATTAGCTGAAACTGAATAATGTAAATTGGAGTGTATTTTGCTTAAGGTACAGAGAAAAATTGAAAATTCCGAGATAAGCCCTGATAATTTAAAAACAATCAATTCTATAATTAATAATATACACATTTGCTATAATAAAATCGTTAGTTTATATGATATAAGTTTAAAGTCGTCGACAAAGTCATCAGACATGGCTGCCGAATCATTTAACTTAGAAACAGCCATAGAGCTTTTACCCGTAATGACCGATAAAAAACAAGACACATTGCGTTTGATAGATAGTATGCAGTTATATAGTTCTATGATTAGCGATAATACCAAAAGCCAATTAATTGAATTTGTTTTGAAAACACGGCTGTCCGAAGATGCAAAATCTACATATGCAACTATAGATAGTTTAATTACCGATATGCGTGCGCATTTGATACAAAAAAAATCCGCTGTAGCTATTCAATCGAAAATATTAAGTAGTAACCAGGGACGAAGGTCTATTGAACAGTTTGGCAGTGAGTGGTAAAAGCTATTCGTTGACTTAACTATTGCACAGGCTGAAGGAGATGACTCGAAGTTTAACATATTGCGTCCAATTAATGAAAAATTAGCAATTAAGCGTTTTTCTGACGGGTTGAGTAACACACGCATATGTACAATTGTAGCATCTCGCCAGTTTAATTCGTTACTAGAAGCTATTCGTGCAGCAATAGGTCATCTGAATGCCAGTCGGCTTTTGAAAAATTAAAGTTAGCTCTCATGAAAACACCAATTCTAGAGTATCCGGATTTCTCAGAAAATAATGTTTTTCAGTTACAAACCGACGCATCGAAAATAGGTCTAGGCGCAATATTGTCTAATAGCAATGGGAAAGTTGTTGTATACGCAAGCCGTAATTTAAAACCTGCGGAGACGAGATATCCAATAATAGATTTAGAATTGCTTGCTATAGTTTGGGCAATAAACCATTTTAGACCTTATTTGTACGGGAGAAAATTTGAAATTTATACTGACCACAGACCACTTGTTTATTTGTTTAATTTAAAAGAACCCTCTAGTAGGTTCACAAAATTTCGTTTATATATAGAGGAGTATAATTTTGAGGTAGCATATGTCCAGGTCGAACCAATGTGGCTGCAGACGCATTGAGTCGAATTCCTGTAACAAGTAAAGATTTGAGAGATATGCTGGAACACGTAGTCAATGTTTTGACAAGAAAACAACGAAAAAATCTTGCACTGACACGTAGTAATGATAGTTTAGAAAAGAGGACACTCTCAGCAGACAGGTCTGATCAACCAGTCGCTGTGGAGATACTCAAAAAACCTGACGAAATAGTGGAACTAGTTTTTTCTGATTTAAAAGAGAGAATTTTGAGACATAAAGATAATATTATATCAGATGCAAATCTTTGCATATTTGTACCATCGCAATCTGCGATATATCTAGACTCCCGATCGTTATCGAACGCAGAGGTGTTAGCGAGGGATTTAGATAAATTTTGTAGAAGATTAACCTTAACAGAGTCGCTAATAATTAAAAATAAAAAAGCTAGCCTTATAAAACTTTTGTTAAACGAAAGTAAAAAGTTGCAACTTAACTTTATAGTAATTAGAGGTATTACAAGAATTTATGACGATGATGAAAAAAAATTATACTCAACGATTTTCACTTATTACCTAGCAGTGGCCATGCGGGGGTGAATCGTATGACAAATAATATTAAAAGACATTCTTTTCGGCCAGGCATGTCTACCGACGTAACTAAGTATGTCAAAAAATGTAAGGTCTACCAGTTACAGAAATATACTAATAAAAACGTTAAGGAACCGATGGTAATAACGTCAACACCTAGTTCGGCTTTTCATAGGATTAGTTTAGACTTAATGGTACCCGGTTGTCATGAAGATCTTTGACAATCGTTACAGGGCGCAGTACCTTCTAAATAAACTGACACTAGTCTTAACCATGGAATATCGCTATCCCTTCGGGTTGCGGAGGTCAGACAGGCAGTCGCTCTGTGGAAAAGCTAATATTCAGCCAAATCCGGTTAGACTAGTAAGCGGACCCCAGATTGAAACTGGGATTACGCTAAGAGAAAGAAGAAGAAGTTAAGACTTAATGGGTCCTTTAGAATTAGATAGTTATAATAATAAGTATCTACATCCTAACGGTACAATGCGAATTGTCAAAGTTTGTCGAAGCATACCCCATACAGCAAAAGGATACAGTTACAGTTTCAAGGACATTCGTTAATAATTTCATTTTACGTTATGGAATTCCACAAGAGATTTTAACTGATAACGGGACTGATTTATGTCATATGTCTTAAAAGAAACATGCGAATTATTACGTATTAAAAAATTAAATTCTACTCCTTACCACCACGAAACATTAGGTTCAATTGAAAATTCCCACAAACATTTGGGATCTTATCTGAGAATTCAATGCAGTAATAATAGAGACAATTGGAGCAATTGGGTTCCCTTCTGGTGTTTCTCGTTTAATACTACGGTACATACTGAAACAAAATACACTCCATACGAATTAGTTTTTGGAAAACATTGTAATTTGCCCAGCAATTAGAAATTAAATGTTGATCCATTGTATAATTTTGACAGTTACCCTACAGAACTAAAATATAGACTGCAAAAATCTAATGCTGATGCAAAGCAAAATTTAACGTGTTTTTGGCCAAAATGTCCATAGTATTAACTACAAACTAGGTGATTTAATATTGTTAAAAAACCATACCGGTACAAAAAACTATCCTACTGCTTACCATGGGCTTCTTCATATTATAAGAAACCATAGGCTACAGTCTACTACGCTGGCCTATTGTAAGTTGACAGGCTTCACATGCTTTTCGATAACATAAACTCTCAAACATGCAGTTTCTTCTCGATTTTGTCCTTGCACAATTTACTGCCCACATATGTATCTTTGAGCAGTCAGTAGTGACTTCCATGGATCTGTGTCCTAAACCTATTACGTAGCAGTCTGTCAGTAATTTCACTGTTTTAGCACTGTAGACAAATATGACGGTAAATTTTGTAACATTTTGTATCGAGGGAGCATTTAATAATCCCTCGTATAACAAGGTTTTATGCTTGGTAATAAATCGATGACCTGGTAACGTGATTAGCCCGCAATCCGATGCATCATAAACTGTTTTACTCGCAAAGTTAGTTTTGGCAACATTGCAGATTTATCTCCGTGGTTTTATTGTAGATTGCAGACTAACTGGCAAGCAGTTAGGCTCCGTTTAAGACCTACATAATTATATTTTTATTTTATTACCACCCAAAAAAACCCGTTCTAGATTTGTTTCAAGGTTTTTGCCATAAGTAAACTGGAACTAGCAAGCGCGCTTAGTGTTGCCTACAACTGTTCCACCTCCTGATGAAGAAAGTATTTTGGATCAAAATGTACAAGATTATTGTCCACGTATTCGCCCGCTTAGTAAACTTACCAGAAAGAAAACCACATAACAAATGGGTTGATATAATATTCTAGCGGAGCCCGCGGTTACACCCTCGTTATTTAGTGCTACTGCTCCGCATTCGTGGCCTAAAGCATTATGTTATACCGATAGCCTAACCTTGTTACATCATATACATAGACCAATTAGAACGTATCCAAAAGAGATGTCTCAATCACCTTAACTATAAATTCCGTAATCCTCCGTCGTCTTATTATACCAATTGTGAGAGATACGATATACTCAGCTTAGATAACAGGCGTAAACTAATGGACATGTGTTTCTTATTTAAACTGCCCCGAATTGCTATCTTTGGTCACATTCAATGCTCCACAACGTCACACCCGGCAAACACCACTTTGCATGTTCCCCGACATTCCACCAACTACGCTTGTAATAGTGTACTTACCCGCGCTGCTCGAACCTTTAACACCATGTGAGGTAGATATATTTGGCCGTTTTAAGGTGTCTTTCAAATCGCGAGTAACAAAGTTAATTAAAGACTCACAACCTCATCCAACTTAAATAGATAGATAATTCTTTATTGTACACCACAAGTCACATTACAGAGTTAGAAGAGAACAAGAAGAAATTTACAAATACAATGCACAATGGGCGGCCTTATCGCTAAAAGCGATTTCTTAGATTAATTTTAAGTTATTTAATATAATTCTCTATTACTCCTTACCAATTGGTTTGAATTATAATGATAGATAGAATTTGTACTTATAGAGTAATGAAATATATATTGCAAAAGTGTGAAGATGATATGTGCGGTCGTCGACACAATTTTACAAAAGCACTATTTTAGATTGGCCAACATATTCACATCATGTGTCAACTTGTGTCGATGACAGCGCATGCCTATATAAATTTGTATTAATGTAGTTAGAATTACTGTTTCTTATTCACACTAACTATATTGTGCTGCTATGGCTGTAAGTATGTAAATCTGAACTGTTCGTTCAACTCATTATATCTGTTAAGTTATTAAGGGAAACCTGTTATTGGCTATATAATTACTGTGTTATACCAAAACATTGTTAAACGATTTGTATCGCTGTTGGTCTTCTTAATAAAAAAAAAACCTTTCTCGATAAATGGGCTATCCAACTCAAAAATAATCATTCAAATCAGTAGCTTCTGAGATTAGCGCGTTCAACAAAACAAACAAACACACAAAATAAAGCCTTCAGCTTTATGATATTAAGTATACATTCGTTAATAATAAGTAGGTATTCGTGGTCTAAATATTTAATTTAGTTAGTATAGTCATAGTAGCGTAAAATACAGATACTTTCGCGATTATATTAGTACTAGTGTGAACTTATCTGCGCAACACGTTAATGAAAAGCAAATATCTTTGTTTCGATAAATAAAACATCATGTTTACTGAAGAGCTAACGAACTGCCAGTGTGTGTAACAAAATAATGCTAGACCATTTGCAAAGCGTATTCTGTTTTGTACATTGTACATTCAAGGCCCGACGGTTCCCCTGAATATAAATTGTTTCCAATACGTTGGTTGGCTTTGAACCGAACGGTGTATTTGACGGTGTATTGGTGTAGGATAAACAAGTCAGATATACAGTATGATATACCGTTTTATAGACAAAGAAGTAAACTATTAACCGCGTCTGCGTTTTATATTGATAATAGATGCCGCAATATACGTAAAATCAAATAACAGATGCGTTTCACATAAATAAAAACACATAATTTGACGACCGGTTGGCGTCGCGGGAGTGTAAGCGACTGCTACGCCGAAAGTCGTGGGTTCGATTCCCGCTCAAGACAAACATTTGTGTGCATGAACATGGATGTTTGTCTTGGTCTGGGTGTTTCTTTACATAATATGTATGTATTTACAAAAAAATAGTATCTATGTATGTTTATCCCTTATCTAGTACCCATAGTACAAGCTTCTGTTTAGTTTGGGACTAGATGGTGTTGTGTGAATGTAAAGGAAAAAAAAAACTTGGTTCCTCCCGTAAGGTGGACCGATGATCTGGTTAAGATCGCGGGAAGCGGTTGGATGGCGACTCAAGATCGGTATGTATGTAGAACCTTGGGAGAGGCCTGTGTCCAGCAGTAGACGTCTCTGAGGCGACACGATTGAATTGATTGATCGCGAAGTGGATTGTATATGAATAGGTATGTGAACATGTATGGTCTCACATTTTCAATAACTATTAATATTCTGCATATTCTCTTAATAGACAATTTTTTTGTAAATTTTTTACTTTATAAGTCTCTCGTATGTGAATTGTCGCACTGAAGGGCACTGGCTTCTTCTCACTATGACTTAACTTTGTTTAGTGTAAGTGCATTATGGAGAACTCTCAGGCGAGTATGATTTCTCACGATGTTTTACGTCACCTTTTTGCAAGTGAAAGTAGGCAATTTAATTTAGCTGACCATGTTAGTCACTTTCATCTATGAATGATTTATTTTTATTTGACCTGGGAATACTTCATCTCCATAGGGAGTTGTTGTTAACATATTAATTTGGTTTCCAGAACATGGGATACCTAGACAGCCTCATTTTGTCAGTTCACTGGTCGACCTATGTATTGGTTTTGTCAGAATGCATTGACATATAATACTACGCTACATCGTATATTATTTCCCTATGATCTTTTGTATCCATAAAATTCGTCCATAACTGACTGAGTGACGAAAAAAACTATTAGGCTCAAGAGGCCAAAATTAGGCATGGGGAAAGTATCAGGGCTGCACTAAGGGATTTGTCGAAATTCGGTTATCTTAACTATCAGCACCCATGATCACGAACATTCCGCCGTTATAATTACTATTAATAACGTCAAAGAAAACTTTAAAATGAGTTTATTCAAAGTTTAGATTGCCTATTGGAGCAGTGTATGTTAATTTACTTTATAGTCAACCTGCATATAAATCATTTACAACGGAAATCGATCAGCCGTTCGCACGTCATAGAGTAACTACTTCAAAACAATTTAACTTTTTTTAAAGATTAAATGACTTCCCTTAAAAAATTTTCGCTTTCACTTTGGTTTTTAATGGCAAATTATTTTCCGAGTGACTAATAACTTAAAAGATGACTAAATGTTTGCAACTAATAAGTTGCTAGCGATTAAATATTTTCGCGACTATTATATTAAATAAGATTCAAAACTAAGGGTGTTATCGTGCAGCTGCGTTTAGGTAGCAAATAAACTATACAAGTCAATTGAAATAATAGCCGAGGAGCTATAAATAATGACTTGGCGACTAATAATGTTAGTAGGTAGGTTATGTTAGATTTTCCTGTGACCCTGTACCCAAAAATAGGAGCCCTGAGAAGCAGGGCTCCGTCAACTTGGCTTAAAAGGCTAAAGCGTCTTACTTACTTATACGAAACACTTCATTTAAGACAAAATCATTCGGCAAATATTGAAAGGAGAAATACCAAATACGGCCTGTAGCGGCCAGAAAGTTGTGAATCGTTGAAATTAAACATATAATTTTTAAAATGTATACATCGTTTTCGTTTCTTGATAGAGGTTCGGTAAAAGCTTTTAAGTTTTTAAAGATTATTATTTTGAATAGGCTATGGTAATAGCGGATGAATGTCTTATGATGCTAGCATTAAAAATAAAATGAAGTATGGTAGGCAGAAATTGTTTGAAGGAAATAATATTTTTATTATTATATTAGAAAACAATATCTTTTATTTACTTTCTAAATATATTTGTAAAAAGAATCAAGAAATGTATAATTTATTATATATTCCATAATTATTAATCGGTAAAAATCGTTTTGTTTTTTATTCGATAGCCGAAATATTTTTTTTTACCATTTGCAACACATTTTTTATCTGTTATGTCATTCGTGTTGCTACTGCGCATCGTGAATATTTTGCTCTGATTTATTGGTGTTTTCGTAAGGTTTTAATTGTAATGTAATTGAATATAAATTCAATAATAATGATCACTACCTTCTACCCATGCTAAGAATATGCAGCGGTGTTTGTGATTGTGGTTAGTTTTTTTGGACGAGTATACATAGTACGAGGTTCCCTAGTACACAGGTGATTATTCATTATTATTGGCCTCTCTTTATGTAGTTTTTGTTCTTTATGACACAAAGACATACCTTTGTTTACATCTAGGTATTATATTTATGTTAAAATTCAATTTTGAGGTATATTTAATTGTGGAATAATTTCCATTTCAAATATCTCGTATCTTATTTCCACCAAAAGTTATGTAAAAAAAAAATATACAGGTTAATAGAGTAGTCATTTATCTTCAAAACACACATGGTGTCGTGTTTGTCCGTGCCAGGCCCATAATGTATGGCTAAATGGTACATCTCCTTTGAATTATTTATGAATGTCCATTTTCTATTTTTTATTCATCATCAAGTTTCCGCTTAGATATTAATTCAGTTCCCAAAAAAATAAAAAGCTGCTAGTTTAAATTAAAACGAAGCTTATTACTGACTTATTAATATGCTAGCTTTTACTTATTACGATACTCCTTATTAGCTGCCAACCCATTATAGGTATATGGTACCCATTCTAATTATTTTTGAAACTTGTATTCGCTTTACTTAGTTGCCGCATTAAATACATGCCGTTTTTAAATATATATGTACCTATTAAGGCAGTGATAGCCGAGTGGATATACCTACAGACTGCCATGCAGAGGGTATCGGGTTCGAATCCACGGCGTGCACCAATGACTTTTCGGAGTTATGTGCGTATTGAATTGTTAATTATCACTTGTCCCGTGCCTCGGAGAGCACGTTAAGCCGTCGGTCCCGGTTGTCATGAAGATCTTTGACAGTCGTTACAGGGTGTCAGTACCTTCTAAATAAACTGACACTACTAAACTTGTCTCAAAATTATACCGTCTTTTGCAGATCACTAAATTATGTTGTGCATTATAAAGTATCATGTTCCGTATTTCAAACGAATCTGTTACTGAAAGTGCAAGATATTCATACGTCAAATTTGAGGTCACCTTGCTGTTTTCATCGAGCAAAATGAATATATGAATAAAAATGTCTTGAAAGTAACGGGAATCTTTAATACATGTTAAAGTTTACCATATGAGAATTTAGTTTAACTATGATGATACTATTAGTTACAAGTCAAAGATATGTTTTTATTGATATTATTCAGCTCCATTATATTTATTTAAGTTTATGCATTTAATTATATTTTGTAGACTAACTACTAAAAATCTCATTAAGTTATTGTAACGAGGTACTTTAATTAAACATTTAGGAAATATCCTATAGTAATAGTAATATGTGTATTTGAGATTAATTTCAATCCAGTTCATTTACTAATGTAATACTCACCAGATTACCTGGACTCTTAAAGATAATTTATACGATTATTCACAAGAGATCAGTGTTCAATAATCTAAAACACTATCAACTGCAAATAAAACTGAAAGCACAGACAGCATTACAAATAGCGAATCCAATTAAATACATTAAAATAATTATATATCCCCACGCATCGACCAAATTAATAGGCACTCGCTGGGATTTCAGCATTAGACCGTACGTAAGTAGATTGGATTAGTGGTAGAATAATTTAATAATGAAACTAAGCCTGGGGCAAACAACCTCGTTTTGTTGTTTATTTATTTCTCTTTAACCCGCCTTATTACAGTTGAGACGTATATACATATGTTCTACCGATAGTTTGCCTATGACTGGTAGTACTTTCACTTTGGGCTATATTGACTGCATATGATCGTAGCTGCGTGAATTGTCAACGGTGATGATGAACCGTGAACTTTCGGTCAAATAAATCGCCTGTTGAATCGCTTTGGATACAGTCAACTGTATAGAGAACTATCGATATACCTCCTACCTACCTACATCTCTTCGTTTAGGTATAATAACTATGTAGAATGTAATATAATGTCAAATAATACACCTATGCTTGAGGATATTTTCATATCGTTGCGATTTGTGTCCGGTAGTTAGGCACCAATCTTGAGCAAGATTTTAAGCGATTGTAATAGTATTATGCATTGTATTTGAGACAGCGTTAGCCAAGTGGAGATACCAACAGACTGCCAAGCAGAGAGTATCGGATTCGAATCTACGGCGCACACCACTTTCATTTTCGAAGTTATGTATGTGCGTATTAAGTACGTGCCGTAGACTCAAACCCAATACACTCTGCATGGCAGTATGTTGGTATCTCTACTAGTCTATGGCCGCCTGAATAAATCTCAACCATCTAGGACCAATGACGTATAGTCACGGGTTACATCAGTCGGCGCACGGGACGCCTTATAATAATAGGAGTTATAGTTGATACCTGTTAAAAAGTAAGGTGTATTTTTCTAATCAGAATTATGACAAGTTTTCTCTAGCCACTAGCCAAATTCACTTGTACATAAATCATGATATGGTCGTCGAGATATTTATATTGCATATTTAATTTACTTATCAAGAATATAATATCGTATTTTTGGTATAACACATCTCGATGTAAGGCATCTTTTCAATATATGTAGTTCCATACTGACTGCTTCGTTAGGGATACATTTTGATGGGACGTCGTAATCTATATATTAAAAGAATTTGTGTTTTAGAATACGAGTCGGCCAGCCCGTTCTACGGAACCGATTTGCATGATTTTTTTTAAATGAAAGTTCTCGTTGCATAGATTTGTCATCAAGCATTAGAAATTACCTAACTTGCACATTAATCAAGTTATATGCAAAAACAGTTTTCTCCCATACATTTTTTACGTTTTCGTAGCCGTAGTCAATGACTTTCTGCTTCTATATATCTGGTTCTCATTGAGGTAGGCGTTTCGTTATAGGCCTAAAACACGCGCTGAAAAGAGCTCTTTCATTTGATGGTATGCTCATTTAAATTGGGTAAGTTTGAAGGAAGATAGGTGTGGACATTGAACTTATTTTTCAATATTTTCCTATAAATTTCTTAAGATTCCATTGCTTTCTCTCTACATGGACGGTTCTAAACTCAAAAATATTTTTATGGCATCTAATATGTTCCTTGCGGTAACTGCCAGGAAAAAACGTTATGCCTCCTTAAGGTGACGGCAGGTAATATTCCCCGAATGTTACCAGTTAACCCTTAATGTTGGGTGAACTGATCTCTGATGTTGAGGAATTTTCCTTACGTTTTATGTTAGGAACATTTTTGTGTTTTTAAATTACGGACTTTCTTCGGGCATCTTATTTTTTTTATGTGGAACATATTACAGCGGTTCATAGTCATATAATTATATTATTACAAGTGGTAGTTATGGTAGAGATTGTAGCTTTGGTAAGAATAGTAGTTTTGAGAGAAAAGGTGGGTACTTTTGACAGCACCGGCGGTTTTGGTAGAAATGGTAGTTTCAAAAAAAGGTAGATATAATAGTGTTAGTACGAATAGTAGTTTCGGTATAAATAGTAGTTTTGATAGGAATAGTAGTTTTGGTAGAAATGGTATTTTGGCATATATTGTAGTTTTGGTAGCAATGTTACTTACGATTGCTACCAAAGCTACCATTCCTACCAAAAGTACAATTTCGACCAAAACTTTAAACGTCATTATTACATTTCTAAATTATGATGGATTAATCACACCCATACACGAAACAAAATAAATCGTGCTTCTCACAAAAATATTTAGCTTGATAACAGAAATAAAACCTATTTTCTTACTTATAAAAAAAAGTTTTTATCTATATTTTTAATTTTGATAATAAAATATTGACAGATAAGAAAAAAGTGAAGTTAGCGTAAGTTAGGTACTTAGGTTTCTGATTTAATAACGTATTTTCTGTGAGTAGTTGTGTTTTCAATTAGGTATAATGATGGTTCTTGGAAGGAAATTGAAAAATGCTCAGAGAAAGATTGAACAAAGAATCTTGGTCAATGACGGCCCTGTTGGAGTTGTGGTACCGGATGGTCCTCCTACTGCTAAAAAAATACGGGTGGAATCGGGTTCAGATTTGATTAATTCTGCCATCAACAATTTTCAAGTGATTTCCATTCTTGGTGACGGTAATTGCTTATTCTTTAGGTATATGGAAGTGAGAATAAACATTATGAAATTTGATTGGCCACTGTTGATAACATTGTTAATAAGTGAGATGTATATAGTAACTTCACTGTTGGGGACGAAGCATATGGCCAGACCATTACAAATGCAACAGATTAAAAACGTGTGATGGGCGCCAATGGACAGTACGCAGGGCATGCGGAACTTCAGAGTGTAAGTGAGCTATATCCCGAGTGTCAATTCAGAATTCACCTGCAAAACAGCAATACGATTACTGAAAGAAAGTTCTTCAATATGACTGTGCTGCCCTACCATTCTTTCCATTAGCCAAGATATGAACATAGCAAGTTATGAACAATTTCGCCAGTACCATAGTACTGGCGAAATACACATATTATATATATATACATATTATATATATCCCTATTGCAAGGCAAACCATTCAGTAATGCCAAGGTGGAAATTTCACGATACCTACCTAAGGTGCAACGCAAAGCCAATTTTGTGAGAAAATAAGTTTTGTGATATACCTATTATATTTTTGGTAAGAATATCATCTTTTTACTTATTAGATAAGGCTACAATGTACTCATCATACCTATATGTAAGAGCTTTTTTATAATATTAAAATATGCTGTGGAGCAGCACGGGTCCTCTAGTTACACATATTAATGTTTCAGTGTCGATTTCCAATCCGATAAGTACGACCTTATTTCAAGGCAGGCAATAATACTACTACTAACTATATATAATTTTGAACATATTTAATATCAGAAAAAGCATTCTATAAGACTACTAGCTTTTGCCCGCGGCTTCGCTCACGTTAAATTCGGGGTACCACAAAACTCCTTCATACATACATACATACATATCGTCACGCCTTTTATCCCCGAAGGGGTAGGCAGAGGTGTATTTCTACACCCACTTTTCGCTAGATATATTTTAGTCCCACGTAATAAGGGGCGAGCCTATTGCCGTACCGGGCACATTTCCAGACTCCGTGCTGCTACTGAGAATTTTGTGACAGAAAAACCCAATAACACTGCCCGACCCAGGAATCGAACCCGGGACCTCCCGATCTCACGCGCACATTTATGCCGCGAGACCAACGAGGTAGTCGTATAGGATTTGAAGTCGAGTTTTCCGTCTCTACGCAAAGATGGTATTTGCATCGTGTTGTGGTGACACTTGTATTCTATGCCATCAACCACACGGAATTCTCATAACTTCTCATTCTCGAAACTCCTTCATAGTTCGATAGTAATTTTCGTTTTAATTCTGTCCCTATGAGGGACTAATAAGAACAAATAAGTATTTTAGAGTTCCGTAGTCAAAAATGGCAAAACACGGATTCCTTATAGACGCGCTATGTCTGTCAGTCTATCCGTATGTCACAGCCACTTTATGCCGAAACTATTCAGCTTAAACATTTGAAAATTGGTAGGTAGGTAGAGTTTACGACGTTGTAGAAAATAAAAATATTGAATATTAAGGGGGCCTCTTCATACATGGAACTGATATGGAAAATGGGTCGTTAAAATTACTTTAACGTTCCTAAAACCATTGTTTCTCAAACTCAATCGTTTGAAAGATATACGGTTCCAAAGTGGTAAAATGGGCGTGTGTGTCCCTCTAACTTTTAAAGTAAGAGAGTGATAAATAAAAAAAATATATATGCTGTAGATCGTTATAAAAACTTTCAACGAAAATTCGTTTCGTTTAAATTCGTTTAAATAAAGTACATCTTGAAAACCGCAAATATAGCTTTTTTGTTTATCTAAATACTATTAATAGTTAGTCGAAGAAAATGGCTATGGTAAGTGGATACCTCCACTACGGAACCCTTAATGAGCGAGGCTGACTCGCAATAGTGAATAGCTTTTATAATATTTGTCCTAGGTGTTACTTGTAGCCGATTGCCATTACAAAGCTTTGGTGCATTAAGATTCCACATTAACAGGACTGGAACACCAAAGTTCAGTCTCAAGTTGCGTGAAGGTACTCCTGATAATTGTAAGGAGTTCAGAAACTCTATAGGGTACGAAGTAACTTGGTCAGTATTCATGACATTATCTACCGAAAGGTGCTCAACAACGTCACTTTGCATACAGTCAAAAGTCAAAGCCATGGTCCGATATATCTCTATACACACTTTCGCATTTTTGAGTGGAGAATATTGGTTCAACCGGTTTAGCGTGAAATCGTACATACATACATACACATTTTCGCATTTATACTTAGGTATAAATGCACTGTCATACTAATACTACTACTAATACTAATATTAGTAGGGATTAGCCAAGGCTGTTACAATAATTATTAGTTTATATAAGTGAGCGAACGAAGTAATGACAGTGCATCATATTATATGACAATGTATAATGTGACAGTACTGATAGATATACGATAGAACATGCGCAGCACTCAATTATTACAGCGCATGCGTTCTTAGTAGGTAGGTAATAGGTAGTAGGTTTGTCCCTACAAACTTCTACCCTCTCTAAAATCTCTACCAGATTATTTTTTGCAACTGCGTGTTTTTCCTGGTTCTGAGCTACCTCCCCACCAATTTTCAGCCAAATCGGTTCAGCCGTTCTTGTGTTATAAATAGTGTAACTTACACGACTTTCTTTTATATATATATAAGAAATGTGCAATAACAAGGATAAGTTATGAAGGCATTTTATAAGAAAATTATTTTTGTTCATGTTCCTTGATTTAATAACAAAATCATTTAAAAATATCATCACAATAACAAAACTTTACAACATTTAAGCTGTAGGTGTATAAATGTTTGTACAATACACTTCAAGATTATAACAAACTAATATAAAATGTTAATATGTCACTCACTGAATTTGCCAAATTTCCCTTCATCACCCTTTTAGGCGGGCGTAGCTTCAAGATTCTCCGTAAACCACTATGTTATCAAACCAAACCAAATGTTATCTAACCATCAAACAATTTACATTGCTACTTTCAAACATAAAATTGCAAACAAAATGTATTCCACATTTATTTCATCAGTAGTACCTATTTCCAAATACCAAAGTAATCCAAAAACCCGATTGACCTAAAGTTAATCACAGTTAATCACTTTTCACGCGTCACACCTTTTTCAAGCCGAACTCAGCCACTATCGTAGGAATCCCTATAAAAACAAAGGATGGTCAGATTTAATAGGGTGCGCAGCGTAGGGGCAGAATAATGTCAGTGACCCCCATTCCCAGTAAGACAGGTAGCGTCAGTAATATTGCCTTGCGAATGAATAGTGGGAAATTCGATCATGTGAAAATTGTAGGATGCATATTTTATGTTCTGCGTGAACTCTAAATTTCATAAGGTTGGGAGGGGGAAAGAAAAGAACGATTTTTTTAAAGACAACTTCCGGATTGAAACCAATAGGAATATAATATTAAACCAACCTACAAAAAGAAATTTGGACACAAAACAGCAATTTTTATATCACGCTAAGTTGTATTATGAAGGGATCGATTTCACAAGCTTAGCGCTTAAATAGCTGCGCGTTTACCAGCATGCAGTGAGTTTTTATTACCTACTACGCTATGTAACTATACAAATATTTCATCTTTCGCCATTATCATCAGCCACATATACAATACATATACTGTCCCACTATGTAAAACCAAAGTCCACCATGCCAAGTGCGTGTTGGCAGACTTCACGTCTTTCGAGAACACTATTAAGAGCCCTTAGACATACAGGTTTCCTCATTATGCTTTCTTTTAAAAGTTCATCATATCAGCCAAACGACATCCACAGCTGGACATAGGCCTCCCCCAAGGTTCTCCACACAGACCGGTCTTGAGCCGCCCGCATCCAACCGCCTCCCGCGATCTTGACGAGATCGTCGGTCCACCTTGCGGGGGGTCTACCTCTGCTGCGTCGTCCGGTACGTGGCCGCCACTCCAGAACCTTTCTGCCCCAACGGCCGGATCGGTTCTTCGAGCTATGTGCCCTGCCCACTGCCACTTCAGCTTGGCTATCCGGAGAGCTATGTCGGCGACTTTGGTTCTACTGCGGATCTTCTCATTTCTGATTCGATCTCGCAGGGAAACTCCAAGCATAGCTCTCTCCATCGCCCTCTGAGTGACCTTGAGCCTTCTGATAAGGCCCATAGTGAGCGACCACGTCTCTGATCCGTAAGTCATCACTGGCAACACACACTGGTGAAAGACTTTCGTCTTGAGACACTGCGGGATATCGGACGAGAAGATATGTCGTAGCTTCCCGAACGCTGCCCAACCGAGTTGGATTCGACGATTGACCTCCTTCTCGGAGTTGGACCTACCTAATTGGACTACTTGTCCCAGGTAGATATACTTGTCGACAACTTCGAGCGTAGAGTTCCCAACTTGAATAGGAGCAGGTACAACATGGACGTTCGACATGATTTTCGTCTTGTCCATGTTCATCTTAAGACCTACTTGTTGGGAGACTCTACAGAGGCCATCGAGTATTGTGCCTAGGTCTTCCATGATCTCAGGCATGACTACCATATCGTCTGCGAATCGAAGGTGAGTAATGTACTCGCCGTTGACATTCCAGTCCAGAAGCTTGAAAACATCCTCCAGCGCAGTGGTAAACAGTTTCGGGGATATGACATCCCCCTGTCTCACCCCTCACTGGAGTTGAATAGGTTTCGAACTCTGGTCCTGGAGCGGACTGACATAGTGGCGTTTTCATACAAACACTTCAGCACTTCGATATATCGGTAGTCAATCCGGCACCGTTGGAGAGTCTGTAGCACTGCCCAGGTTTCGATCGAATCAAAGGCTTTCTCATAGTCCACAAACGCCAAGCATGGGGCCTGGTTATACTCCTCGGACTTCTGTATAATCTGCCGCAGCGTATGTATGTGGTCTATGGTACTATAGCCTTTACGGAAACCGGCTTGTTCGGGAGACTGGAAGTCGTCTAGCATGCTCTCTAGACGATTCGTGATGACCCTCGATAACAGCTTGTAGACGTGGCTCAGAAGTGTGATGGGTCTGTAGTTCTTTAAGAGTGTTTTATCCCCTTTCTTAAAAAAAAGCACCACCACACCTCTGTGCCACGCCTGTGGCGTTTTACCCTCGAGAATGACGGAATTAAATAGCCTCCGAAGGGCTTCTCTAGCGGGTGCACCGCCGGCCTTCAGAAGCTCGCTCGTAATTCCGTCATCACCCGGCGCCTTGTTGTTTTTGAGCTGTTTGAGAGCCACACTAATCTCGTGCATGCTAACGTCTGGGATATCTTCGGTATAGTGTCGCGTCTATCCAGCTCTAGGTTCTGACGCTGGAGTGCTTGCGGGTTGTTGCGTTGTCGTGTATAGCTGTCCATAGAACCTTTCGATCTCCTCCAAGAGCTCAGGATTAGACGATACGATTCTGCCATCTTCCGTCTTCAGCTTTGTCAGCTGACTCTGCCCAACAGACAGATCCCTCTGGAACACTTTGGATCCCTTATTCTGCTCGATCGCCTCACGAACACATTTTGTGTTGTATTGGCGGAGATCGCGAGTCAGAGACTTAGAGATCTGTCTGTTGAGGTGCCGATATTTCGGCATGTCGTCGGAGGATAGCAGAACCATCTTGCGCCTTTTCTCTAACAGCTCGAGGGTTGGACCCGAGATCTTGCTGGTTCTCTTGCTTTTCTGGGGCTTAAAGAATTTAGCCCCTGTTGTATGGACAGCATCCACGAACCCGTTACTGTACTCGTCCACATCTACGCATTCGCCCAGGCATTCGAAACGGTTCTTGAGTTCGAGCTGAAAGCTTTTAAAAGTTAAACCAGCGATAATTAACAAATAAAAATCAACCTTACTTCGCAATGTCGTTGGTGCATGACGTGTATTCGAACCCCGAAACACTCTGCGTGACTGCTACGCAGAGGGTTTCGCGTCTTGATCTCTATCAGTTTCCTCACTAGGCTATTACTACCCTAGAAAAAAATATTTAGCTATCCATTACAATTTTACATTTGGGATTACATTTGCCAGATGACGCAATTTTATTTTTAGATATTAAGGGAGCAAAGTGTAAGATCAAAGGCAAGTGACTTCTACGAATGTGTTTACTATAACGACTATAAATTATTTTTGAGCCAAAGTTGTAAAAAATAAAATTTGCAATAAAATATGGTTATTGGAATGCTCTTGAGAATATTTATTTCATAAAAAACATCTGCCCCATGTTTTCATAAATGACGGTCACGGGCTGAAAATATTAGCAATCCTGCAAACTTTAATTTATTTTTACTTTGATAACGACAACAAAAACATCTAGAAATGCGTCCTCTGACAAATGCACGCTAAGGAAAAAAATACATTTCAATGGACTGATTTTATAAAATTTGTCATAAGTTTCTAACATAACATAACATAACTTCACGCCTTTTATCCTCGAAGGGGTAGGCAGAGGTTTATTACAAACCCACACTTCGCTAGTTATGTTTTGGTCCCAATGTAATAGGGGGCGGGCCTATTGCCATCTACCGGGCACATTGTTAAGCATAAGCGTTTGTCGGCTAGATGGAGTGACGCTATACACGAAATAGCTATCTAGATCTCAATGAGGCCCAGCTAAATAAACTTGAGTGACTTCAAAACTTCTGCATAAGATTCATTTAATAAGTTTCTAAATCCGCTGAATTTTTAGAAGGGCCAAGTTTACAGTCAAACTTTTAGTTTCTTAATTTATTTATCAATACTTTCAAACTTTAGCGAAATGATAAGTTGAATACTATTAATATCATTAATATTATTCTGTTTTTTTATAGTTTTTAATTTAAAGTATATGTCCCTAAGATAAGAAATAACTTTCTAACTGTTCTGAGATAGATATTATTACATAGCATACTAAGGCAATATACACATCATCTGATTCCAAACTAAACAGAGATTGTATTATCACAACTTGACAATCGTCAGGTCTTGTCATACAAAGATTTGCCCAAGTTAGGAATCGAACTCAGGACCTCTGAGGTAGACTCTGGTCTGTAGACCAACATACCGGTCTGTCTCTTGGAGACGGAATACCTGCTACTTCTACCTTGACTGAATTTGAGCTGGACTCTACTACTTCTAACTAAAAACTGTAATACTTAATACAACTTTACATAATTAATGCTCTGTTCTCAAATAACATAGACAATTAATGCTAGAATTTTGTGTAAGCATTTAAATTTACTTACCGATATTTATAATAACGCGAACAAAACATGAAAGTTTATAGGTCATATTATTTAAATAGCTTTGTTAACAAATCTCTACCCTTTATCTTTTTTGAAACCTTGAGATATTCATAAAGCAACTTAGTTTTAGTTTCATCATGGTATAGTAAATTACTTTGCTTCAAGCCATTTATGTTTATGAAATACTTTTAACAAATTACTAATAATTTCAAGAAAGTCATTATAGCTAGAGGGATGAGCTGCATATTGTTTGATTTGTCTGATGCCTTACAAAACTAAAAGTGGTATAATGTATGGAAGCCACAATTTTTTTGGTGACTGAAATAACTAATTTTATTTTGTCATTTGAATTCTGTAAACAAATGGAAGCTTTCAATGAACAAATGGAACCGCTTTTACAATCCAACGAATATTTTCTTTTTTTATTGCGTTGATGTTAATTGCGCGCAGCGACATGTGTAAAGTGTCATCGAGAGAAAAAAATACACGATGAATAATGTTAACTTTGCATGAAAGGAATATAAGTTTAATGTTTTCGTAGTTGTGTTCTAGAGTGAAACGCGTCTTGGCAAACATATTGTAGCGCGTTCGTCGGCTAGATGGAGTGACGCTATACACGAAATAGCTATCTAGATCTCAATGAGGCCCAGCTAAATAAACTTGAGCGACTTCAAAACTTCTGCATAAGATTCATTTTTGGTTTACGTAAATATGACCGTCGTCTTTCCGTATGGTGATGGATTAAGAATACGGAAGGTCATCACCCCATATCATCCCATGGGTGTCGTACGAGCCGTTAAAGGGAGAATATTATGCAGAGAACACAGCACAGCACTGTAAGAGAATGAAAACTTGATACAAACCTTATACCAACCCGTTTGGCCAGCGTGGTATAGTAGGCCAATTCCTCCTTTCAAAGCAGAGGCCTAGTCCAGCAGTGGACTGTTAAGGGCTGATGATGATGAAATTATGACCACGTCACTGAATTTCGTAACAAGCTCAAGTGGCTACCAATCCACCTTCGACGGAATACTCACATTCTTTGTCTTCTTTTTAATATTCTATTTAATTCTTCCTTGCCCATGTATCTCAAAAATCGGTTCGAATATCTACATAATACAAATACTAAGTTCTTAGGATCATGAAAAATTCTAAAACTGAAAGTCCCTACACATTCAACGATTTTCTTTGAAAATCTTTTACTGTGCAAGCTGTACGACTATAGAACGCGTTGCCCGAATCTATCAGACGGGCTTAAGCCTTAAATATGTTTAAAAATCTCGTCACTCAGCACTATATGGCAGATTCATCATGATTGTTATACACACATAATGTATGGTTTATTTTAGTAGTTACTTAATTAATTTTCTAAATTCTAACCTCTCCTTCATACTTCATCCGGGCTTAGGACCGGCACAATTTACCTTTTTACAAGTAATTAAATACGTGGGTATGTAATTAGAAAGAAAACAAATATAAAAAAAAGGTATCCTGTACTTAAATAAAAGAAGGTATTCTGTACTAAAAGAAAAGAGTAATTTTGGCGTATTTATGAAGTTAGAATGATCTTCTATTTACAAATATTGTTTTCTCATCATCATGTCAGCCTAAAGACGTCCACTACTGGACATAGGCCTCCCCCAAGGTGATTTGGAGCCGCCCGCATCAAATTATTATTTACCTAGGTATGTAATTTTTACTTACAAGTATTTTAATTGTCCTTCGAAATGTCCACCACCATTGTCAATACACAGACGGGCACGTTTTATTAAATTGTTTTTTAACGAGAGAAGTACGCTTCTGTCTTTTCACTTCGTCAAAAGCGTCCAATATGCGCTGTTTTAATTGTTCGACACACGAAAAGAAGTCCATGGGCGTAAGGTCAGGTGAGCATGGAGGCCAAGCTACAGGCCCGCCTCAACCGATCCATTGGCTTCCAAACTGTTCCCTGTATAAACGCACAGCTGCACTCGCGTGATGTGAACTGATAAGCCATCGCGTCGGGCAAACGTAAATAAACAATTTTATTAACTGTTGCGGCGAAAAAAGGATGTGCTTGCTTCCGCTAACAATTTAGCACTGCGGCGCGGGCGCAGAGGGACAGGGGGTAGCGAGCTTCGAGTTTGCCCGAATTTATCAATCGAGCAGTACCGCGTAAATACGCAAGCGAATAGAAAATTACTACTAAATAATTAGTTTTGCATTTACTAATTATTACGTATTCTTGTGGAAAGTTTTGGGACAGTTTTGAGACTTAGTGTTTTTATTTTTTACATACACAAATATGTTTAGTTAAAGATACTTAGAGCCCCGTACATTTTTTTGTACTAATTAAAACTAGCGGTGTATATTAATATAAGTATTTTGTTTATAAATAATTTATATATTTATTTATTATTTTTCTAATTAAAATTACATTTTTAAATATATTATTTACCAAAATAAACACATTTAAAAATATAAAAATAACCGTGGGGTCCCACCAGCATCAGGCACAGGGTCCAAGCTGCCGGTGGTTAGGGCTCCAGAGACAGGAACTTCCTCACAATACGTGCCGTGTCCAGAAGTACTGCCTTCTGCATCAGGCCCTTGACCCAAGCACCCAACGCGAGCCTCTTAAGGTGACGGTCGAAGCTCTTGGCTATTAGACCATTAACGGTCACGACTATCGGCACAATAATTGCTGAGTTCACATCCCACATGTCGACAATCTCGTGAGCCAAGTCCAGATATTTAATCTGTTTTTCCTTTTCGGCTTTCACGAGATTCTCGTTATGAGGAATAGTGACATCAACAATTATTGCGAGGCGCTCTGATCGATCTATCAACACGATATCAGGCTTGTTGGCTACAACAGTCCTGTCCGTGATAATAGATCGATCCCAGTACAATGTGACATGGCCATTTTCGAGAACTGGCTCTGCTACATACCTGTAGTACGGTACCTCGATGTCTACAAGTTTGTACTTCAGAGCAAGTTGCTGGTGAATAATTCTGGCTACTTGGTTATGTCTGTGCAAGTACTCGCCGTTAGCAAGACGTGAACAACCGGAAACAATATGCCTGAGGGATTCACCAGGTTGGTGACAGGCACGGCAAATATCAGTAGTGCCATCCCTCAGGATATATTTCCGGTAGTTATTCGTCTTGATAACTTCGTCAGCAATTGCACAAACAAACCCTTCGGTTTCCCCAAAGAGGTCACCGAAGCGTAGCCAGTTCACCGAGGCTAATAGGTCTACATCGGGTCCATACAGGGCCCGATGGAACCTGCCATGAAGCTCCTTGCTCTGCCATACACGCTTGCGATCATCAGTACTAAGTACTACAGGCATGCGCCAGTTCTCCTTAGCCAACCTGAGCGGGGTGAGCCCATTGTCTACCGCGACAACATCTCGATGCATATCCACGTTCGCCCGGAGAAAATATTTTCTGAGATTGCACACCTCGCGATTGTGTAGGGTCTTGACATTCAGAAAGCCGCGACCCCCGCACTTTCGCGGGATGTACAACCTCATCACGGATGAACGTGGATGATGCATACGATATGCCGTCAACAGAGTGCGAACTCTTCTGTCCAGGGCGTCCAATTCAGACTGAGTCCACTTGAGTATGCCAAAGGAGTATACAAGAAGTGGCATGACCCAACCGTTGCAAGCACGAACCTTGTTGCCACCTGATAAAAGACTTTTCAGTACTTTTTTCAGGCGGCCAAAGAAACGCTCTTGCAACGATTGCTTCATGACGGCTTCATTGATACATAAAGCCTGTGACATACCCAAGTACTTATAGGTATCAGTTAAGAGAAGCGTTCTTAGGTTAATGGAATCTGAGAGTTGGATCCCCTCACATTCCACCATCTTTCCCTGCTTCACATGAATGACAGCACATTTATCCACACCGAACTCCATATTGATAGATTTACTAAAGTTTTGGGTTACGTTTAGTAAGTCTATCAATTGGGCCTCAGAGTGGGCAAATAACTTCAGGTCATCCATGAACAGCAGGTGAGATATGACCTGACCACTTCTCTGTAACTTGCAGCCTAACCTTGAACCCTCCAGTAAAGTACTGAGAGGGTTCATGGCTAAGCAAAACCAAAGGGGACTCAGACTGTCGCCCTGAAAAATTCCCCGATCAATTTTAATACGTTCGCCGTCCTCCTGGATCCGTCGGCATCCTGGATAGCAAAGAGTCGTATTCCATTGCCCCATACATGACTTTAAGAAGGTGCGTAGAGTTGTATTTACTTTATACAACTCCAACACCCTCAAAAGCCATGTATGCGGCACGGAGTCATACGCTTTCTTATAATCTATCCAACATGCCGCCAGATCCTTTCGGTTACGGCGAACTTGTTGGCTAATGGCCATGTCAATGAGGAGGAGCTCCTTAGTACCACGAGCCCCCTTCCTACATCCATTCTGAGAGGCTGACATAATTGCATAGTCTTCAACATGTTTAGCTATTTTAGCTCTCAGAATAGATGTAAGAAGTTTATAGACCGATGGTAAACATGTTATCGGTCTATAATTGCCGGGCTCGCTAGTACTGCCTGTCTTATGGAGCAGGTGGGTAATTCCAGTCGTCATGAATGTTGGTAACGACCCAGATTCCACAGCTGATTGGAATTGAGATGCCAAGCGTTCATGCGAGCTACGTAGCCATTTCAGCCAGAAATTGTGCAGCCCGTCCAACCCTGGAGATTTCCAATTCGCTAATGGACGGACTGCTTGTAAAACGTCCTGGCTAGAAATGGCCACGCATTCCATTTCGGGCATATGTTCGCATGCACGCTCGACATCTCGCATCCAATCGCCTTCAGTATGACTAATGGGCTTCGACCAGATGCTACGCCAAAACATGGCTGTGGCGTCTGCATCCGGCCGCTGTACATTAGTCACACATTGGTCTGGTCGTTCCCAGCTTCTGTATACCCACCTCTGGTCCCTCTGGAATGTACGATTAATGTGATACCGGTCCACACGTTTTTTGAATCTACGAATACGGTTTGCCCATGCATAGACTTTCTGTTTTAGGAAGTCAATGCGCTCTGTGACACGGGATGTATAATCTTGAGGACTAATATTAGTCCCCACAAAGGCCCGTTTCACAAAGCGCATTACCCTGGGGCGTGTATTCCCCGCCCTAAAACAGATCAGCTTGCCAATAAGTGCCCTTGCCTCGGCAATACGCCTCTCAATCCTGCACTGCCACGCCGGTACAGCAGATCTTTGTCGTATAACAGGGTCAGTTTCAGGGAACTTAACACCTGCTATACGACATGCCGCCACGGCAGCACAGTACAAGATTGAGTGAGTATCACCGAGATCCTCACTATTATCTAAATAATTCGATAATAACGAGTCAAGAGCACTTACCAGCGCTATATTTCGCCTATGCATAGGCAACCGCGGCAGACGAGGTCTAATCGTGGGTGGCGTGTGCCGGTAGTCCCTAATCGCACATTCCAAAGCGTCCTTTACCTCCTCATTGCACTGGGTACTTACATTATCAGCCATGTCATCATCCTCCTCAACGGCGCTGCCACCTATTGGTGGTGCGTTCGGTGTCGGCGTTAGCGTAGGCTGGACGGGATTGACATGACTCGAAGGTAAGTAGTCTGAGCGAATCCTATCAAGTACGGTATTATCCAACTTGCCACTGCGCTGGATAACTCATACCTGATCCGATAATCGTTGAGCCGTGACGTTGATGCTTGGTTCCAAGGCCTGAAACATAGACAGCATGCGACTACGGTACGCAGTGAGGTTAGTGCCCCCCTCTGTCGCCCCAAAATATGCGCGCATGACATGTTCGTTCATTGATGTCGTCCACTTCATGCGCTGCACATTACCACCGGCAGCGGGGACCCTGTTTGGGGCCGGTGGGCCCCGAGGTCCTAAGCACGCTGGTGGCCGGCCTCTTCCACGCCGCCGCGCAGGTGACGGTGTCGACGGCGGAGAGAAATACTCGTCGCTGGAGCTCGACGCAACTGCAGCTGCCGGCGTTGTCGGCACAGGTTCCGACGGCTGCGAGGCGGAGCTCAGCGACGAGCCCGGAGGTGTTAGATGTGCTGTCTTGCTCCTGGCTCGAGTCAACATGCTTATTGTGCTTTATTTTTCATTTTTACTGTATTTATTTGTGATTGTTTTGACAATTTTGCCTTGACGGATGTCATTTTGTACAGATTTTATTTTCGTTTCGTAGTGAGGATTTATGGTATTTCTTTGATAAACTTATTATGGAATATTATACTGGATACGGTTACGGTCTCGTTTGTGATATATATTTACGTGAAGAACTAGATATATTTTATTAAATATTTTCTGAACAAAATTGATGTATGCACGTTGACAGCCAGTGTTGCCAATCTATCATCTATTTTATTATTATTTATTTTTATATACGGTATAATTTTTATTAATTATCTATTTATAAGTATAATTATATTTCATATTATTCTGATATACAGATATTTTGCCGCATCTACTATCACTTTTTCACAACACTGTTCCACAAGATACGCCTTTACGCACCATTTTGAGCTTTTCTGTTTAAATAATTTATTCCGAACTAGGTTGTCTGGAAGAAATCCCAATGTGCGATAAAATCGCCCTTGTATTACTAGTTTTAGGTTTTGATGTAATTTATTGTAATATTGTTTATTTACTGGTGTACAATAAAGTGTTTTATCTATGTATCTATCTATCTATCTGACCACTGCCAGCTAGGCAGAGGTTGGACACGAAGAGCCAATTAAGGCAAATTGGGCTCAGTAGTGTGTCATTAGAAAAGCCTTTTCTTCAGCAGTGGACAATGCCAGGCTGATGATGACGATGATGACGTATTGTTGACAGTCAAACAGTATTATCGTAGAAATGTAAAAAAAAAAACGATTTACTCGTATAGATAAGACTGAAAGTTTGACGCTACTGTAACCTGCAAGGCAGTCGTAAAAATAATGTTTTTGAATCGAACTTTACAACATCGTTTTAACATAGTTGAAGCGACGACCTTTGCCAATGCGTCAGTTGTGTGGTCAACTGGCTATTTCGAATAATTTACGCGCCTTTTAATCATATAATTTCTCTTGTCAATGACATATTTGTAGCGATCATAGAGTGACAAGACTTACCATTTGTAATAGATCAGTGAAGTTAAGCTGCGTTTCCACATGGGTGGGTGACCGTTTGTGTAGGATTTGTATCACCGCTACTGTGCTTCGGCGGTAAAGTGTTACTAGCCCTAAGACAAGTATTGTAGGACCATATCGCAGGCATTTCTCATAAAGGGTAAGGTAATTAATTTATTACAAAAGCCACGGTGGTTACGTTGTCACGCCTTTAACTAACTCGAAGGCAAATAAACTTATAATTTCTATTATGGAGACAAAAATAAAACAACGTGACGCTGAATGATAAATTGTGTGAAACCATCGCGTCTAAAAATATACATTTTCGACTAAAATTATATTAAAGTATGTACTCGACAAATTTTCCTTACGTGACTGTGCATATTATATCGATAAAGTGAGAGGAATAATTTCATAATCATAAGGTCAATAGGTTCCGGGGTCATGGAACGTGTAGAGACAAGACACGTGTCAAAATGGCGGTTATACGATATAGTCACAAAATTTTTGATAAGAAGGAACTTCCGCAACACCAGAGTTATTTTTCTGTTATTATTGATGTGACCGGGTGATACATTATTTAGTTGTATAATAACTAGCTGTGCCCTGCGGTTACGTCCGCCGCACGATCTCCATTGAACTGTAATATCGCATCGCTCACCCGGACTATCATATTTTTCCCACGTTTCGCTTTTTCTTTTCGTACAACTCTTAGAGGTCGTATCGTGATGTTACTCGCCTTCCTCGTTGATTTGAATTTGTTAAAACAAAGAAACACTTCAGCTTTATTTTATCAGTAAAGCTTAACGTGTCTAGATAAAGACCGTATAGATAACTTATGTTCTTCTTCTGCTTGGCGATTATTAATCCCGGTCTATAACAGGGTCCGCCTTCCTGCTCATTTTTCTCCGTTAGCCAGATTATATTTAGTGATGTAATAATATTTTATTGAGCTAGCAATAGTAAAGTGAAGGCGAATGTAAAATTAGGTATACAACTATATAAAACTGTCATTATAAACGACACAAATTCTTTGGACTGTCTACAGCCTTGCAATAAACTAAGTTAAACTGTGAAAAAAAAAACAGTATATAGGCTGTCTGATTTGAAGACACCAGTTTTAGTTTGCAAACACATTTCATATCAAAATCAAACAACAACAAACATTAAAACCAAGATGACACATTTTCCAACCGCCACATCTACGAAACAGGAAAGGACACGTGACACGTGACTGACAGTCAAATTTATCCTGTATTCCACAGTAAAGGAATGTAACGACCAACTTTACTAACTAATTAACACTAGAGGGAAGAGTGTACTTGTGTACGAGCCAGTGTTCGCGACGTGCCAGATAATGGAAAACGGTGAGACTATGGCGCCCACAATTCCGCAACTAATCATTTGGATCCATCGACTTAATGTGGGTTCTAACTTACTTTAATGTTACGATGAATTTTGGTTAAATTACTTCTTGGTACGTTGATCGCTATTTTGTAAGTGCCTCTTTAGTACTGTATAGGTTACTGTAAGCTATTCGATTTCAATAATGTAACAAAAATATTTTAGATAACTATTTTTACATGACCATATTTTTGAGTAATTAACACGATGATTTAGATTTAATCATCGTGTTACTGACTCAAAGATATGGTTAGGCATCAAGGACATGCCGCTTAGCGGTTAGGGTACCTAATTACTAGCGGCCGGTCACAATTTATCCACGGATTTGCAAATTAGTGACACATATTTGACATATTTTGTATGGAACTTATGTCAAATATGCATTTCTAATCTTGGAGATTAGATATGCATATTTGAATTGATCAGATATTAAATTCAACAGTTAGTCAACAGATCAGTTCAATTTAATTGTGTAATTATTAAAAATTAGCAGGATAGTAGTTTTAACAGGATAAAGCTTTCGAAAACGTATCCACAGTCTTGCTAAAAATACAACCGTAAAAGTTTGTGAAGATATACGTATGAATGTGTGTTACTCTGTCACGCAAAAGCTACCAACGTATCTTAATGATACTTTGATTGAATTTTGCTGATACGTCAGCATTGTGTACCCATAGAGTACGTTCGCCATAACTTTATTAATATAGCTGTATAAAATTTGTTGCAAATAGAATAAAAAGGCGCTGTAGACAAAACTCGCAGCCGACATTGACGTCAACATAAACACATAGCTTTACATAACAAATTGCATATTGCACCCAACGGCGTGGACGGGGGGAGTGACAAATAACGTTCATAAAATAACACTGAGTGTCTGCCCACTTTTCTATCAGAAGCAGGAATCTTTTTATCCCTGTTTCATAAAACATATTAATAGGACCAAAGTGCACATAAAATCGGCAACTGTTGCGACTATAGACCTGCATAGTGTATTGTTTTGCATCCGTAGTACAATGTCATCAAAAACTAAAGATTCGTGATAAATGAAAACGTTCCTTTTAGTAACTACTAAGATCTTTTACTGACGTCTTCAAGATGGTAACTCAAATAAGGAGCTCATGCGCCGCTTCTTGAGCAGGCGGAGAATTTGAACTCCAATCTACAGGCATTAACGGCCTGCATGACAGATACTGCCTAAACCAAGGCAGAGTCTGTCAACGTCCTATATCGGAAGACGACACGCGAGGGGCGTCCTACGTGAGCGACTGAACGCGAACGCGGTTACAAACGCAATCCGAGCAAATTCAATATGCGGTGCGGTGCGACGCAGCGTCTCTGTTCTACGTGCGCGCCAATCGTCCGACAATATCAACGACCTGTGTCGGTCGCCGTTCAGTTCGCGCAAAAATATCAAAACAATTGATCGCGTTCAGTTCAACTCGAGCTGCGCCGCATCGCACGTTATGTGCATTTGGTAGAGATGTAAAGAACTCGAGTCTTTTAAGTCCTAAATTTTAGGCTCAGCTGACAAATTGCACAGCTCGACTCGTTACAACAAGACCCCCGGACTAGAACACTTAAGTTTACATAGAGACTCGAGCGCAACATGGCGCTCAGGTCATGATTCGAGCTCGAGTCGTTTCACGCGACGAGTCGCGCTCAAGTTCTTTTGCATTTGGAGTTCCTTTATAAATAAACAGGGAATAAAATATAAGTCGGAATAAAAATAATATAGGAATATGATGCCTAAAGGTCATACCTAAACGTCACATTTAGCATGTTGCCACATGAACTATGTCTAGTTATTTTTAAATAAATCAACCTTGATACGCTCAAGACTCGAGCTCTTTTTAAGACTCGAGTTCTTTTTGAGACGTGAGCTTCTTTTTAAGACTCGAGCTCTTTTTGAAATACGAGTTCTATTTTGGCGCTGGAGTTTTCGAGAAAGGACTGGAGCTCGGCTCGACTCAAGGCTCTGAGTTTTGTTAGTACACCGAGTCTTGTAAAATTGAGCCTATCGAATTAAGACTCAAAGACTCGAGTTCTTTACATCTCTAGCATTTGGTCACGTAGGCCACGTCAATAGGTATCGTCTACTTGTTGTTTCCGCACCTCGCCGCATCGCCTTCCTATCTAGGCCGCTCACGTAGAACGCCTCGTAACATGCATACTTTGCTGCGACCCCACTGAGAACTGTAGATCTATGCATTACTTTTTTAAATTACCTAACGGACAGCTGAGTGCAGTAAAGTTCTTGTTTCTTTTTTTATGATGAATAAGGCTTACCTTAGCTGAATATGACATCAATTTTTTTATTAATATAAAACATAACTTCTACACTCGGCAGCATTGACGACCGGTTGGCGCCGCGGGAGTGTAAGCGACTGCTACGCCGAAGGTCGAGGGTTCGATTCCCGCTCAAGTCAAACATTTGTGTGCATGAACATGGATGTTTGTCTTGGTCTAGGTGTTTCTATGTATAATATGTATGTATTTACAAAAAAAAGTATATATGTATGTTTATCCATTATCTAGTACCCATAGTACAAGCTTCTGCTTAGTTTGGGACTAGATGGTGCTGTGTGAATGTGGTAGAATATTATATTATTATTATTATTCTTCTCAATAGTTCTTGGCCCTTTTAACTGCAATGAGACCACTTAAGATCACGTCCCATGCGCTCATTAAGGCACGTACCTAATTGAGAAGCGCCTTACTAACCGCAGCCGGTAGATAGCGCTGGTCGTTAACATTTATCCTACACTTGTTATAAACGATTCTTGTCGTCAAGGCGAGAATTAAACTACATAACGGTGCTATGGTTATACCTTCTTTGGTGAGGTTGTGAGTGTCTTATCTGTACATCTTGTGAGTGTTTCAAAACGATTATGTACCAAGACGGTTCATTACCTTGTGTTGAGATAGTGCGAGCAGTACCACCAAGTTATATTTTACGGGCAGGCGCGCGCGGCACCTTTGAGGTTACACCGCGAGCTGTGTTACTACAAAGGTGCCACATCCGGCTGCGAAATCACTCATCGTGGGCAGCGGGCTTAATAATAATTAATTCGTAAGCACAGCAAATTTCTTTTCTATTACCTTACAAAAATAAAAAATGAAAGATTTTTCAAGTGATCGTCGTACGACTTATTATGCACGTAGTCAAAATTCCACTTGTGCGAAGACGCCTTAAACGGACCACATTACAAGTGAAGCAAATAATATTTCCATTGCTAAACAGCGAGACGAACACTTAAATAACTACGCCCATAATGTACTATCAGCCCTTTAATTTGGTTTTGCCATAGTTGAGTAAAAATTACAAGCCATAAAAACAAATACTGCCATCTTACACGGACCGTGCTGCGTTAACATGACGGATGAAAAACGATTGCATGTAGTGGGGTGGGAACGAGTGCTAAGATGGATGCGTAATGTGACAAGAACGAAGGAGTTTAGGAATGGGTTTAATAAGAACTTGTTTGCTACCATTGTTGTATAAAAAAGTGTAGTTTGGAAGCGCCCGCCAGGGACGGGAAAGTTGTGGGTAACCGTCTGACATAGTGCGGGCAAATGAAGCTATGATAAAGAAAATGTGTTGAAAAATAAACGAATGATGTCTTTACAAACAGAAGGAATATAATAATATAAATTTTATAAAATAATTTATAAAATAAAAGAAGTTTATAGAAATAAATGGCTTTTCTATTCGTGGGAACGCTATGGGAACTGAAAATTATACTCGTATTTCTCCAGACGGCGGCGACGCGATTCGCAACCCATCACGTCTCGTTTCCCGCGAGGGCGAAAAGCGGCCTACGGAAAGCCGGTTTGCAACATTAAATGTTGGAGGAGGAGTGGATGGTAAATTGAATGAAGTATGCCAGATGATGAATGATAGAAAGATTGATGTTCTATGTGTGAATGAGACAAAAAGAAACGGTTGTGGTCTCACCAAGCATGAAAACTACACGGCTTATTGGTCTGGGGTAGACAGTACCACCAGAGCCTGCAAGGGAGTTAGTTTAATACTGTCTGCGCGAATGAATGAGTGCGTTAAGGAATTTGAATGTGTAAATGCTAGACTATTGTGAATGAGAATGAAAGTAGGACTTACTCGTCTCTTTATTGCAGGGGTTTACGCCCCGGTCAATATAGTAGCGGGTATGTCACAGCGAGAACAAGACGAAAGGCAGGAATTTTGGGGGAATTTAAGAGTGATTTGGAGGAAATGTTAGGATAACGAAAGATTGATCTTGTTAGGTGATTTCAATGGATGGGTAAAACGAGATGGATTTGAAAGGGTTTTAGGTGGATTTGGTGATGAGAGTGTGAATGAATATGGAAAAGTATTGCTTGAGGTTTGTTTAGAGTGGAGCCTTTGTGTGACAAACACCATGTTTGATCACAAAAGGATACACATGTATACGCGTGAGGCTAAAAATGTTTAGAAGAAGCATGATTGATTTTGTAATTGTAGATGAACGTTTGAGAATGAATGTGTTAGATACAAGGGTGTATCGAGGGATTGGCATCTACACAGACCACTTCTTGGTGATGAGCCGGATAAGTGGACTCTTTAAAGGATGGCGACACCGAGAACATAATGAAAATAGGGTCTTGGAAAGAATAAAAGTGGAAAATCTGCAAGAGAAATATGTGAAAGATGAGTATAAGCGAAGATTGATAGCAAGATTTCAGAGGTTCGATGGCATAAATGATATGGAAGAATTATGGCAATCTTTTATAGAAGAGATAGTATGTGTAGCGTCTGAAGTATGTGGTGTGATCAAGAGAAGGAAACTACGAAAGGTTAAGAATACATGGTGGGACAAGAATGTACAATCAGCAGTGTCAGAGAAGAAGAAAGCGTGGTTAGATTGGTTAGCTGCCAGAGCAACTGAAAGAATAAGAAAGGCAACGAGTGATAACATAGATGAAGTAAAAAAGGAGTTTGTTAGGTCTAAAAGAATAGTGAAAGAAATTGTAAAAAGGAAGAAAGAGGAAAAGAAATATGAGTTAGATGGCAGATTATCTGAACATTGCCGGAGAAACATAAAGTTTTTCTGGAAATCCGTTCATGCAGTTCAAGGAAGAACTCAATCCTCAGAATACACGACAATCAGAGACAAGAATGGAAAGATACTGAATGGTGAATCATGCGTGCTGAAAAGATGGAAGGAGTATTTTGAAGGTTTATTTGAAAGAACGGCGATAGAGACATCGATCGACGAAATGAATGGTAATAATAGCAATGATGAAAGCGATATTGCTGTGGATGAGATTGTGAAGGCGTTGGGCAGTATGAAATTAGGTAAGGCTGCAGGATATGATAGGATTGCAGTTGAAATGCTGAAGGCTGGACAGGGCATCATAGTTGGTCAGCTGCAGCGCTTATTTAACTTGTGCTGGAGCAGCGGCCAAGTACCTAGGAAACGGCTTGCAACAAGACTGCAAGAACTATAGAGGCCTTCTCAGCATTGTTGGCAAACTGTATGCGAAGGTACTGATTGAAAGAGTTATGGAAGTAACCGACAAGAAAATATGAGATGTACAAGTAGGATTCCGAAAGGGTATGAGGTGTACGGATCCAGTCTTTTCCTTGCGGTGCATAGCTAAAAAATTCTTAGCCAAAGATCAAAAGGTCTATTGCGCATTCGTGGATTTGGAAAATGCTTACGATAAAGTGGTGAGGAATAAAATGTGGTCGGTACTGTCTATATATGGGGTGAACAGCAGCCTCATACGAGCTCTGGAATCCCTTTACGAAGATTCTAGAGCTTATGTGAGGATAAATGGGTCGTACACGGATTGGTTTACTATCGAGACAGGTGTTAAACAGGGATGTGTAGCGTCGCCGTGGCTGTTCAACCTCTTCATGGACAGTTGTTTGCAAGATTTGAAAAATAGTGACTGTGGATTAAGGATGAATGAGTTACTTGTCAAATGCCTCCTTTATGCTGATGATCAGGTCATACTTGCGTCTTCAGCGGAGGAGTTGCAGGAGATGGTAACAATCATGCATGGTGCGTTAGAGAGGAAAGGAATGAAAGCGAATGTAAGTAAAATGAAAGTTATGGTTTTTGAAAAGGAGGAATGCGTTACGGCTTGTAATGTTATGATCAATGAACAGCAAGTGGAGCAAGTGAATGAATTTGTATATTTAGGTACGCTGTTTACAAGAGATGGTAGGAATGTAGAAGATATTGATAGAAGAGTTGATGCAGGTAATAGAGTGAATGGAGCTCTGAAGGCGTTTATGAATAGCCAAAACGTGTCCAAAAAGGCACGTTTGGCTGTGCATAGAGGGGTGTTAGTACCTACTCTTATGTATGGTAGTGATAGTTGGGTATGGCATGGTGTTCTTTCTAATATATTAATAAACCGCTTAGCCTTAAGTTTGATTTTATGTAAAAAGAGTATTATAATGTATCTGTGTTTTTTTTGATAAATAAATTGAATTTAAAAAATTGAAATTGAATTTATGGTAACAAGTTTGTAGAGTAGTTAAAGTGACGGGTTATGAATGCCACTACCCCATTTCGTTCCATAGGTTTCGTAAGAGGAAACTAAGGAGAATACACTAAGCAAATAGTATCTTTGCGAACGGACGGAAATCTCGACATCAAACGCTGTTACTACCCATCCCGGTGGCGTGATGAAGTCAAATTTTATTCTCCTATTAACTCATTTAAGAGTCCCACATTGGACTGAGAAAGCCCTTATTACGAAGGCCATGAACTCGAGAGATAAAAAAAACAGTGACGTATTCGCGCATTCTGATTATTTCTCCATAATGCGACACAGTGTTTGATATAGCTTCACTATACTCAATAATATAATATTATGAAGATAAAGTATGACTTCACTAGTCCCAGTAATCGTGGCCTCAATGTAGTAGTGTGTAGTGCATGTCGTGCATTAAAACCGACTATCCCGGCCGAAAGTTTCATATTTCACTGATCTACAACAGACGTAGCACGTATTAACTTGAATTAAAGAAACGAACTATGCAGCAGATAACATTTAATTTTGTACGTTCTATATATCCCGCTATACTTTAAACGGCTATGACTATCTGCATGACCATACTTAAGGTGCTGACTTACGGCCATTTTCCATATTCTAACTATATATACTATATAATCTTCGAATATTGAATTCCGTAGTTAATCAGCTCTCGCTAAAATGCTCGAAAAAACGCTCGGTAAAACGCTCTCGGATATTTTTCTATAATAGTCAAGCGAGTTTTGGTGATTGGCTGAATCTTAAATGACCAGAAGAAATGGACATACACAGTAATATTTTCAAACTAAAAGTTTCTACTTTCAGTTGGATTCAGCGAAAAGCTCTTATGTGAATGTCGCAAATAGACACTTTATTTATGTAAATATAAAAAAGCTGAGCATGCACATATTTGTCATTCTACGTTTAAAATGGCCTAACAAAAAAGGTCAGCTATCCTCACTACAATACATAACTTATATGAAGCTAGTTCTTCCAATACGGAAACTATAATAAGAAAGCATAAATTTAGCGAGAACAGCTGCGTCTCTACAACTCTTGCTCCCTTCGAAGTCGGTACTTTCAAGAGCCCGCTTGCGAAAACTTGAGCCCTGCTCCCGGCAATAGTTATCACTTATTTAAATACAACCTGTATTTTACTTTACTCGGCCTTTAAGTTCTACGAGCTCTGATCTAGTTAATACGAAATTCATAAAATATTCAATACACTTGTTGTCTTGATGTTCATAGTTTCGCATTTGACACAATTGTAGTAATGCAGCAATGGCGTGCTTTTATCGGGCGCCTCGCCATATTTTCAGTGATATCAGCCTTGTTTAGAATTATTCCCACCAAATAGGTATAATAATTTAGTTGCACGCGATAAAGACCCGCAAAGAGCTATGGTAGATTTTTAGTTCAGTGCACTAAAAGCAACTTAAAAACTCATTACAACCAAAATTCATGAAATATTTTAATACGATTTTCTATATTTTAGTCTAATTTAGATAAGGCTAGGTAAAAAAGTATAAAATTAAAAATAGCTATTATGTTAATATTGATTGCCGGCTTTTCGTAATGGCCATTTCTTTGATTTGTCAGAAAGCCACAAGGTTGCCAGAGCAAATAATTATTTTTCTAAGATAGAATCATGAATGTTTTTTTATAGATTAAGAGAATTAAATAGTTAATTAATATTAATAATACATTTTTTTTGCTTGTTACGTTTATTTCTATGCGGATTTTAAATAAAGTACAGTTTTAATAACTTCTTTCGACATTTAAAGTAAAACTGGGCGCTGGCTAAAAGATGGCCATTCAGAGCTATAAAAAAAATACAACATGACAGTTGACATTTCGATTTTTTTCACATCATCTCGCTGTCGCCCGCGCTTGTTTGTTTGTGTTCTGAGTGTTTTCCCTGCTTTTCCCCTGTTTTCAGTATTCTTTTTGACCCGGATTGCCCAAGGACTCTGTTTTCGCTTCTTGTTATATGACTCAAACTGTTTATGGACTCTGATATTGCCTCTTTGTGACTTGTGCGTGCTTAAGGATTCCGATACTGCCCTGTTTCTTGGATATTGTTTTGTACCCGGTTTCTACAGCCAAAATGAGTGTTCGTGGTCGTGGCCACGGCAGTTGAAGTCCGTAGGGAACATAATATAGAAACAACTGAATATAATCTCAGAGACAGTGATGACGCTATTTTAATAAGAGGTAGAATAAAATCAAGACACATAAGTCGGAAACAATATTATGTTTATGTTTTGATTGAAAATATATACCTGGACGAATAGGAATCACTGAATATTGCTGTAGTTGCCTCGTTGGTCGGCGTACGCTAGGATGTTGCGCTCATGTAATGATCATCGTTTGGTATTTGGGATGGGCTAGACATCAACAAAATATCTTTGCACCAGCTGCCTTTTTAGATGATGTGCTAGTTATAGAGGATGATGAATAATAAAATATTGCAAAATCTAATGTATTGTAATCTTGTGTTTTTAATATTCACCTAACCATTATTCATACATTAGGGAACCTGAAACATCTTTTTATCCTTGGTAATCCTATGTAAGTAACACGTTAAGAAACCGTCGTCGGCTCACTATTTTACACGACTGCCCAAAAAAGTAGTGTAAGTATTGTTTTTTTTATAATCATAAATCATATTTCATTGCACCATGAAATAAAAATAAACATACGGTTATCCGCAATAGGCTTCGTCAAAATGTCACAGAAAATTGCAATATGAAATGTATGTGAGTTTCTTTATTCCACCATAACTTCTAAATGGCTGAACCGATTTCGGTGAGTGGGCTATTGTTGGAATCCTCACGTGACATAGGCTATATATTTTTTGGGAAATCAGTCGTGTTTTATTTTTCTTTTATAAAACGTTCAGTATGTAAATAAATAGTCAATATTGATAGCATATGTTTAAAGCTGCATAAGAGCATCTGATTTTAACGACTGATATCTATGTATGTCATGATAACAGACTGGTCTCTCTATGCACAGAGGAGCTTAAGACAAATCCAAGTGGTGCCCACACCTAGGGTTGCTTAACTTGCGTAATCGTTAATAATGTTTACTAGTGGGCATAAATAGTGTTATGCTATCGAGCTCCTACAGTATTATATACCAATAAATTATTATTTGATGCAGCAAGATACTAAATAGATGGTTATTAATGACATAACCTATAAAACTTCTAAGCATAATAACTCAAAAACCTGACCTCCTACAGTTACGATTTTTTTAACTTTAGAATCAGCAATATATATATTCTAGCAAACAAGGTATATTTCATTTATAGATGCAAAATTTGGCGATTAACTAAAATGATGTATGGGAAGCTGCCATAACTCTTTATTTTGTATTATTCCCACAGTTGAGCACGGGTCTCTTCTCGTTATGAAAAGGGCTAAGAGGTGGACTATGCCACCATGTTGGCCTAGTGTGGGTTGATATATTTTAAGCGTCTTTTGAAAACAGAATTCTCAGAGATATACTACATGCACTTGAAAAAATTAGCAACCAAATAAGTTAATATTTAATAAGACATCTACAATATTTTGAGAAAGTTATATAATCTTCTTTAAATTATAGCGTAGACTCTTATTTATTGCTATTTTAAGATAATGTATATGCGACCCACAGACAATTGGAGCTCATCAATAGTTATTTTATAGAGAAGTAGGGAAGGGCCAGGTTGCTAATTTTAGTTGTATGTATCGATTTTTAAGTTCCTATTTATCAATGTAGCATGGAATCTTACGTTTTTCGAGTAATTAAAGTGTTAATTTTAATAAATATCTAAAAATTGAACATTATGATAAAAAAAGTCGGTCTCGAGATTGTTTTATTTCTTTGCATTTTCTGAGAACGTTTACCTTAGTAATGTATATTTTATTCACACCATTAGAAAGTAGAGATTTCAACGAACAAAACGCCGAACAATTTAAAACAAAAGCTGATATATTGACGTGTGAATTTTCAATTGAAAATTAGGGTTTTATTTTGATATTAAGTCAAAATCAGGCGTAAAAATAAATATTTTAAATAAAAAACATTAACAGTGTGTTTGGAACATAAAAAGGCAAGTTTTCACCAAATTTCGTGTAAAAGAAAAATCTATTGTAAAAGTTTAAAATAAAATACCAAAAACTTGGTTATTTGAATTTTTCACATAAATTATGAAGTTGTGTGAATAAAGTGTAAATAAAAAAGTTGTAGATCTTTTTATTACCTACAACTTTGCCATTGACGTTTTTTCCGTAAGACTTGTAGTTTTGCTGGTAATCGACATAAACCCTTTTTTACCCTTAAAATCGCAACCCCATCCACTTCCCGACCTCAGATCGCCCGTAATTTATTTTTCCTTTAATGATCGCTATATTCTCTTCCTTCCCCAATGGGTTTCATCCTACTGTAATTTTATTTTACTTTTTACCGTTTCTAACGTATCTGCACGTGTCTATATAGGCATATATACTACATAGACTCGCTATCGTGACAACAGCGCTACCTACCGTGTCAAATTGTAGTCTATATGTAGCGCTATAAAGTTCTCTACCTTGCATTGAAAGTCTCATTTTCTATCGGTTCAGCCGTTCCAGAGATTACCCCGGACAAACAGAAAGACAGACAGACAGACAGACAGACAAAAATGTTAAAAAGGGTTGTTTTGGACTTAGAATCGTGTAACTAACTACATGCACTTGAAAAAACAGTTATTTTGAAATCACAAACAAACACTTCAATTTTATTTATATGTTTAGATAGATGTATAGATGAGTAGAAGAAGTTAAGACTTGTTATTGCGACAACAGCGCCAAATACCGGTTCAAGTTGTAGCCTATATGTAGCGCTATTAAGTCCTCTACCTTGCAGTGAAAGTCTCATTTGAATCGATACAGCCGTTCCAGAGATTACCCCGGACAAACAGAAAGACAGACAGACAGACAAAAATGTTAAAAAGGGTTGTTTGGACTAAGAATCGTGTAAATAACTATATGCACTTGAAAAACATAGTTATTTTGAAATCACAGACAGACACTTCAATTTTATTTATATGTATAGATGTATAGTCTATACTATACATCTATACATATAAATAAAATTGATTGAAACTCATCTATATGAGTAGAAGAAGTAAAGACTTGTTATCGCGACAACAGCGCCAACTACCGGGTCAAATTGTAGCCTATATGTAGCGCTATAAAATCCTCTGCATTGCAGTGAAAGTCTCATTTGAATCGGTTCAGCCGTTCGAGAGATTACCCCGGAAAAACAGAAAGACAGACAGACGACAGACACACAGACAGACAAAAATGTTAAAAAGGGTTGTTTTGGACTTAGAATCGTGTAACTAACTATATGCACTTGACAAAACATAGTTATTTTGAAATCACAGACAGACACTTCAATTTTATTTATATGTATAGATGAGAAGAAGAAGTAAAGACTTGTTATCGCGACAACAGCGCTGACTACCGGGTCAAATTGTAGCCTATATGTAGCGCTATAAAGTCCTCTACCTTGCAGTGAAAGTCTCATTTGAATCGGTCCAGCCGTTCCAGAGATTATCCCGGACAAACAGAAAGACAGACAGACAGACAGACGGACGGACAGACAGATAGACAGACAGACAAAAATGTTTAAAAGGGTTGTTTTGGACTTAGAACCGTGTAACTAACTATATGCACTTGAAAAAACATAGTTATTTTGAAATCACAGACAGACACTTCAATTTTATTTATATGTATAGATTATTTGCAAACTTAAAGCATATTTTACAAAAGCAAGACGGAAACCAGCGGAAAATATAATTTCTTTCAGTTACTGCTAAGGAAATGACATCGAGGTAATTAACTGTAGTCTAGTTAACTAACCGCTATTAATTCTTCTAGATTTTAGGTACATTGTAATAGTTAAATAAAATGCTAACTTAAAATTATACTAAACAAATAACTTTATATTTATAAATTCTTCTTCTAAATGTAAAAGTTTGTTTGTTCATTTGGTTTAACTGTCAAGTCAAAACAAAGCAACTGATCGATGTGATTTTAGTTGTGGAGATAGTGGAAGAGCTAGACTATATATCACATTTTTTTGCCATCATTGGCAGATTTGTAAGTATTTAGTATTATCCACTATGGAGTATAACAAATATTTTTCTAAGAGAAGCCTGTAGACAAACGAGGAATTTACCTATTTCAGTTCAGTAGCAAATTATTTCTTTTTTTGTAATTTTTAACTGTATTTGTACTATTAAGTTTACATAAATGGACCAATGTAATATATAAATAGTATTTATATATTATACGACTTCCATAATAGCAGTATTTATTAAATACTGCTACTATGGAAGTAGTAAATGTACTATATATTATGCGCCTTATGTAGTTGTCCGTAAGAAACTAGTAAACCTCACAGTCATTAGTAGATAGTTAATAGAATTCTGTTGATTCATTGGCTCCAGCCACACCCGTTCCAATCCAATATGCTATTGGCCAATATTGCTCGTATTATAAAATAGGAGATTGGTGCCTAAAGAAACATCTTTTGACCACCCGTCTAATGTTCATGTTGCTTTTTAACATTCTAAAAGATAAAATGATTTAGCAAATTTAGCATATTTAAAGCATAATATCGAGAATGAAGCTTAAAATTCCTTCTTATTTTTGCTAAGCGTTTTGTATACTTCTTTACGACTGGCATATTACAAGCTCGTACTTTAAACTATGCATATATTATGAAAAGAATGCATTGTCCAAATTTCATGACTCTTACTTCAATCTGTTTTCAAATATAGATACAATACGATATACATTCGCAAACATTGTACCAAAATGTTAGTCTACATCGCAGACAATACGCCTAGTTTTATCGTAAAGCGTCACATAATGAATATTTATCAAACATCATAAACGCGGGTCCTATTCATACATGACAGTCTTTAGGGATTAAAATTACTTTGTAACGTGTCATCGTTCGACGAGATACGCGACAACGATACGTTGGTTTCAAATTTCAAAAGGTTTTCGGTTTTCTTTTTTGAAATATATAATTTTATGTTTAGTTTTAATTAGTTTCATTTAAGTTTTATCCGTTGTTACTCTTTTGGACTTATCTGTTTCGAGTATTGTGTTGTAAAACTTTGCAACTACAGAGACTTGTACAATCAAACAAGGCGGCGCTGGACCAGTTTAAAAAAAACCTTTGGCTTGCTCATAGACACACTAGAAACTAGTTTTGTATACGAGTGTCAATGTGCCTGTAAAGTAGCACTGGAAGCGATGATGTCTGGCTGTGCGATTTTGCACCACAATTTCTACTTACATTCCATAACTGGGTCTTTATAAATTGCATAAAAGAAAATGCTTTCCAGTGCCTATGACTACGACAGTCATTCACATGTCGTTCACAAGATGGAAAGCAGTACAAAATAGTATTTCTGTCAATTATTACTGAGAAAATGACTTGAAGGTAATTAACTTGTCTTGTGAACCAACCGCTACTTTCACTAGTTTTAGACTTTGAGATATATACCTACTGTGAAGATGAGAAATAATGCCGTACTAAATCTGTACAACATTCTTAAAATTCTAAAAAATATAATTTTAATTATTTCCATTCAGTTATAAATGTTTCAGGTTTCGTCTTTACCAATAATTTATTTGTAAGTAGTACGATTATGGTATATGGTAATATGCAATAACACATTATGTACCTTATGTAGTATCTCTACCATAATCTTATTCATTCTTGAGCAGGTAGTTAGGTAATAGAAATCTGTTGTATGTTATTCGTAACTAAGAGATTAAGGACACGATGCGTGACTACCCCTTTTCATTCCGTAGGTATCATTAGAGACGATGTAAGAAAAAACACGAACAGTACCTAATGGACATAAGCTTCATACAAAATATGGCAAATATGTAGGTATCTCTAGTAGCCAATTTTATCTATATAGTTCAAATATTATCTATCTGTGAGGAAATAGTATTTTTGGAAAAAGACAAGCAACTCGACAAGCCTGCATCAAAACCAAATCCTTCTATTGACTCCCAATACCATTGTGACGTACAGTTATATTCAGCAGTGGACTGCACTGGGCTTTTACGGCCGACTCAACTTCGATCTGTGTGGCAGCCTTGAACTCTTTCAAGGCCTCCAACCTCCAAGGCCTATATCCAGCAGTGAACGCCTCTCTGCTGATATGTTAAAGGCGCTTAAACGTAATCATAGGCAGGAGAATTTTAAATGCTTAAACCATTATCATCATCAGCCTGTATCAGTCCACTGCTGGACGTAGGCCTCTCATATGGCGCGCCAATGAGCTCGGTCTTCAGCTTTCCTCTTCCAATCCCTGCCCGCTGCCCTACGAATATCATCGCCCCAACTGGCTACAGGACGCCCTACACTACGTTTGCCGAGAGCTTAAACCATACTAACAGAAAATCTTACAGTAAGGATATAGTAATTGTATTCATCTACCATGAGTACTGTTAGTTTGTCACTCGCAAAACGGACGTAGGTAGTATGCTATAAGCGATAATATGTTACAACAATTAAACAGTGTTGTCCATTTACTACGGAATTCAATATTCGAATTACAGATAGATCTGTAGATTTTAGATTCGTTTTTGACAATTTTTGACATAAATTCCATACAAAATATGTCAAACACGAATCTATAGTTCGAATATTGAAAATAGCCGTTAATGGGTAACGAGCATTAAAACTTTGTTTATTGTTTTTTATAAACTCTGTATATTTTACTCACTATGCATAAAAATGTTATATCACTAGGTTCTGTAAAATAGACCGAATCACAAGCCCTCGATTCGACTAAGAAATATACTAGTTAAATAAAGGTCAAGAAATGAAACTCAGCAACTGGTATTGACCTTTTGTGACACACCCTTTGTATTGCGATGGGAACACCCATTATAAATATTTTAACTATAGTGTAAGTAACGAGGGACCAGAGCATAAGATTTTACTTATAAACCGGTAGTTTTCTTGTCCAACCAGCAGGAGTAATTTACTTTAGGTAGTTAGTTTCAGAGGTTACCCAAATCGAAAATAGGTTCTATTATTTCCTGGAGGAATAATAATGGCAACGTATTTTATGACATTACGCGAATCGAAATTGATACACAGATAGCGTACATGAAAATTATCATAATCTCCAAAAACAATAAATATACCTCCAAGCAAAAGAAGGGGGGTGTTCAAAACCCTGTCATTCAATAGGATTAGGGTGAGTATAAAGATATTATTTATACATTATTATGATGCCGATGATACAAAATGAGGCTCAGTAATGCGAATGGATGGATTTTAAGGCTCCGAATATCCGGAAAGCTTAACGGGGTTTTTATACTTTACTGTAAGTACGGTCCGACCTGCTAATTCAGCTGAGCAGTATTATCGGTGTAGACTAGCCAAGAACGAGTCTTTATATTTATTTTGAAACACTTTCTGATATCATCATTTATTTATTTTGCCTTAGAGCCCAGATGAAGTCTAGAAGGCAGACCGCCTTCTAGTCTAACCAGATATGACAGAATATTAACTTCTCCACAGAGCGACTGCCGATTTAAACTCCTACTAGATAAACATTTTTTTTAAACTAATGCTAGACTAAAATCGATAATTATTGTTTGTTTAATATCTTCTTTGATTTTATATACAAATACCTAAGAAAGAAAACGTATCCGAAAAATTCACACGTGCCTGAAATTGAATATGTATTTTGAGGCTTTTCAAATTGGGTCCGACTAATCGTGCATTGTGATGTAAACATTACTTCAGTTGCCGCTCCAATAATATCGGACAACGATGGCTTACTAATACATGCAAAGAATTAATACGGGTATACATAAGTAATGATCAAATTTACTGAATTCAATTTCTCGTTAAACAAGATTTTCGGTGAACCGGATTTTGACGTGGATTACATTACCCGTTATGTATGCAAACTTTGTTATAATACATTGAAGTGGATTTTGCATATTAATGGAGTGATTATGAGAATGCTGTCAAAAACGATCATACTGCCTACTACTATTATTAATGCGAAAGTTTTTGAAAATAGAAGAATGCTTCTCTCTCTCTCTAAACCATAGAACGAATTTAAATGGAATCGCGTGCAATTTTCGACATTAAAATAACATAGAGGCTACACCCCTGTGGTGTACCCACAGGAGAGGTGAGACCCACGCGGGCAGAGCCGTGGGCAGAACCAAGTTTTATTTCAAAAGAAATTTGCACAAAAGGCAAATAACGTCAATGAAGCCACAATAGCCTAATCATCAATAAGTCAATAGAATGATACTAATTGGACCGCCGTTACGATGACATAGGGAATAATTGTCAAGAATAACTTCGCAAGCTTCATTATCCTTCGCAATGTTTCAGGGGCAAGTCAACAAAACGCTAAAGTATTTTAACCCATTTTTAATTGTTGACATGTAGCATTAGTTGGACCTAAACGAGAGAAGCTTATAAAAATGTGTGAAAATAAGTCTTGAATCAAGCTACAGTTTTAGTTTCTGTATAAGTAATAACATAGCTTCTTCACATTAAAAGCACCCAGAAACTTTATAGGTTTATTCGGTTAGTAATCCTAACGAAACTAGTTGGGCAAGTAGTCTGTACTAAACTTTGTTCTTTACCTATAGACTGTTTGGCGCTAAGTTCAGCGAATTCTGGAAAACAACTCGGTAACTCGGTGTGAATAAAACTTACTATTGGTTTTTGTATAGACCTTTTGTGAAGCGCATTTCTTGGCAACTAGGTCTTTGATATAATTCTTAATTCACGACCTCGGTGCCAGAAACTGGACTTACATGATCATCAGTCTTGTTTGTTATCGGATCCATTGCTGGACGCAGACTTTTCCTCATTATGGAAAGGGACAATAATCCACCTCACTGGGCAGATATGGGCTGGTAGTCAACAGTGAACTCTCAGTCATGTTAGTGTTCTGTCTCACAAGGCTTTTGTTCACCGTATTGCAAGCAATTATTAACAATTTAATACGTAGCTTCATAATTTCGAAAACTCAGTGGTGCGCTCCATGTGTTTGAAGACGAAACCGCCTGCGTTGCAGTCTGTTAAGCTCTTTGCTGGGCTTAAAAGGCAGCAATAGGGGAGTGAGTATACCAACAGACTGCCATGCAGATAGTATCGGGATCGAATCCACGGCGAGCACCACTAACTTTTCGAACTTATGTGGGTATTCACTTGTTAATTATCGCTTGCCCAGTGCCTCGGAGACCCCGTTGAATCGTTGGTTCCAGCTGTCATAAAGACCTTTGACAGTCGTTACGGGGATTCAGTACCCTTAAATAAACTGATACCGCTCTAAACCATGAAATATGGCTAACCCTTTATAATAATAATAAATAACATCCTGATTCTGTATTAGAGAATAATACCCAAAAAAATTACTTACCGATAAGACCATACATCATAATAGACCAGATATTACCATCCACAATAAATTAGATAATACAGCTCACATAATTGATATTGCAGTCCCAAACACCCACAACTTGATGAAAACAATAACAGAAAAAATCAATAAATACTCTGATCTAAAAGAAGAAATAGCAAGAATCTGGAAAGTCAATAAAGTTTATATAGTGCCAATTGTAATATCAACCACAGGCGTCATGCCTAAATATTTACACCATAGTTTGAAAATGCTTGATTTACCACCAAAAACTTACATTAACATCCAAAAAACAGCTATTGTAAATACTTGCAGAATAGTGCGAAAATTTATGCAAATTGACGAAACCGAACCTCAACACATAGACCAAAGTCCCACAGACATTTCTTAAATGACCTTTACTTGGTATATACCCGTAAATGTCATTAAAAACCGTTTTAATATATAGTAACAGTTCTCAAAATAATAATAATTATATTTTTAAATGTTTTTTTTTGTAAATTGTATATTTAAAAATGTAATTTTAATATGATAAATAAAGGAAATTTTAATAATAATAATTTATTTATCCTCAAAAATACAAAAAAGTATACTACAATTAGCCTTAAATTAGATTAATTGGTATAACTAGCCTAAAGTCTTACATTTAGTTTTACATAATATCATACATGGCTGAATAAACAATAGTGTACAAAAGGCTAAAATTAACTATTTGCACCATTGGCAAAAAAAAACTGAGATTGGGTTATAATACATCGGCTAACTGCTCGAACTAGGTTATACCTGTGTTTCGAGCTGACGCTTGATTATTACATAACGATACAAATGACAATAATATTTAATTGTATGCTATAGCGTATTATGCTTTGCGTATATATATTATATTATGCTTTGCGTTGGTCATACGGCAGTTGCTGTATAGCAAAGCTGATATTACGTCAAACCTAGTTAGACTAGCAAGCGGACCCCCGGCTCCTAGGAGAGAAATCATTGATGCAATTGGGATAACGATGAGTCTCTGGGCTATCGCTGCCTGTATTTGAATTTAAATAAATTTAATAATTGTTTGATTTGCGACTAGAATTCAACCCGCCACAGTAATTTCAGGTAAAGGCAGGGCGAATATTGCGCATGTCACTGAAAGTTCTCTTTATACGGTATTTTGAACCAGATGTACGTTTATCCATCGATAAATCATTTCTTAGAAATAAAACAGTGTATCGTCAACCACTAATAAAAAACAAAGGCTGCTGATTTTCACCAAAAACTTGCTGTCATACTGGTATGCTTGAGTTGTTAAAAAATAAATGCAAATGCTGTAAATTGATAAAAGAATCAAGGCAATTTGCAGACTAAAAATAAAGATATATTTCTATAGGCCTGTGAGACTGATAGTAGAATATATGTATTTACGTAAATGTGACTGTATTGTTCAGTGAATTGTATACAATGGTAAGACTTGTTAATATGATTTTTAAAATACAAATATAATTTGACTGTCAAGCCACATTATTGAGTTGTATTAGAATAAAATTGCAACGTCTTTAATATGAATCTATAATTTTGACATTTATCGAATTAAAGTAATGAAATCTAAGAAAAGAAGACAAATAGGATAAAAAGTATAACTGCTGTTTGTGTCATTTCCGTTAAAAGGTAGTTCAAGAATGCAGGGAAATAAATATTTTAACAACGGATAATTACGTTTATTTTAGCAAATATATCTAAACAACAGAGTAACAAAATGGGCTGAAGTTAAAGGAAAAGCAAAAGGACAAAAAATCCGAGTTACCATACAAATATTTTACTGATTATCTTGAATAGTGCTTCCTATTCAAGATAATAATAGTACAATATTTGTATTCGGAACTTACCATAAATCAACTCAACCAACAGACTCTAAATAAAATCGACAGAAATACTGTCTTAGCTAGTCAATTATCATCATATCAGCTTACAGTCCACTGTTGGACATTAATTAAGCCTCCCACAAAGCTCGCCATACTGATCGATCTCGAGCCGCCCGCATCTAACCGCAGCTAGTCAATGAAATATACTAATGAAGGACCTCTTAACATGATGGAGTGCAATTGAAACAGAGATGATGAGTTCCCTTCATGCCCGAATCACCCTTGTCAAGTGACGTACCCTTAAAACATTCCCTTTCTTCCTCCCCTTTGCCTTTCAACCCGATCAAATCATCGTTATTATGTGTTTTTATTAAACAGGGCTTGGTAATTATATTCGTCTGTACTGAAAACCTTGAAGCCAATGTTTAGTGGAATTTTCTCCAGTTTAGCATTCAGGGTCACTTGTAGTGACCCTGAATGCTAAACTGGAGGACGCTAAATTCCCACCCAGGACAATTACATTCTTGATGAGCACGATCAAATGATCTGTCTCGATTTTCGATGTTCTGTTAGATTCGTATTGATGTATGTCTGTACTAGTACGAGTATGTTTATCTGATTGTAATATTACAATCTACTATGTTTGGGATCAAGCGGCTGTGTGCTTGTTGTCCTAGGACCTTTATTATTGAAATTTACTAGAATATTTCAGTGCTGATTTTTTTAAGTATATAAAGTGTAGTTCTCTGAATGTACACACGGCAACACTGACACTTAGACCTTAGTACAGTTCTTATGGCGTATGAAATAAGTATTTTACTTACTAACTTCACTTTTTACTTACTAACTTTAACAAAATATAGTGGTAACCGAGGCCTTTAAGTGAAATTTATAGCACAACTTTTTTGTCGTTACGTGCATATGCTAACCGTTTCACATTGCCACCCGATTTCCAATACAACATTTTATTGGAAATTTTATTCAGATTTCGCATGAAGATCATATTTGCGCCTGAAATTTGAGACGTATCATTACCATATTCAAGTATTCTGATATCGTATGGTAATCATCTAAATAACTTATGTATGAATGTGTTTTCACGTATTTTTATATGCTGATTTTATCGAATATTTCTGTCAGATTGCAGCACGATTGTAATTATGTGTGATAATATTATTACAATCATATTTATTGTGTACTAATTTTACTTTTAATGGGATCGTTGATTATCTACAAAAATTATATATTACCAACATAGTTGAATATAAAACTATAATAAGTATCACATGAAACTATATTACGGTTGTCGGTATACTGTGAGGTGTCAAAACGGTTTACGGCCGTCCGTAGGTTTTGAACCGTTTTATTGAACTTTAGTATCGGTTTTGGCGCTTAGGGATATTAAACGGTATACCGATGCCCAGAGTAGTTTACCCATATTTAAGCCATTGAAAAATTATGCTTTTATTCTAAGTTAACGATTTTTCCCATTTAATTTTCTATCTTTGGTCGATTAGCTGTCCAAAGTTTCAATGATATCACTCCAAAAAAGCTGGTAAAATAAAAAAATACCGCTGACTGTTGCGTTATTCAGCTAATCAGTTTTTGTTAATAATAATTATGTTTTTTTGCCGTGTGGTTGACGGCATAGAATACAAGTGTCACCACCCCCTATCTTCCCGTGGGTGTCGTAAGAGGCGACTAAGGGATAACACGATGCAAATACCATCTTTGCTTAGAGACGGAAAACTCGACATCAAACCCTATACGACTGACTCGTTGGTCTCGCGGCATAAATGTGCGCGTGGGATCGGGAGGTCCCGGGTTCGATTCCTGGGTCGGGCAGTGTTATTGGGTTTTTCTGTCACGAAATTCTCAGTAGCAGCACGGAGTCTGGAAGTGTGCCCGGTACGGCAATGGGCTCGCCCCTTATTGCGTGGGACTAAAGTATATCTGGCGAAAAGTGGGTGTAGAAATACACCTCTGCCTACCCCTTCGGGGATAAAAGGCGTGACGATATGTATGTATGTATGTAATTATGTTTTTCTTTTAAGTATGTATCGGACAGTTTCTCCCATTGTAATAGTGTAAGATAATTTTACATAGATTCAAAACATAACTTTTATGATATTTAAGTTCTTTTTACTCCACGTTAATCCTATCGTAAGACCCTAAAACTGTCATTAACTAGTGAGTAATAGAGCCTTGCTGTTTTCAGCGTGAATTGGTGACTCAACTACCAGTAAAGTACTACTCTCTCACAGAATATCAGCGTAAACTGACGAGCGAGAGTACCGAAGGCCCGATCTTCGTTTCCTTCTCACTTATTCCGCTCCTCTACTTTTCCTTTTCTGACCAATGGTGGCAACACACTTGGGACTCCTCTAGTCGATGGGTGGCTGCAATTGCTTACGATTACAGTGATCCGTCAGATCCATTGTCTCTCTATCACATTGAAAAAGAAAAAACAAACAAACGAACATACTTCCGCATTTCTTAGTGTGGATATTCTGTAATTTTATATACCTAACAACCCCCATGAAGGCCTAGTTAAACACACACATTTATTGATTGAATCACGTCGCAAAGGCTCGCCCTAAAGCGTTTACTCTTTACTGTTTTCAAACTCGTGTTCAAAGTGTAACGTCAAACAAAGTGAAGGCAGATTATTACTTCAATTAAATAGGGCTCGTCGCATCCTATAATGATACTGTTACTGTGCACGCATGAAACGCGACGTTATAATTACCGGGCTGTTTTAAAAAACGTGGAATAATAACTTACTGTATAAAAAGGGAAAGTTTCAATTTGAATTTGGTTTTAAAAATGTTTAAACTCAAGATATCCTGAAGAATATTATTTTAGCAGAGCAAAAGGCGTTTCAAAAAAATTTAAATTGGCTGTAATAAATGGCTGAGATTTTAGTGTTTATTTTTTTCATCTATAGATTACCTGCTTAAATCGTGGGTTTTGATCGTGATTGATGTTTATCAGAGATTTTTAATCTAGTTTCTTTTCCTATTATATTAATAAATATGTTGTGGTCATAATATTTTATACAGCTATGATTTGAATAATCGGTTTAATAGCATAATTTGGTAATGAAACATTATATCCGCGGAGGGTTTATTTTCTCATTTATTAAAGTCGGAAGATTACCTACTAATATTGAAATTTCTTTTTAGCGATCGCAACTCAGAGAATAAATATCAACAACTATTGACTCAGCAGCGTTCGAATAATTACTTAGGTTGTGTAAATAGTTGCCGGCCCCTTAGGCAAGGTTATAAACTATACAAGAAGTAAATAACAAAACTTATATATGTTGCATTAAAAACTTTTAACCAGTAAAAGTCCTATTGACTAGCAAAATTAGTCAAAAGTACTTTTGACCGTATGCTTTAGTCAATAATAATTGACTAAAATAACAGTTAAAAGTCCTTTTGCCCAATGGAGCTGGTTAAAAGTACTTTTGACTACGCTACCTACTTATTATGAAAAGTTCTGTCGCCCAATAAGCTAAGTAGACGGAGCCCTGCTTGGCAGGGCTCCTATTTTGTGCTGGGTCACAAGAGAACCTATCATAGCCTTCTCGTCAGCCCCGGATACTTAGTTATGTTTAGGTACTTACCTATTAGGTTATGTTAGGTTCTCTTGTGACCGCACTCGAAAATAGGAGCCCTGCTAAGTAGGTCTCCGTCTACTTAACTTATTAGGCGACTAGGTAATTTTTATTCACATCTAACGAGTTAATAGTGCTTTTGACTGATGCTTTATTGCAGTTAAAACTACTTTTGACGAAGAGCGTCAGTCAAACGTTTACTAGATTCTGCTACCGGCTATTCTTGTGTGGACTTACACAGTAAGCTCGTAACAAAATCGTAGAACTAGCGATATAGCCTAGTGATTTGAATGGTTACTTTAGTTTATAGCGTATTGTGATTTGATTGAAAGTGATGTATGTAAGGAGATCATTTATTTTATAAGATACTGGTGGTAACGTACAAATCTGCAGTACTCCATATATTGCGGTTTGAATGGTTGCAGCTAGTGATATTTCTGGACGTTGGATGACTTAATATCTCACTTACGTCTCAAGGTATACCGCTGTATACCTTGAGACGTGAGATATTGAGTCATGGATAGGCTGTGTTTCTGACATGGCTAAAGTCTGTGGGTGGCGGTGGCCGCTTTCATCAGGCGGGCCACCTACTCGTCTGCCACCTTATATATACTAATAAATACAAAATTAAGATGAAAAGACATTAAGATATACCATAAAATATATTATCTAGGTATTATTAAACATGTTAACAACATGTTAACATAAAAAAAAAAAAAATTATCGCTCGCTTAATAATGTGCCCAGTGGACGGCAATAGGCTCGCCCCCTATTACATTGGGACCGAAACATAACTGGCGAAAAGTGGGTGTGTAATAGGGGTGTTACGAATATTCGCATCCGCATCCGTAAATGCGGAACATTCGCATTAATTTAGACATCTGCATCCGCATTCACATCCGCATAAATCAATGCGGAGTTTTTACGGATGCAGATTCACATTAACAAGTAACTACATGTAAAGAAAGTGGGCGGAGCCAGAGTGGCATGTGCTTCGCGTTTGTTTTGGAAATTTTCTTCTTTGGAAGATAACAACTTATATGCAATTTAAAAATATTTAGATTCTCGCTATAAGCGTAATTTTTTCAACCAGTCACCGAAGAAAAATAAAAGATTAAATAATGAAGATGGTAAATGATATCGTCACTAATTCTAATGAGAATGGGAGATTCTCTCAATCCTGAACCAGCAACGTCCTGTACGGGAAGAAGACTTGCTTAAAAAGCGATCTTGCCATGGTCTTAGATTCATCGAGCAAAGATTAACGTGAAGGACAACCAGACAAAAGTAGCCCCGATGCTCTTATCCGCAAAGAATTAGTTACCTATTTATCGTGACGAGAAAAGACTGGATTTAGATGAAAATTAACTTAATTGGTGGAAAGTTAACTGTTGTGAATTTAAAATTCTCTCCAAATTAGCATGCAGATATTTATCACCTTAACCAGCCAGTGTTCCCAGCGAACAACTACTTGTTTAGTGGAGCTGGGTTAATAACTTAATAGATATAATCCACTTAGAAACAGGTTGGAAGCTGAGAAGGCTGCAATATTGCTATTTATCTATACTAATCTATACTAATATAATAAAGCGGAAGAGTTTGTTTGTTTGTTTGTTTGTTTGAACGCGCTAATCTCAGGAACTACCGGTCGGATCTGAAAAATTCTTTTTGTATACGATAGCCCAGTTATTCCGGAAGGCTATAGGCTATATAACATAGCGCTTCGACCCTTTGGGGCCGGGCAAAAGGCTAAAAAGGCTAAAACATAATGTCGGCTAATCTCAGGAACTAGCAGTCGGATTTTAAAAATTGTTATTGCCTATGATAGCCCAATTATTCCGAAAGGCTATAGGCTATATAAAATTACGCCACAACTTTTAGGGGCCAGACAAAAATAATAAAATGGTCAAACGAGAAGGGGAAGGGTTGGGTCAAAGGCAAAAAAAGGCTAAACGAATAGGATACAATCTATATGGGTATCGTTTTCGAGATTTTCGGGACGCTGATTAATAATATGAAATTTATTTAGTGATCCAAGATGGCGGACGGGAAATCAAAGATGGCGGATGAGAAAATTTTAAATATCAATATGGGTATCGCCTTCGATATTTTAAGGGGTGGAGAATCGAAATACAACATCTATTTCGTGATCAAAGATGGCGGATGGGAAATCAAAGATGGCGGATGGGAAAATTTTAAAAAATCAATATTGATATCGTCTCCGATGTTTAAAGGGATGGGGAATCCAAATACAACATTTATTTCGTGATCAAAGATGGCGGATAGGAAATCAAAGATGGCGGACGGGATTTTTTTTTAAAGTCGATATGGGTATGGTCGCCGATATTTAAAGGGATGGGGAATCCAAATCCGACATCTATTTCGTGATCAAAGATGGTGGATGAGAAATCAAAGATGGCGGATGAGAAAGTTTTAAAAAATCAATATAGTTATCGTCTCCGATGTTTTAAGGGATGGCGAATCTAAATACAACATATATTTCGTGATCAAAGATGGCGGATAGGAAATCAAAGATGGCGGATGGGTTTTTTTTTTAATCAGTATGGGTATCGTCTCCGATGTTTGAAGGGATGGAAAATCCAAATACAACATCTATTTCGTGATCAAAGATGGCGGATAGGAAATCAAAGATGGCGGACGGGAATTTTTTTTAAAGTCGATATGGGTATTGTCTGCGATATTTGAAGGAATGGAGAATTCAAAACCACCATCTATTTCGTGATCAAAGATGGCGGATGGGATTATTTTTTAAATCAATATGGGTATCAACTCCAATATTTAAAGGGGTGGGGAATCCAAATCCAACATCTATTTCGTGATCAAAGATGGCGGATGAGAAATCAAAGATGGCGTATGGGATTTTTTTAAAGTCGATATAGGTGTCGTCTCCGATATTTTAAGGAATGGGGAATTCAAAAACATCATCTTTTTCGTGATCAAAGATGGCGGACGGGATATTTTAAAAAAATCAATATGGGTATCGTCTCCGATATTTGAAGGGATGGGGAATCCAAATACAACATCTATTTCGTGATTCAAGATGGCGGATGGGAAATCAAAGATGGCGGATGGGCAAAAATTTAAAAATCAATATGGGTATCGTCTCTGATGATTTAAGGGATGGTGAATCCAAATAAAACATCTATTTCGTGATCAAAGATGGCGGATAGGAAATCAAAGATGGCGGACGGGATTTTTTTTAAAGTCGATATGGATTAATATCGGAGACGATACTTTAAGGAATGGGCAATTCAATATTATATAAAAATCTATGTTTGTTTTTGCATCATTTATAGACCCTGCAATGATAAGAGATTAAGCGCTAAGTCAATGGTAACTTGGAAAAGGGGCTTGGAAAAAAGGGAATTCAATAAAAACTCTTAAAAAGGCGATACGGAGTTCGCTGGGTCAGCTAGTTAAATATAATTCACCAATTTTTAAGATTAATTATTTAACAAAGATTTTTTATAACGAAACTCGAAGCTCAAAATTCTGTTGTGTCATAAGTAAAATTAAAACTTGAGCATTCTTTTTTTCTAAAATATGATTAAATAAATAAAATGTTAAAATTAAATTGATTTTCAGTTATTTATGTACATAACATTTAAATAATGATCTTTTTAAAAGCCCAAAATCCGCATCCGCATCCGTATCGCATCCGCATCCGCATCGAATCCGCATCCGCGGATGTGTACTTCTAATAATCCGCATCCGCATCTGCATCCGCGGATGTCTAAATTTTCGCATCCGTAACAACCCTGGCTGTGTAATACACCTCTGCCTACCCCTTCGGGGATAAAAGGCGTGAAGTTATGTTATGTGTTATTAAACATCATTAATCAATTTAAAAAGTCTTATAATTTAAGTGTACTATAATCAAAAGTATTAAATGGTAGTAACACAAAAGGAAATAACTAGATATTAGTCACTTTTAGTCACCTAGTTCCCTTTCTGTAAGTAGGTATTACTTTTTCTTTTTTTTCTTTTTTATGTTTTGTAAAAACCCTTACGTAACAACCGATGTTTTTTATAGCTAGGACGCAAAATATTTAGCTGTTATTTTCCTTCATGTCAAATTTCTTTAAATTCTGTTCGGCACACTCTGAACTGTGCTTGCCCAATGTGAGGGAAACACACTCAAAGTCTATCTTATAAACCCCAGCCTCTTGTAAGGGTAACTGACTCTTGACAGATGGTAATAATTTGTTTATCTTCGTTGGCGGCTAGTAGTGAGTTTTGATTGAAGCTCGCTTCAAGATGTAGCCAATCTTGTCGGTCACGCCCTTGATGTATGGGAGGACAGCAGGTAGTCTTTCTACTATGGCTGGTTTTTCTTTCTTCAATCGCATTATCCCAATCGCATCCAAGAGTATTTGCCTTACGACCTGAGTCCGCTTTTCTAATCAGATTTAACAGAATATTATCTTTTTTTGCTGAGCGACTGCCGTTAGACCTCCGCAACCCAAAGTGAAAGCGATATTCGATGGTTAAGTCCATAGCCGTTAAAGATCCGAAACTGATTTGCTTTATGACTGGCTTTATGTTGGTACTCTCCAAGGCACGGGACAAGCGATGATGAACTATTTAATACGCACACTAGGTACTCCAAAAAGTAAATGTTGCGCGCCGTAGATTCAAACTCAAAACCCGCTGCATGGCAGTCTGTTGGGATCTCGACTGAGCTATTGCTGCTGCTAATTTAATACCTCAATACTGTTCTGTTTCATCTACCTCAACTTATTGGCCTGAAGCTAGTCTACCTTTATTTCTACACTGAAAATCGATCATATAAATTTTACCGCCATTTTTCAGACTTCGGTGTCGAACAAATTTAAAATCTAATATTTTCGTGTACAAACACGCGCTTTGTTAGAGTTTTATACATTCAATTTTTACATAATTTTTTGATAGAACATCACAATCAAAATATTAAAAAAACTTTTGTTTTGAGCCAGATTTTAGTTTAAGAATATTTTTATAGATAGAACACTAAATTGCACACCAAAATAACATTGTAAAGTGTAAAGTCACTTTACAATTTATGAGCAATCGGCAACCGTATTACCATAATGTTACTTTCTTTTGTACATACGTTATTATGTTATATATACACCTACGAAAATAATGTAGTTGAGACCCGATAGTGTCATCTGGTTAATATTTATTTATTTATAGACTCACGCCTGTATCCCCGAAGGGGTTGGCAGAGGTGTAACATTAGTAACATTACACCCACATTTCGCCATGAAATTGTAGGTCCCACGAAATAGGGGGCGAGCCTATTGCCGTAACCGGGCACATTACCAGACTCCGTGCTGCTACTGAGAATTCGGAAAAACGCAGTAACACTTTTGCTTGACCCGGGAATCGAACCGTGGACCTCCGATCAGCAGTCGCATACGCTACCCACTGGACTACGGAGGCAGTCCGGTTAATATAGCGAATATTAACCGGATGTCACTGTCGGATCTCAGTTTGTTGTATGGTCGTTATAAATATTCGAATGGCCAGCATTTGAATACTATTCATTGCTCGATACTATGTATGGATAAAAAAATTGACCTACCTTTTGTGGATTTGACCATTGTCCGACCAATCACGAAAAGAGAAATAAATATGGTTAAAAGTTTCACGACGTGATAAATAATTTTCACGGGATTCATTTTCAGTAAGATCTGTGAATCTCAAAGTGGCAGCACATATGGAAATCAACTTATACTTTACAAAGAGATTTATTTTCTAAATCGAACCAAACAAACTTCATAGACTTGATTCTAAATTGATTTCCGAGAACAAAAGGACAGGCGGACTGCAGAAATGAAAATACTATTGGGACAATTGGAAGAAGTCTATTGCAATTTAGCAGACCGGACTGGACGTCTTCACGTCCATATTTCAACAAACTAAACACATTCAGTATAGAATGACAGTTTTACACAAAGGAGAACAGGCATTGATGATAGGCAAATAGGGTCACTATTGACTATTAAATATATATTAGTGAACCCTTGCATTGGTAGATAAACATATTCATCTTCATTAGGCCTGCATGTATATACTTTTATCCCAATATCGTGTACAGTCAGATGCATAAGTTGATATACATTGACGTGATTATATATCGATTTCTCGTCCCATAATATTACTATTCTCAATATCTTATAGGATTTCTAGAGAGCGAAAACTTATCAGAATCATAATTTATGATTTAATTATAATAATCGGAGAGTTTTGATTCACAAAGGACTCAGCAAAGATTGCGAAGCGTTAAGCGACTTTTGTAGTTGACTGTACAGGCCTTTTCTTATTACGAGAAGGGTATAGGCATAGTACACCAGGCTGGCCTAGTGCAGGTTGGCAGACTTCAAATGTCTTTCGAGAATATTATGTCTCGATAATGTTTCTCATCTGCGTAACTCTCACACATGCATGTTTCCTAACGACGTTTTCCCTCACCTTTTAACAAGCACATTTGATTTCAGCCTGAAACCCTCTCCGTAGCAATTTGTAAACATAATAATGTTTCTAATTTTAGATTTCCTTTTTCAGCATTGACTTTTTAAACTTCCGAGAAAAATCTTCCAAGAATGTCCAAAGGCCGCCAAATGCGCATATCAATCACGTCCAGTTTTTTTTAGTTTACAAAAAGTTTTACTTCAAAAATCGTACGAACAAACTCTATAGCGCAGATTTCAAATTGATTTTCAAGAACAAATGGAGAATTGGATGGCAGAAATGATAATACGATTTGGGCACAACCAGATATCAATTTGTTGCGGCGGCACCATCTGATCTCTTGGAAATTTGAATCGGTTCCCTGCTGTAATATAAGTGCTGTAATATTCCGCAATACAACAAAGGTATTAATGGCGGTACTGCCATCCGCGGTTTTACTATACTGGAACGGTTATTACAGCTTCATTATAACCTTCTAATACACGATTTATGTTTATTATTAATAGACTGTAGTGGCGTTTGATTTTCGCTTCTTACTTGATATAATCGTAAAACAGAAATGTTTATTGTCATGGAGAGTAGTAACACAGTAAAATTAAATTCAAAATTTATGAAAATAAAGTAAACAGTACCATACTTTTTATTGTGCATTCATTTCTTCGAACATTTAACAACAAAATGGATTTAAATTTTAATGTATGAGTATATCCATATCATCTCTCAATTAGCGATGCAACCGAGTCAATAATTAAAATGATTACCTACCTCTATTTTTGTATGATATTAAATATCATCATCGTAGCAGCCTTTCGCAATTCCTTAGTATTACTTTGTGTTTTCGCAATTCGGGGCATACGTTGTTCCTGAGTTGTTAGTAAGTGTTATAGTAATACCATGCTGGCTGGCTAATAAAGCGGTTGGTAAGAGTTTAATATCAAGTGTACTTTTTCTTTGCAAAGATACTATTTGCATTGTGTATGCCTAATACTGCCGCTTCTTAGGACAGGCACTAAATGGAATGAGGTAACGACACTTTGTATTCTTAATCAGTCACCACACGGAAAATCATAAATAATAGTAATACATGTTATGCTTAGTTAAAATAATAGTACTACACTTCAGGCCGTGGCTTCGCTTACGTGGATGTTGCTTATCGTGACAACAGGTATCCTACGTGTTATTATGATGCCACTGGTGTATAACTTAATTAACATCAAGTTTTAGAGTCACAGATATCCATACATTCATTCATGCATCCTTACAAATTTTCGCATTTATAAAAGTAGTCAATTTCATAACAAAATCTCGCGTCTCTGACGCATTAATTTGCTTACTCTCAGAAAATTTAAGCTCTGTACCTGTTGATTTGCAAAATAAGTCTACACTTCAGCATAGTTAAGACAACTTCGTTACACATATTTCTCACTATATACTATACAAGAAGTACCGAACATACCTTACAGACATACCTTACCTTATAAGGAGGTATCATAATATTTAAATATCGTACAACTAACGCGTAGAATAACACGACATTACCCGTCGTTCTTAACTTTGTTCAGGAATAATGCATTATGCAAATGAGAACAAGGTCCGCGTAATTATTTCTATATAACGAACCCACTTGGTTGTAAAGAACGGAGTTACAACCGACTGCGTTATTCAATTATGTCTGCATTATGAACCTCAATTGGTTATATTCATGTTTCTGTACGTTGTTCATGAATTTCTGCCATGACACGTAGAGGGTATTGGGTTCAAACCCACGACTTTTTAAAGTTATGTGAATATTCTATTGTTAATTATCGCTTGCTCTGTGCTTAGAGAGTACGTTATGCCATCAGTACCAGCTGTCATGAATATCTTCGAGCTATGAATAAAGTGATACTGGTCTAAAATATAGAATATTTTTTTATCACTTTGGGCTGCGATGGTCAGGCGGCAGTGGTTCTGTGGGGGATACGCATATTCTGTCAAATTTCTTTATAGACGCGGACTCCGGGTTCCAAGGGTCTTGGATGCAACTGGGATAACGCTAAGACGATCACGTTCATGAATTTGCTTGTTAAAGTCCTATTCAGTACACTATTTAAAAAAAAATAGCTGCGTCGCGAAGTGCTTTTCAAACATTGTCAAAAACATAAAGAATAAACAAGGAACACGTGCAACGTGCAATATTCGGCACAACAAGCCAGCCTTAGTCCTAAGTATGTGGATGATAAAGACGTAATGATAGACTGAGTATATTATAGAACCAGTAACCAGTAAGGGACATGTAAGATACCTAATAACTATACACTGTGTCATGATGAAAATATTTTATTTGAAAATTATAATAATTATTAGCTTTAGCTGCTAAAAAAACATTTTATCTAAGCGAAATTTACGCAAGCGGAGCGTAAATTTCGCTTGGATAAAATATTTTTTTGAACAAACACCTCTACACTCTTCAAGGAACATACATGCCAAATTTTACCTACTTGCGCCCAGTGGTTTAAGCTATAGCGTGTCTGTCAGTCAGTCAGTAACGCAAGGATTTGATTCCATTGAAAAACAAGATGGAAGAGATTCCATTGAAAAAGTTAAGATTCTACACAAACTCTGACGCCCCTTTGGGTACGTCCCCTAAGACGGTACCCTCTTAGGGGAATAATTTACAAAATAAATGTCTTTGTGTTCACTAAAGTTATTTGAGGAACAAAGTATGAAGTTAATCCCTCGAAGGAATAAAAGAGTTTATACAAATTCTGCCTCCCCTTTTTATCCACATAAGGTTATAATTTGCAAATTCAGGAAAACACTGAAATTACAGACAGACTACAAATTATTATTATAGATAATGTTTTCAATCCATTTAAAACTATAGCCTTAAATTTCATTTTATATAACGCCAAAATTGCTTGTTGTATCTGGTGCTGTATATCCCAGCTAATAAAAGTTAGTGTTATGTGTTTGCACCTTTCGCCTATTTTTTTGAGTATTATGAGTTCACCCTGCGCAAGGCCCGCTTTGCCCAACGCACGAAATGCAACGTCATTTCAAATACTTTTTAATTTTTACGTAGACTTGCAGAAAAACGAAAAATTCTTCTACAAAAATATAATAATATGGCATGAATTATACCTTCCTGGCTTCGTTACGAGTTTATCTAACTAGTTATATATTTCAATATGTAAATAAAATTGACCTGTTCTCGCAGCGATGTAATATATTTTGATTTTGAGAAATTTCATTGGTATAAATTGTAAACTTTATCACAATTTATCGAATATCCACACATAATCACCAAACGAGCACTTTTTTACGTTAAAACAATATACAATGTGCAAAGATAACTCAACTTATTTTACTTTAGAATCATAATTTCACCATAAAACGTTTTTGTTTACGCGACGAAAAATAACGGCCGCCATTCTTTGGGAACGTAATAAGTGCATTACAAAAGTTTCGTTACTTTTTCACTGCAACATTTATCACTTTTCGATAAACTATAACTCAATGTGAAATCTACACTTATTTTCCAGTAGTTCTGTATATAATACTTATAAGATTACTCAATGTTTTCTCATTACAAACATTTTTTCTTTTCTCGTGCACACTTATTTCAATATCAAAATGGCCAATATGGCGTCGTCGCAAAGTTCAATGGCATACGTATTTTGTTTAATTAATTTTCGTTCTTTCTTGTGTCATATTTTTGGTTTAGTTAAATATTAATTACGGGAATTATTTTATAAACACTCAAATGATTTATGGGCTATACGTCAGCGCGCACCTCACTTCACTAACTACCCGCTCTTTTTGATTATTATGAAGAGGGACGAGTCGAAGTGAACTGTGAAAGGCGCGATGACACAGGCAGTCTTATAACAACTCTCGGCCGTAAAGAACGTAACGAAGTAGCTAGCAGGAATTATTGTAATAGTGTGTGATTGTATAAAAGTGTACCAGTAATAATTGAAATAAACAACGAGTGGTTTATACTGGACTTGGTGTTTTCTTACTATCCAATGAAGTGTGCCCACGAGGTACAGAGAAGGCAAATGTTAACGCTGCTATGTTACTGAATAAGCTAAGCCTTCAACTACAACTGTGGTGAGCGTATTTTATCTGATTTTTATTTTATTTTGTGCTGCAAATGTTATTTAGTGATGAATGTGATGATACTTGAAAAACATTCTTGGTTAGCAGAATACTGATATACGTTTAGTAACCTTTGGAATGTCACAATGGCTGTGGTGGTGATGTCACCATCGCATCGTACCGAGTGTTCTGGGTTCGATTCCTACATGAGACACGAAGTTGTGGTTAAAACATTACTTTTACTGTAAAACCGTTTGACCTTTACGGTATCGTGTTTCCCATGATGATCTCCCAAACAAGCTTCTTTTGATAGCTTAAAGTAAGAAATAAAAAAATAAAAAATGTAGGTAGTAACCTACTGAATGATTAAATTACGCCCATTGCTGTATTTTCTCTTAGCATATGGTTGTCCGATTACGACTGTGACCTACTATAGCGTAGATATCGTATGGAAGTTTCGGGTTCGATACCCGGGTTTAAAAGAAAGCGAAACTGTTTTTATTTATTTCTAGTTCTAGTGGATATGTTTTCCACTAGAGCTGAGGTGGATATGTTTTCCGCTGTGCTAGTAATATGATTCCAGTTCTAGAGGATATTTTTTTCTCTAGGGCTGAGGTGGATATGTTTTCCGCTATGCTAGTATAGTTCCAGTTCTAGTGGATATGTTTTCCACTAAGAGCGGATATGTTTTCCGCTATGCTAGTAAGATTCCAGTTCTAGTGGTATATGTTTTCCACTAGGACTGAGGCAGTGGATATGTTTTTCTCATGTCATGTGGATGATTTTTCTTTATTACGTTTCAGTATTACAAGCAAAGGCATTTGATGATGAAGCAGGCACGCCAGCCTTGCCTAAGAATGTAAGGAAAAGAGTCAGGGAGACTCAATGGCGCAGGATGCCAGTTCCAGTGGATATGTTTTCCACCAAGAGCGGATATGTTTTCCGCTATGCTAGTATGATTCTAGTTCAAGTGGATATGTTTTCCACCAAGAGCGGATATGTATTCCGCTGTGCTAGTATGGTTCTAGTTCAAGTGGATATGTTTTCCACCAAGAGCGGATATGTTTTCCGCTATGCTAGTATGATTCTAGTTCAACTGGATATGTTTTCCACCAAGAGCGGATATGTTTTCCGCTATGCTAGTATGATTCTAGTTCAAGTGGATATGTTTTCCACCAAGAGCGGATATGTTTTCCGCTATGCTAGTATGATTCTAGTTCTGGTGGATATGTTTTCCACCAAAAGCGGATATGTTTGCCGCTATGCTAGTATGGTTCTAGTTCTGGTGGATATGTTTTCCACCAAGAGCGGATATGTTTTCCGCTATTCTAGTATGATTCTAGTTCAAGTGGATATGTCTTCCACCAAGAGCGGATATGTTTTCCGCTAAGCTAAAAAGATTCAAGTTCTAGTGGATATGTTTTCCACTAAGAGCGAATATGTTTTCCGCTATGCTAGTAAGATTCCAGTTCTAGTGGATATGTTTTCCACTAGGACTGAGGTGGATATGTTTTCCGCTATGCTAGTATGGTTCTAGTTCTAGTGGATATATTTTCCACCAAGAGCGGATATGTTTTTCGCTATGCTAGTATGATTCCAGTTCTAGTGGATATGTTTTCCACTAGGACTGAGGTGGATATGGTTTCCGCTATGCTAGTATGATTCCAGTTCTAGTGGATATGTTTTCCATTTGGACGGAGGCGGATATGTTTTCCGCTATGTTAGTAAGATTCCAGTTCTAGTGGATATGTTTTCCACTAGGACTGAGGCGGATATGGTTTCCGCTATGCTAGTATTATTCCAGTTCTGGTGGATATGTTTTCCACCAAGAGCGGATATGTTTTCCGCTATGCTAGTATGGTTCTAGTTCTGGTGGATATGTTTTCCACCAAGAGCGGATATGTTTTCCGCTATGCTAGTATGATTCTAGTTCTAGTGGATATGTTTTCCACCAAGAGCGGATATGTTTTCCGCTATGCTAGTATGATTCTAGTTCTGGTGGATATGTTTTCCACCAAGAGCGGATATGTTTTCCGCTAAGCTAAAAAGCTTCAAGTTCTAGTGGATATGTTTTCCACTAAGAGCGGATATGTTTTCCGCTATGCTAGTAAGATTCCAGTTCTAGTGGATATGTTTTCCACTAGGACTGAGGCGGATATGTTTTCCGCTACGCTAGTATGGTTCTAGTTCTAGTGGATATGTTTTCCACCAAGAGCGGATATGTTTTCCGCTATGCTAGTATGATTCTAGTTCTGGTGGATATGTTTTCCACCAAGAGCGGATATGTTTTCCGCTAAGCTAAAAAGCTTCAAGTTCTAGTGGATATGTTTTCCACTAAGAGCGGATATGTTTTCCGCTATGCTAGTAAGATTCCAGTTCTAGTGGATATGTTTTCCACTAGGACTGAGGCGGATATGGTTTCCGCTATGCTAGTATGATTCCAATTCTAGTGGATATGTTTTCCATTAGGACTGAGGTGGATATGTTTTCCGCTATGTTAGTAAGATTCCAGTTCTAGTGAATATGTTTTCCATTAGGACTGAGGCGGATATGTTTTCCGCTATGTTAGTAAGATTCCAGTTCTAGTGGATATGTTTTCCACTAGGGTTGAGGCGGATATGTTTTCCGCTTTGCTAGTGCGAGTCTAGTTCAAGTGAATATGTTTTTCTCATGTGGATGATTTTTTTATCACGTTTCAGTATTACAAGCAAAGACGAATGATGAAGCCGGCACGCCGCCCTTACCTAAGAATGTATGGAACCGAGTCGGGGTGACTTAAAGGCGCAGGAGAAGACTTCGGCGTCGTCTTCGAGTAAAGATGAAGCCAATCCTCGCAAGCCGCGAAAATACAGTATTCCAGTTCTAGTGGATATGTTTTCCACTCAGAGCGGATATGTTTTCCGCTATGCTATATTACAAGCAAAGACAAATGTAAGGAAACGAGTCGGGGAGACTTAACGGCGCAGGAGAAGTACATTGACTTCGGCGTCGTCTTTCAGTAAAGACGAAGCCATTCTTCGCAAGCCGCGAAAGTACCGTATTCAATGTATTTTTATTATGTTGATTTGTTGCTCAATATGAGACATATTTGAGTTGCCATATATTTTATAATCGATGTACAGATGTCGTCGTAGCCCGTGCTTTGAATGATTGTTTTTATTATATTCAGAACAGTACTAGATATATCCGACAGATTCATAAATAAAGATTGCTCACTATTATGTATCAATGTCAAAGTGGTAATGATATAATTTTTTTGTTAGATGTCAATGAATTTAGTGTAGAATTAGATATTTCAGAGTTAATTGGTTTCACTGGGTCAATAAAACTATTATATAAAACTAAAGTTATGTGGCTGGTCTGTAACTGTACTTCCTTTGACATTAATTTGAACAATATTCTCATGGTAAAATTGCCTTTGGAGGCATTTATTATAATTCAAGTTGTTAATAGAATTCCTAATATAATAATCATTGTGATTTTTATGTCAAATTGATAATGCGTTTGAGCGTTAAAGAATTTTTTTTTTTGTGTAAAGTGTATTTCATTATAGTATTTTTAAATCTTAAATAAGTTTTAATTGTTTGTCTATACCTAATACTTTGCAAGAATGTTGTTTATGTCTGTAATAGATATACATATAAAATATTATTTACAGAGCCTTATTCTTAACGCATTTTAGTATGTATATTGTTGATATAGCTACAAGTAAATAAATAAATACATACTGTTTAAATTTGGTTTGATCAGATTCAGTAACAGTTCTCATCTTTTTATATTGAATATCAGATTTTATTTCATTAAAATAAACATAGTTATGTCTATTAACAATTGTATAATGATTAATCTTGATTTGCAATCTGTCGTTTTTTTTTTTTTTTCACTTGTACTTAAACGACCGAATGTCATATTCATATTTCTTAAATATGTTATTCACGATTGTAGTAAGTTAAGCATTGTATTATACTTATGTATGTTAGTAACTATAATGTTGTACTTAAATACGTGCGCCAGGGGGCAGCACGTTGTCGGATGGCCGAATGTCATATTTTTGGTTTAGTTAAATATTAATTACGGGAATTATTTTATAAACACTCAAATGATTTATGGGCTATACGTCAGCGCGCACCTCACTTTACTAACTACCCGCTCTTTTTGATAATTATGAAGAGGGACGAGTCGAAGTGAACTGTGAAAGGCGCGATGACACAGGCAGTCTTATAACTCTCGGCCGTAAAGAACGTAACGAAGTAGCTAGCAGGAATTATTGTAATAGTGTGTGATTGAATAAAAGTGTACCAGTAATAATTGAAATAAACAACGAGTGGTTTATACTGGACTTGGTGTTTTCTTCAAACTTGCTCGTTTCCAGTTTATAAAAGTATTAAAATTGGTCAAGCGGAAATCGATAAATCGAATGATATAACAAGATCGTGTTACAAGTGCAAAAACCGTTAAATATCAACGACCAATGATACCCAACCCGTTATTAACCTATGAGGTTAATATTGCAGTTGAGGGGTTAAGAAATAAATAGCTGTACATAATAGGACATAATTCATCATCATCATCAGCCTGTAACTCCTCCTTGCACTTTGCAGTACAGTAATGAATTAGGCGTAGTGAGTGTGGAACTATACTGGAGCCTAATAAATCTGGATTATGATGGTGGTGTTTATGGGAGCGGGTCTGGATGTTTATCGGCGTCTACAAGAAATATTCTAAATTAATAGGAAGAACAGAACTACAAGTATGTTTATTCCTTTTTATTCCTGAATACTACGACTGCGGTCCATCAAAAGCACACAAATTCAAATCACAAGTCGAGCATAAAAATATGATACATAATTATCATATCCAATGGTAGTTCGGGGTCAAGAAGTCGGTATTGCTACACCCCAAAGGCTTTAAAAAACAATTACTGCAATCGAAGAATTTAAAGATCAAGAGAAAGAAAAGGAAGTAACAGTTTTAAGGCGCTGTCCTAAGCGACTGTTTTGGTAAATGAGGGGGTGAAGCAAGGGAGGTGAAGGGAGCTTAGCTCCGTCTACTGCGGGGCGCCCCCCTTCATTCTCGTCGCGTGCGGTCGTATTCTGGCGACATCCGTATTCCAATATTTCAAAATCGTAAGCAAAACGTTTTAGCATATTGAATTGAGATACTGATATTAAAATTTATATTACATACATCAGTCTGTTTGTACAATATAGGCATAGCGCAATTTTTGTTCTCAGTGCAGCCATGAGCAAAACTGGTTTACATTAGACGTTATAGGTATTAATAGTTGACGAAAGTAGATAAATACGTACGTGCCGTAAGATGATAAAAATAATTAAGTCAGTTCCATGTATGGAGAGGCCATTATTATGTTTTTTTTTGCTTTTGTATAAAAATAGTGAGCCAGTTCATAGAATACCTACATCTAATTCCATTCCTGCCAGTTTTCAAATCTGTTTTGCAATAAATTGGCTGTGACATACGGGCGGACAGACAGACAGACATTGCGAATCTATAAGGGTTCCGTTTTTACAATTTTTAGCTACGGTACCCTAAAAACACAATACTGCTCTACTAAGCGCAAAAGCCGTATCTCAACTAAATCGAGTTACGAGATAATTGAAGTTTAGTAAAAGTTGATTTCTTTTATTTATTTATGGATGTTTATTGTTATTATAGGTATAATTATTATGGTAAAGGTTTCGAAATACGTCGCCGTTTTTAGGGGTTGTGAGTGATTGGAGAGGGAGGAGGGGAGGTCTTGAAACCCCCATCACCATTTTCACTTGCCGGAAATACTTGGTTTCCTCTGAAAAAAAAAACTCCAAACATCGGTGTGTATGGCACTGCCAACTTCCACATGCATCACACTAGTTTAATAAACTAAGGTTGACGGAGCCCTGCGAAGGGCTCCTATTTTCGGATTAAGGGTCAAAAGAGAACCTAACATAACCTATTTAGTTACTTATTACAGTCGCACCTAACCCTAGGCACTCGAAAGCAATGACGCACAAATTTGACATTAGCTGTCAATATGATCATTCCAAGATGGCAGTTTTGCGTTTCGTTTCACGTTTTTCACATAAAACCTAAAAATGACATTTGCCATTTTACAACAAATATTGTAATTGTTATTACCAAATTCAGGGGCACTGAATTTGGTAATAACAATTACAATATTTGTTTAGACTAGTCAGTTCACTTTTTTATCATGTTTCCATATTTGTATTTTATTGCTCTTATACTAGTCTCCAGGCCATTCTTATAGGCAACTATAGAACATTAAATTTCCACCATCGTGTTTGGATCTATTAATCCATCTGGCGTGGCACCAATAATCGGATAATCCACAAGGCTCGATTGTTACATTTTCTTGCTTCGCCAGTTGTTGCAAAGCCAGTTGTTCATTTTAGATTCCATGCGCAACTGATTTTACATTGCAAATATTTTATTTGTACAAAATATTTTTTACTAAGTTGGCTTTACTGCTGTTATCTTTTCTTTTTACCACTATACCAAAATTTGAATCTGTCAACATATTCTTACGCAATTCGAACCAGTCACTGCTATCCCTCTTATATTTTTTGCTTATCACTACGGAATTTGAGTCAAATATGTTAAAAAAATTGTTTGGCATTTCTTGGCTAGCTCTTGAACAGATTGTGTTAGGAATGACTGCAGTCAAATGTGTGTAAGACGTTGCAGAACTGTTATCTTTAACTTCACTGTAATTACAATAATGATAATTAGTTACGTACTCTATTATTAAAAAATACTATATCTTGTGTTATAGCAATCAGAGAAGTCACCTTCTTGCTTATAAATGATTGATTTTAGAAATTAAAAATATATTAGATGTACTGAGACATACCTAATAGTTTATGAATAATCAAAGTTTTACCCGATGTACCTAAAAAGGTTTATGTTCACAACACAATAATACAACATTCGTTACCGCTTGTGTGCGGATTGCGGAGCGCCATATTAGCGCTGTTTATTGTTCGCCGTGGCGGCATCTTAGCGCTCCAGTCGCTCTGACAAGCTAATGAATTTGAAATATAGGTACATAAAATGATTCGATTCTATGTTATTACTCTTTCAAAAATTGAAAACTGTGGCAGCTATGTATTGTGAGAATATATAAGTAACATAGTTAGTCATAAAAGACTCTTATGAAAATAATTTGTATAAAAATGTTTCATATTTCATAATCACTTGGCCATGGATGAATTTCTATTTTATTACGATGCTTTCTTGTACAAATCCTTCGTAGAACTTCATTTCTCTAATTGTCCATATTTTATTCTTCTAATTATATTAATAAGCACAGAAACAATAACACATTAAACGTAACAAGAGTTACACTTAGGTCCTAATTATATGTGCCCATAGTTACATGAAAAGCCTATTTGATTCAAAGTATTCAGTCTATAACATAAAACATGAAATTACGAACTTAAATCGGCGTATTATAATAACAAACAGGTTTACGTAAAATTTCGTGCAGCGGAGACGCAAGCGACATGACCTATCTCTCACAGGGCTCATAGCCGAATGAAGAGGTCTGGGCGGGGCGTAATCTAGCAACTGACACTCAGTACACCGCTTATGCTAATAAGGTTTAAATTGCTGAAGCGTTTGATAATGATGGGATCTACCGAGCGTCAAAATCATAGAAATTTGGCAGATTTTATTTAATTTTACAAAATATACACGTATAATATGAAAATAAATAGGGTAATTCTTTAGTTCATTAGATTTCCTACAATATTATCAAATAAAATATGACAGCTTACGATCAAAATATTGCAAACAGTGAGACGAAAGATTATTTTCTGCCTCGATTTTGTGATTTTTTTACCGTGATTCTATTTTACATACATGAAAAATTCTTTCAAAAGTCTTTTGTTCAGACTTTTGACTTTAAGCTCAATTTTTTGCTAGTTTGTAATATGTACCATAAAGGCTAGATGCGCGACGAAAAATTAGGCGTTTCACGGCTTCTGAGGTATAACAGCGCCTTAATTTCAGGTTCAAACATTTTTAATACGAACTATATTACAAACGTACGTGTATACAATCTATTTTACAAACTACAACAACGTACACGATTATTGAAAAGGTAAATGGGCACCTTAGTATGGAAACCATACCCATGGCGGACACAAACGAAATATAGCAAAGTGTATTCATTTATGGCTCTCATTTACTGTGGCATTAGTCGCATTAATGTGAGCTACGGGAATCTCAAAAAATTCAGGTGTTATCTATGTATATATCCATACTCTTTATCTCTGGAACTACTGATGTGATTTTAAAAAATCTTTTTGTGTGTGATAGCCACATTTATGAGAAAGGTTATAGGCTACTTTTTATTCCGATATTCCCACGGGATCACTGAATGAGGCCGACGAAGCCGCGGGCGTCCGCTAATTAATTGATATAGGTAAGAAAAATAAAATCCTAATTCATTTAAATATTTTTTATTCGATTATATCCAAAGCAATCATAAGATTAAAAAGGCAGTGGGTGCATATTTTGCTTCCTTGTGTATGGCCCAAGACAGATAATACATAAATACATACATATGCTCACGCCTTTTTCCCGTCGGGGTAGGCAGAGACAACAGATCGCCACTTGCTTCTATCCTTGCAAACCTCACGTGCCGGCTTGCCCATACACCTCTGCCATATATATTTGATTCGTCAATCTTTCTTCACTCATTCTCTCCATGTGTCCAAACCATTTCAGCATTCCTTTCTTAATCCTTGTCACGACATCTTCTTTCAGTCACATCGCTCTCGTATTACTGCATTCGGAATTCTATCAATCAGTCTCACCCCACACATACTACGCAGTGATCGCATCTCAACTGCGTTAATTCTGCTTTCATGCTTTTTCTGCCATACCCAACACTCACTTCCATACATCAAGGTGGGCACCAGCACTCCATTATGAACTGCCAGTCGCGTCTTTTTTGGCAAGGTTTGGCCGTTCATAAAGGCATGCAGCGCTCCATTCACACTGTTCCCCGCTGTCACTCTCCTTTCAATATCACCTTCATAAAGATTCAAAGATTCAAAGATGTTTATTTGCAAACTAAGTGTACAGTTTATGGTCTTTCTTGATATACATTATGTGCTTACAACTTAGCAACCTTTTACAGGTATAGCAAAAATTGAGGACAAATCGTAATATTAATTTTTACAAACATGTATCATTTTTATATACAATTTATTAGTTGTACCTATTATTCATGTTGGCTCTGTAGATCGCCTTATTAATATATATTATATACAAACTTATATTATTTTTTAGTTATAGTTTTTACCTATTGCCAAGAACTCTTCAACAGAATAGAAACAGTTTTTTAGTAGATATTCTTTTAATTTATTTTTAAATGTATGAAATTTTGTTTCGCTTTTGATATTTTTCGGTATTTTGTTGTATATTCGTATAGCCATATAATGTGGGCTTTCGTTCAACATTTTTATTCGTGAAGGTGGTAAGTAAAGGCGACTTTTGTGGCGAGTGTTTACATTATGAGTTTCTTGCACCTTTGTAAATGTATGGATATTTTTAAATACATAAGTGCAGATATCATAAATGTAAATAGAAGGTAAGGTGAGCAGGTGATATTTTAAGAAGTATGGTTTACAACTTTGTTCGTTATTTATTTGTGCTATTATCCTTATACATTTTTTTTTTGCATTATAAACACTTGTTGTACATCCACACTGTTGCCCCATAACATGACTCCATATCTAAGCCACGAATAGGCGTAAGCATGGTATGCTGATAGCGCAGTTTTTGTATCTGTGCTATGATTTAGATGGAACAGGGCGTAGGTGAATTTGGAAAGTTTCGTTTTTAACTGTTCAATATGGCTTTTCCAATTTATATGCGAGTCTATATCTATGCCTAATAATTTAAAGGTTGTTGTTGTATTTATTGTAGATTTTTTATAGTTTAATTTAATTTCTAGCGGTGGTGTCTGATATGTTCTAAACTGTATGATTTTTGTTTTATTATAATTTATTTCCAGATTATGTTCTTGAAGCCAATTTTCGACATTTTGCAAAGTGTTATGTAATAACTCATTTGGGTTTTCAGTTTTTTCTTGTTTTAATAATAATGAGACGTCATCCGCAAATAGAATCGGCTGGATGTATTCATTTTTAAGGGATTTTGGCAGGTCGTTTATGTAGATTAAAAACAGGATACATCCAAGCACGCTACCTTGGGGGATTGAACAGGTTAATGTTCTTGTACTAGATCTTATTATTTCTATCTTGTGTTTGCTTGCATTATAATATTCAAGTTGGACTAATTGTTTCCTGTTTTGTAGGTAAGACTTGAACCAGCTGAAGACGGGTCCTCGTATTCCTGAACCTCTTAGTTTCATGAGTAGGATGTCGTAAGAAACTTTATCGTACGCCTTGGTCATATCAAGCATCAAACCCAGAGCTGTCCGCTTATCATTTATATGCTGGATTGCCGTTTGAACGTAATTGAACACTGCAGTTGTTGTGGACTTTGATTTTCTAAACCCATGTTGGGAGTTGTCTAATATATTATATTTTTCCAAAAAGTTGTAAAGTCGATTACACATTGCTTTCTCAAATACTTTTGAGAATGTCGGCAGTAGGGCTATTGGTCTGTAGTTATTTGGGGTAGTGTTATCGTCCTTCTTATGTATGGGTTTTACTAAAGATATTTTTAGTGAGTCTGGGAACTGACCTACTAAGAAGCTTTGATTTATTAAGTGTGTTAGTGGTTCTGATAGTTCTTCTGCACATAACTTTAATAAGATTGGGGGGACGTCATCAATACATGAACTGTGTTTGTTTTTCATAAATTTTATTATTGAAATTATTTATCACATATCTTCCATCTCTTGTAAACATGCTTCCCAAATATACAAATCTTTCAACTTGTCCCACATTTTCATCTTCAATCGTAATATTACACTCGGTTAAACTTTCATCCTTCTCAAACACCATCACTTTAGTCTTTCTTGCATTAACTTTCATACCTTTCGCTTTAAAACTCTCGTTCATGCAGTCCATCATTTGTTGCAACTCATTCGCCGATGATGCAAGAATGACTTGATCATCGGCGTAAAAGAGGCACTTAATACGCAATCCTACCATATCAATCCTGCAATCAATTTCCCTCAAATATTTCATGCTGTTATCCATGAATAAGTTGAACAACCAGGGCGAGGCTGGACACCCCTGTCTGACACCTTTAGAGATGTCAAACCAGTCCGTATAGGCACCATTAATTCGGACACAGGCCCTCGAATCCCTATAAAGAGATTTTAGAGCCCTTATTATAAAGTTGTCCACCCCATACATAGATAGCACCTTCAAAGTTCCTTTCTATTTACCCTATCATAAGCCTTTTCCAAGTCTATGAACGCGCAATATACCTTCTGGTTTTCTGCCAGACATTTTTCGGTAACGCAGCGCAAGGAAAAGATTTGATCCGTACATCCCATTCCCTTCCGAAATCCCGCTTCCACATGCCATATCTTGTCATTAGTCACGTTTACTACTCTATCAATCAATATTCAGGCATACATTTTCCAACAACACTAAGAAGGCTGACAGATAATAAACAAACCGATATGGGGGCAGCTATTGTGCGAAAAAAAACCTGTTCAATGTGCGAAAGAGACAGCGTATAACATATCTCTAAACATTAGCTCATTTCGATATTATTTTTATGCCCTTATAAGATGAAATAAAGACCTTTGAAACCGTTGATTTTCTTTTTTAAAGGATCCTGTACATTTTTCTCCGACGATTTTTAATCAAACAATTATATGCAATGAAAGGTCATATTATTCCCCTTTGCTTAAAAGTATTTTGGTTAATGTCCGCCACTGTTCGCAAAGCGGGTCAGATATGCCCAATGACCTTTACGGGAAATATAAAACTGAATCATACAAGCTTGATAATCTACTCAAATAAAATACCACAACTTCTACATAGGGACAGAAAATATTAACAACAATATGACTGTGTTCACACATAATGTGTTCCAAAACAGCAAACCAATATCACTTCGAAAGAAATCTAATAAGACTTGGTCAGTTGAGAACAGAACCTAGTCCAACATAATTCACCATTGTTATTCAAGTGGTATTATAACTTGAATGGTGCTTACATTCAATGGTTCTACAAATTTGCTTCCGACGCGACGACTGCAAAGCATGATAAAATACGTTCTCGACGCAAATAAAGTCACTCCACTATTATTCTGCGATGCTTTATTAGGGTGCAAGATACATAGGCAACTAAAGTGACACGGAGTTTATGGAGTGGTATGTTTTGTGTACAAGGATGTTAATGTTGCTTGAAGTGTGTGTAGGTATTGGATTGGCATCGTATCACATTTTTAGGAGACAAAGAGATTAGATGGATTTGTTATGACTGTGTATACATTTTTAGTCGTTTGGAATCTAAGTATGTTTTATGATGGCGTGTAAGCCTGGATTATATTTAAAACTAGATTTTGCCTGCGGCTGCGCTCACGTTAAATTCGGGGTAACACAAAACTCCTATAACGTTCGATAGTAATTTTCGTTTTAATTCTCTTCATAGGGACTAATAAGAGATATAACCCCAAGAAGTATTTTAAACATTTCTGTAAACAGTATTTTTAGAGTTCCGTGGTCAAAAATGGCTAAACACGGAATCCTTATAGACGCACTATGTCTGTCAGTCTATCCGTAGGTCACAGCCACTTTATGCCAAAACTATTCAATTTACACATTTGAAAATAGGTAGATGTATGCTGTGAACCGCTTTACGAAGTTTTAGAAAATAAAAAATTGAATACTAAGGGGGGCTCTTCACATATGGAACTAATGTAGAAAATTGGTCGTTAAAATTACTTTGAGGTTCCTAACATTATTGTTTCTCAGAGTTAATCGTTTGAAAGATATATGGTTCCAAAGTGGTAAAATGGGTGTGTGTCCCTCTAACTTTTAAAGTAAGAGAGTTACAAATCTAAAAAAAAATATGGTGTAGATCGTTATAAAAACTTCCAACGAAAATTGGTTTGAACGATATGTAGTCAGTAGTTTTTTAAATAAAGTACATCTTAAAAACCGCACATATAGCTTTATCGTTTTAGTTAGTTGTTTAGCTTTATAGTTTAGTAACACCTAGGACGAAACATTATAAAATCTATTAGCTATTGCGCGTCAGACTCGCTCAACAAGGATTCCGTAGTGGGGGTATCCACTTACCATAGCCATTATCTTCAACTAAATTAATAGTATTTGTATAAACGATAAAGCTATATGTGCGGTTTTTAAGATGTACTTTATTTAAAAAACTACTGACTACATATCGTTCAAACCAATTTTCGTTGGAAGTTTTTATAACGATCTACAAAATATTTTTTTTTAGATTTGTCACTCTCTTACTTTAAAAGTTAGAGGGACACACACCCATTTTACCACTTTGGAACCGCATATCTTTCAAACGATTAACTTTGAGAAACAATAATGTTAGGAACCTCAAAGTAATTTTTAACGATCAATTTTCCACATTAGTTCCATAATATGTGAAGAGTCCCCCTTAGTATTCAATTTTTTTATTCAATTTTTTAATTTCTATACTCAACTTTTCGGTTGCATTGCACGGACCGTGGTCACGACTGACTTATCACGATTGTTCGAGGCCCTTTGCCGATACTGCCGTACTTTACCTGTGTGAAAATCAGCCAAGTTAAAAAAAATATAATAATAATAATAATATCCTACCATATTCATTACATTATTATCAAAAAAATATGTGGCTTTTTTAAATGAAAAGAACGTAGTGATGCAGGTAAGACTGACAGATCATGTTTTTTATTCGTTATAACTTCATAATTACTCACACTGAGCATCTGGAAAAACTAACTGTATTGTAGATTTTTATAAAAGAAAAAGAAAATTCTAATTTGGTTAAACATAGAAAACTGCAACATTCTGCCAATTACCCGTGATATTATGATAGACAGAAATTTAAAATCCCATGACCAATGAGGTTTTCACGAGGAACAATAAAAGTCGAGCTTGCTGGTAGAAGTAAAACTAGCAGGGCTACTAGATTTAAATAAGAATTATACTGCATTTTGGTTTGATTATGATAGCCCTCTTAGTCAAAATAGTCTATGAATAATTAATCATTTTGGAACATTTATATCTGTTTTTTATAAGACATTAAATACTTAACTTTTCCGGCAGCGATATTTAAAGCAAACATTTTTATAAAGCAGCATATCGTTGACCATTTCGCGCTTAATTTCCGTGTAACTTTATTTCGAAATATAAATTTGAATACAGAAAATAAGGCCCATACGTCTAACAACCGTTCACAGAGATCAAAGTTTTCCAATAAGCCGAAGTGCTTATAATAAGAGATATTATGAGCTGCCATTATCATAAATGAGTATCTCATTACAGCTTATGAATTGTTAACATTTTTGTTTCTTTATTGAGAATTTTCGATGCCCTCTGCTTTTTAGCATATTTCTGCCTCGTTTAAAATTGCTGAAAAAGTATTATAAAGCAAATATTACGACTGATATTTTATGAATTATAGTTTACCAGCAACACGGAATTTAAAATAAAGTTTACAGATTGCAACTTGCTCTGCTTTCATCAGACAAACTGTCAAATTAATATCTGACTGTTTTTATCTATTCACTTATTCATGTTGAATTCTTGTTTTCATATTGTTTTACGATATAGGAGGCGATATACGAGCAGACGGATTGCCTGATGGTAAGCGATTACCGTTGCTCGTGGTCACGCAAAACAGAAGATGGCGACACAATTGTGCTGCCGGTTTGGGTGGGAAAAGGAATAGGAAGAGGAGTGACACGGAGGGAGATGGGGCTTCTGGCACTCTCACTTACCGAACGAAATTTAACTTACGAACCTGTATGTTGCATTTACATCGCTAAGTTTTTCGTTCGCTAGCAATATTTATCGGTGCTTAGCGACCAATAATAAAGAAGAATACACAAATTGTAACGTAATACTCCGTATTGCATTATAATATCTCGCAGGCGCTTAACGCAGTGGCTGGAGCCAGCCTAGCCCGAGCAGCGCTTCGCTAAGAATAATTACCTTATATGGTAATAGACCGGCCGCAGGCAGTGACTCATTGGTCTATGCCTATACAAGATGGGTGCGCGGTCTAAATCGGTTACTTTCCCTAGACGTCACAACGCTGCCACTACAACCAAGCATATATTCTGCCTTCTACTTCCATACCTACTGTCCCGCTGGGGGTGAGCATATTCTAGTTGTCTGTGTGTGTGCCTATATGTTCTGTCTGTAGTATCTGTCTCTCCTAAGCATAACAGCCGATCTAGGGACAGCCTGTTTCTGACCAGTTGTTGTGTATTCTCTATGCTACTTTCCAGTTCTCCCTACGGGGTAACGTTCTACCTACGGGCTGACGTTCTCCCTACGGGCTGACGTTCTCCCTACGGGCTACAATTCTACCTACGGGTCTACACCTCTACGGTCTACACCTGTCTTCTCCCTACGGGTTGCTGTTAGCTGCGACCTACGAGCTGCTGGCGCCGTGCTTCTGCCAGCCGCTGCCTACACATCAGCTGCTGCCTATAGCCAGGCCACTGGCGCCTGACTGCACCAGCCTGCGCCTGGGCCCTGCTGCTCAGCCTACATCAGCTGCACCCTCTGAGCCTCCGCTAAGCCTTCACTTCGACCACCGAGCTGCCTACCCAGCGTGCACTTCGGCCAGCTTATTTCAGGGACAGTTCTTCTGTCCCTCGCAGTCGGGAGCGGTCGCGAGAGGAGAGGCGGGTCGGAGTTGCGTTGCCGCGCTCTCTATCTCCCGCGACCAAACGGAGGTGAACCATCGTTGCGTCGCAGTGGGGCCGCCGAGGCAGAGGAGATGCGGTGTTGCGTTGCCATCCTTTCTATCCTCTGCGGCCGCTGGGTGTTTTGGCTGCGGAGCCCAACACCTTCATCCGCCGCCAAGGGGGTTTTGTTCGGGGCCCTCCTGACCATCTGGCGGGCCAATACCCGTCGGGGGTAGCGAGGAATGCTTCGGCGATACCCGACCCTCCGATACACGGGTACACATGAGGAACACGGGTTGGTTTTTAGTCAGTAAGAGTCTGACAGTCGCCTTCGCCCTTCCCCCCCAGGGCGCAGGGACTCCATGAGGATTTTCCAAACAGACACAAAAAAAAAGGAGTACGTGCGTAAGTTTGAACCCAGGACATTCAGCGCATGGCTGGTTTCCTCTCTTGACGATCGTTGGCTTCAGGTTAGCTTAGCAGCTCATCTTTGGGGAATAATACTAAGATTTGCCCCATTATATTTGGTCCTTTAATCGTTTCATATCTTCTATTATTTCTATACACCAAGTATATATTTATATACATTTTTCATTTTATGTTATACGACTTTTTCACTACACGCCATTCCTCATATTTTCTGACAGCCTACATAGCATGTAGTCAGCATTAATCTTAGAAATGTTCATGTTATGATTAATTTTATCGTAAAGCCTTATGTTACACATAAGGTAACTTTGCCATATATTCGACTAGTATTTTCTGTCACTATTCCTTTCTCTAATAATTCATAAGAAACTTTGTAACAAAGAAGGATTCTGACATTCAGAACAGATATATGTTTCTAACAGACAAGTTCTTTATCTCTCACGTCCTAGAATATCAAATCCAAATTTAATTTTGTAACATTTGATATATGAGGCACGGTAGACAATTTTTTGCACACAACCATTTGATTCATTGCTTTCTCGTAAAAGCCTGAAAATTTTACTTACGTATGCACTAGGATTGATCCATACCAGAAAATGGGAGCTGATCCTTTCAGAAGTAAATAAAAGTATATCTTAACAAAATATCCATAGGGATGATTATAATTGTAATAGATTTGTCACTAATAGCATAACTATAGTAAGAGTGAGCTATTTCGATACTCACGAAAAATAACATCTTCATCATATTTGAAATAGGCATGAAAATTTCAGTTTTCATGCAACTTTAATTTTATTTTGACGACCGTTCGAGGAATAATTGTGGGTTCTCTTCTGGCAATCTTCTGTAACCTTATTGAGTCTTAAAATACGGCATAGGGATGACTTTCTATTCCAAAAGTTTAAGAACATAATATCTTAAAATTTATAAGTTTCATGAACACTAATAATAATCATTCATTCATCATCATTCTTGAGATTCATGTTCTCAATCGAAAAAGAAAACTAAGCTCCGAAAGAACTTAAGAAAAATAAGCCTCTAACACAAGAATCATACCAAAATTAGAACTCAACACTCAACCTAAGAAACATCTTACTTTCATGCAAAAGCTCACTTGTGGAAGGCAAAGCGTGTTTTTAAAAACTTGTGACCGAGTTATTCCGACGAAACAAAAATATGTTCCATTGTTTTTATCTCTCTATCTACATACATACTAAAGAAGCTATGCATTTTAACAGTCGGCGTGTTACAAATGGGTACTTTTTCGTTGGCATATCTTTCTATTTGGAGGTGGGACTTGGGAATGAATAGGACAGTGTCAATATATTTGTACATCCTAGCTTCAAGTGATAAGAAAGTAGTTTCTGTTTCATATGAATCTAGGCCTCACCCGCGTACTTTGTATTATTTGTAAGCGCAGATAAAAGGTAAATCATCGTACACGCCAAGTTGAATACCAATGTTCGTCCCTTATTTCAGTCTCTTAAGGACTGATTTAAAAAAAATAAGATTTGCCCACGTCTTCAACTCTGTTTAAACTTTAAATGATTCAGCATTCTTAGTGAAATCTTAATCGTACAAAAAAAACAGTATTTATTATGTTTGCTTTGGGAATGCATTGCTTGATACAATACACAAATACGTATATTTATTTGAAAATACCGTAAAAGATCACGATAAAAATATCAACGCCAAAGCGAAACATTCTTTTTTTTTTATTAGGTACATCTCAAATGTGTAGGCTATATATTCCTTTGGAAAAGATTCGCATATCACTCTGTGCAGGATGTCGGCAAAATTATTAGCAACAGTAAAAAATATATTTCATTCTTTATTATTCCGCTATATTGGGTTGAAACAAGGGGCCTTAAAATTGCGGAATGTAGCGATAACGTAGTTTTTTCTGTCTAATTAAATTGGTAGGATTCATCGGATGCCTCGTTTGTAATATTTGCGAAGAGGCTAAGATTATTAAAATTAATTACATCGTTTTGAATTTGGCCTAAAACAGTGGTAAAGAAATATATAGGATAGGAATTAAAACAAATAGAAATCGGTGTTTTGCTATGTTTTTGCATTTAGGTCCAATGTGAATGGCAGGACTCCGAAATAAATTTTAATTACATGTCGAGGTGACAGCAATGGCGTCGTAACGCAAGTTTGCATTGGATAACTCGACGAATATTTTTCTTTTAGCTCAAGAACTTTCACCTACATATTTTCGGATCGGATCAAAAATGAGAATTTTGGTTAAAGTATACGTTTTATCTTAATATATAAAATCCTTGCGTTACTGACTGACTGACAAACACGCTACAGCCGAAACTATTGGGCGCAGGAAGCTAAAATTTGGCATGTATGTTCCTTGGGGACCGTAGGGGTGCACTAAGAAGGGATTGCCCGAAATTCCCACGGGATCGGCCAAAACGGGTAAATTAAAAAAATGCAGGCGTAGCTGCTGGCGTCCTCTAGTGTAATAATAAAATACATAATATTGAAGTCAGTTCCGCTGAACAGCACATGTAAAGTATCTGAATAAAAATCGGAGCAAGAAGCATTGGGTACTGTAACATATTATACAACATAAAAAGTAAATAAATTGGTCGTACGTGGTCGTATGACAAACGCATTTCCATACTTCACATTTTTGACAACTATCGTTTGAAAGCTTTTAAACATAAATAAATACGAAATGGTTTCCATAATCAAAGCAAAATAGTAAGTTTCCAATAACTGTGTAAGTCATCAGTGATTCGTCAAGATTCATAGCATAATTCTTCGTAAAAATTATTACTTTATAACGTTTAGCCCTTTTAAATTAATCAACTTAATGTAATCTGCCTAGGAAATATTATAATAATAGGTTAGGGAAAAAGCTTCTTCGCATTTTTTAATAAAATTCAAAACATTTTTTAAATAGTTTATTTACATTTAACTAACGTATGTAGGTACGATTTTGTTCGATAACTTTTTGCCATCTTGTAGGTAGAGACAAGATCCCATTGCTATAGAAATTTTGGGACTTCTGATCAAAATACCGGGACAAGTGGTTTTGGCAGTCCTCTTGTGATGTTAACCTGACAACGCCTAAAGAATTCTGAAGAGACCGAAATAGGTGGAAATCTGAAGGTGCAAGGTTAGGACTATACGGCCGATGCATTAACACCTCCAAGCCAAACTCTCTTAATTTTTGCTGAGTGGCTAAAGATGTGTGAGGTCTAGCGTTATCATGATGAAAAACAACACCCCTTCTGTTAATCAACAGAAGGGGTGTTGTTTTTCATTCCGGCCGCTTCCTCTCAACTTCTTGCTTTAATCTCATCAGTTGTTCGCAGAAGAGTTCAGAATCGATGGTCCTGCTTGGTGGTAACAGCTCATAATGAATATGCCCTTCCAATCCCACCACACACACAGTATCACCTTATTGCGAGTTAACCCGGGTTTCGCCACAGTCTGTGAAACCTGACCGGCCTTTGACCACGACCTTTTTCGCACGTTCTTGTCGTACGTGATCCACTTTTTATCACCAGTTATCAGCTTCTTCAAAAATGGTTCGGTTTCATTACGTCGTAATAAAGAATCACAAATGAGTACACGGTTCATTAGGTTTCTTTCAGTGAGCTCGTGAGATACCCAAATATCGAGCTTTTTTGTGTTTCCAGTTTTTTTCAAATGCGCCAAAATTATTTTGTGGTCAATTCCCAGTCCTTCAGCTACGTCGTAACTACTGATATGCCGATCTTGCTCCACTTTTTCAAAAATGGCATCCATTTTATCGGTAACAGGGCGACCAGAGCGACGTGCATCTTTGACATCAAAATTTTCGGATTGAAAACGCTTAAACCAAATTTGTGCTACTCTCACAGACACTGCACTAGGTCCATAAACATCGCAAATTTTTTTCGCGGCTTGCGTTGCATTTTTCCTTTTTTGAAGTAAAATTTTAAAATGTATCGATTTTCTTCACTAGGTTCACTCATCTTGACAGTACGAAAAACAAATAAAAATCACACATTTTCCTGATTTGAATTTGGAATTATGTTCTTTAAAATTTAAACTTTCAATTATACCAAAACCATCCAGATACAAATAGTATAGCCAAAGAGATTTTATTACAAGTTCATACATACTATAATGCGAAAAGACTTTTCCCCCAACCTAAATTATTCTTATAATATAATATTTTATTCTTATAATATCATAATATATATTATATATAATATAATTGACCTTCAATCTACTTTAGGATCTCAAATATCGTAAGGATGGCTTTGTCATAATTAAGTAAGAAAAGAGAAAAACTTTCCATCATCTTCATCGCCCTAACATTATCCCGGACGCATACTAGCTTTACTCCTCAGAAGCTGAAGTCCGCTCTCTAGTATATATAAATCTCTTCTTGACGGTTCCCAAGCTTTTAGCTTTTTTTTTTTGCTATTTAAGTCTTGGCTGTATGTTGTAAGTCAGACCATTAGCAACGTAAGAATTTTATAAATACAGATTATAATTACATACTAATCCAATAACATAATATACAATTTAAAATGGAATTGCACCATTCCATACTAAGCTTAACTGCTGGTACATTCATTTTCTTATTCCTTCGGATCAAGAAATCTCGTTTTTAAATATACTAGAGGTCGCCCAGTGATCGAAATTCGACTATAATTTATTAAAATGTAAAATTTCTATATTATTAACATTGTAGTTACTGTCAAGAATACAATCACAGACTTCCCCGCACAATTCAAATAAAGAAAAACGTTTATGAAATTACTGGAACGCCTATTAAATACTTTTCTAAGTAAAATAACACTTTGAAATAGATATTAACTTAAAGACTTTATAAAAATATCATTCAATTCATTTATTTTGCTAAAACATGGTAGTGAGTTGTTACAATAGCATAGATATAATAAGAGACAACGTGTTTTGCTGGTAAGGCAGCAAGCAAAAAGTAGATAAATAACACATAATTCATCAAAACTGGATACTTATTAAAAATAAATCTAATTACACATTCTCTTGCCCTTGCGCAGTATGTCGTTTACTTCCATACTTCTTCTTATCTAATTATTTACTCCTTCCTCTTTCGACACACAGTTGATTAATGTTTTCTTTTAAATTATAATTCACAAATAGATACATGCGCAATAACAGATTTTCAACTAAATTAACACAACCATAAAATGAAAGAAAAATTTCCTAAGCGCAGCGTTAATTTAAACTTGATAACATCTGCATTTTTTTTCGTTTGGATATTTTTTTTTTTATATTTTACACTTTGTCAGAAACTTAACTTAAATACGTAACTTATATATGTAATAAAATAACCAATAAGTGTATATTTCAAAGCGTACGTATTTTATTGCGACGTAAATATTTTATTAATTTATACGCCATGATAAATATGTTATGTATTGTGAAAAATACTAAATTGATGAGGCAGAATAGGACAAATCTTAAACAAAAAAATATATACATACATAAATGTAATAATTATTTCATCTATTTTCAGTTTGAAAGTCTTATTTAAATAATAAAAAATAATAATGAATTATTCTTACTATATTTGTGTACCTACCTATGATCTTTATCGAACGTGTAAAAAAATTGCCAAGATAAATATATTGTAATAAATAAGTACAAAATCTATTAGGCAGAATAGAACAAACATTCATAAATAAAATAAGATTGTTTCTTTATTTATTTCATGTATTTTATTTTTTATTTATGCTGCATATTATTATTTTAATTTTATTGCAGTTTTAAGTGCTTAAAATTGTTTTATTCTAAAATTAATTTTATACTGTAAAACGCTACCTTAAAAAGTGTACATATAAAATAATGTTATATTTGAACTATTTTAGTTTGAAAGTCTTTGGGTCTGTTTAAATATTATTGTGGTAAGTAAAAGGGATAACATTTTTTTTTGTTTCACGTATTTATACATCGATAAAATTTAAAATGAATGGACTATTCATAATACAGGTACCTATGTATATTTCACTCTAATCATTTTTTATAACGCGCCTAAAGAACTATAACTTCAAAAAAGTTGACTCAGTAAAACAATGCCAAATGATAATTGGACCAATTATAATTATTATGATGCTAAAGATTAATTTTACAAAAAATCTCCCGTCCGCCATCTTGAATTTCCAAATATATGTCATTTTCGTGTCCAGAATCCATAAAAACCCCGAAAATGATACCGATATTACTTTTATTAAAAATGTCCCGTCCGCCATCTTGGATTCCCAAATAGATGTCATTTTCGTGATTAAAATGCATGAAAACCCCGAAAATGATACCCATATTTTTTTTATTAAAAATATCCCGTCCGCCATTTTGTGTATGTAGAAACTAAAAACTTCTCCCTTGACTTCTTTCGTGAGAATTTTGTGTTACACATGCTCGTGCATCGTAAACTTTCACTGTCATAATTTTTTCATAACGCGCCTTGATAATGCGCCTAATGAAGTATAACTTCAAAAATACAAACTCGCTTAGGCAGATTTGGTCCGAGGCCACCACACTAATGCGCCGTAGCTTATCATCGGACGTATTATTGTCTTATAGAGCCATAAGACAATTTTGGGGGATAGGCCCCATCGTTTACCTATCATCTTTGTGACGTCGCTGTGACGTCGAGACGACACCGCCTCCCGGCTGCCTGCATGTTACGCCCCACCGCACCGCGAGCTCCTATAAAAGCGGACGCGTTGGGTGCAAATAGCCCTTTCTGCGGCGACTACAGCTCGGAGTTAAGTTGACCATCTATCCTGGACCATAGGCAGCTGGATTCTCCACAAAAACTCAACCCCTCGCCGAACCTCGCGACCCTGTGCAAATTTGTAAACTGTGAATTAAATCAATAATTTAAAAACTTAAAGTGCAAATTTGTAAATTGTGAATTAAATCAATTTTTATTGTAACATTTAACCACGCTTCTCATTTAGACACCCCCTAGTAGGGATAACGTAACAGCACACACCGGAAAGGTCCTTTTTACGTTACAGTGGCGCCCACGGGAATATTATAGGAAGGGTTTTGTTGAGAATCCGCTGCCGGTGAGTCTTCTTTTTTTTATTTTTTGTGTATGTGTGAAGTCGTTCCAAAGCAGTGTGTAGTTATTTTAGTGGCATTTACCTATTGTTTCTTTTTGCTTGTTCTATTGTGCTCGGAAAGTCGGTGGTGTTGTGCTGATCACAATAGACATTTTCTCTTTTTGTTCTGTTGTGCTCGGAAGGTCGGTATTGTGTTGAGCCGGTCACAACAGACAAATTTTGTCTTACTACGCTTGGTAAGCATTTCTATATTATAACTTTTTCTGTTACCGCGTGTGATAATTACTGTGTATCAACCGCACAAGTAACGAGTTATAATCGTTCGACTGCGGCCACGTGTCCTCTAAAGACGCGCTAAGGTCACATTCGTCGATCGCATTCTTTGTATTTTGCGATTTATGACCTCACGTCCACTAACGACGTGCCTAGGTCACCTTGATCGTACTGCTTCGCGATTAGCTTTTTTAAATGCCACTAAGGTAATTAAGTGCTACTGGTAATTATTGCTAATAATCTGCTTTGGCTGACTTATGGAACGAGTTCACACCCTTCTCTTTTTCATTTCTTTCTATTTTCTACTATAACCTTCTGCTAGTGATTTTGTCCGGCGACATAATTATATATGCTTATGGTCGGTATTATTAAATACTTTTACCGCCTACTACGGCGATTATCTTTTAAAATTAACTATTACTTTTCTTTCTTACTAAGAAAGTTGCATCTTTATTATACCACGTGTACCTAACATAGTTGGACTGGCTGAGAATGAACGTACCTAAAGATGCTAGCGTATTATATACTAGGTATCTAGCTAGAATTCCGCGTTCATTTATTAATAAAATGTACACGTGTCACATGCAGGTTGCTCACTAACAATAATGAAAAAGTTTAATCTTTGTCTGTTTGGTATAGAAATACGAATATCATCGTAGAATTATTAGTTGTTCGTTTTGTCAAATGTTTATTATGCTACAATCGTTGTTTTTGGTCTTCGATTTTATCTCCTTGTTACTGCCTATCGGTATGTCATTTGCAAATGCATCTATTTATGCATTTACTGTTCATTGTGAACTCAAACATAAAATTCCTGCGTCGCAGTTATTGAATTATGTTCTTTTTGTAATGTTTTGTGTTGCTAGGATTGTTCTTTCAATGTCTGGTTTCTATTGAAATATATAAAACATATAATGATAAATAAATGGTAAAATTAAGCCGCTGACGGCCGGAAAACTACTTAATTGTCAATATGTAACTTGTTTCCTTTTTACTAAATGCTATGCATCTGGTTTTACTAACCATCTTAAATAGAACTGGTTATATTGTGTTCTTGTGTTAACGCAAATGTTATTATATCTAACTGAACTTATCAAACTTAATTGAATTGAAACTAACTTTAACTAAAGTGGGTATTTGCACATAAATTGAATCAATAACTTCTTTTCTTGAATAAATAAGTGCATATTTACATATGAATCAAATAAATAATATTTATACCTCTTTAAATAACTAAAGTGGCTGTTTACACACAAATTAATAAACAATTTCAATACTTAAATAACTAATGTGGGTACTTATACATAAATCAATAATTTCTATACTTTAATAACTAAAGCGAATTAATTGATGTACAAGTTTAAGAATACCCTTTCGTATTTCTCAATCAACTATTTTAAACCTAAAAGCTGAATAAAATAATTGAATCTTATTCTATTACAGCATAAATAAGTTTATAAACGATTGGGTACAGTGTCATTAACAACAATGTAAGACGCATATGTATGCAAAGTTATAATTACCTACATAATTATTTGTGAAGGCCAACAATAGTGCTATTGTTTCGAATTGGAGCTCACAAGTCACAAGATAACGCATTGTTGTGTTAACGAATTATATAAACATGCTAACATAAAACATGAATAAATATGCTAACATAAAACATGAATAGTTATTACTGTTATAAATTGTCGAAGAGGTTTTCCAAACTTAATATTTTTGAAAGAATCTGTTATTTATCTAACTAATTATCCAACTATCTGATAACTATCCAACTTTCACATAACTATATAAATATCAGATATGTTTCTCTTGGTGATTTCCATATAGAAGATCTTAAATTAACTTACTGCAAAGTTTAAGAATGTAATGATTAATGCTCATCACTAATGAATTAATCACTAAAATAACTTAACACTTCGTTACATATAATATAAAAATCTTTAACTCCTAATTACAGCTAAATCATGTACCCATATATCTTGTTACTTATAGCTTTGGTAATGACTGATCGAAATATAATAAAATATTTTTTTCCCTTATGGCTCAGTGGCTGAAAGGTTGTTGTCGGATCGGTCTGTGGTTCGATTCTCGATTGTGTTTATTTTTTTTGTGTTTTTAACTATGGTAGTGTGTACTATGTCGTCGACAGTCTCCTTCGACGATGTACTATACATTACATCTTGCCGTGAATATTTTTTTATGTTTTTGGCTATGGTTGTGTACACTATGTCATCGATTGTCTCCTGCAGTGATGTACTATACATTGCAACCTTTTCCGAATTGTGTATTTTCCGTTGTTGATTTTGTATCATAATCAGAAACCAGTTATTTGTCCGCGAGAATGGAATGCGGCCGGCGCCAAGCGCGCAGTGATGACTCACGTGTTCACTGGTTCAAACCTTCATTGTTATTCCATTTTAAATGAATACAAATTGTCCTTGCAATATTGCATCTACCTTGTTAATGAGCAATTTGTTTGTGATACTGCCAACTAATCGTATGATTGTAGTATCGTAATATAGTAAGATCGTAATATTGGTTTACGACTTATACTCTCTCAATTAACTTCACTAATCGAATATGGGTGGTCAGGTGGTGCCTACCAACATAGACTGGGTGACTATTTACTATAAAACTCACGTATAATACCTCTTCGCGCGTCGTGTATTATAATGAATGCGACTCGCATCTTGAATGAATGTTGGCTTGTTCATGCGTATGATAGTGTGTAGGCCTTTTTGAATGTGATGAATGTCAGGTTATAGGAACGTTCAATGCTTGGTGACGTATGAATGGCCGAGGGTTATACTTCTTTTTTTCCTCTTTCAGGGTTAATAGTTGCCTCGTATTTAACCTACTGACACCACTACCACTCATCTGTTACAGGGTCTCCGAATGCAGTGCCGCCTACCAGCCACAGAATTTTCCCTATGGGAAAATTCTGGCCTAATGGGGGGAGTGTGTGACGTCGCTGTGACGTCGAGACGACACCGCCTCCCGGCTGCCTGCATGTTACGCCCCACCGCACCGCGAGCTCCTATAAAAGCGGACGCGTTGGGTGCAAATAGCCCTTTCTGCGGCGACTACAGCTCGGAGTTAAGTTGACCATCTATCCTGGACCATAGGCAGCTGGATTCTCCACAAAAACCCAACCCCTTGCCGAACCTCGCGACCCTGTGCAAATTTGTAAACTGTGAATTAAATCAATAATTTAAAAACTTAAAGTGCAAATTTGTAAATTGTGAATTAAATCAATTTTTATTGTAACATTTAACCACGCTTCTCATTTAGACACCCCCTAGTAGGGATAACGTAACAGCACACACCGGAAAGGTCCTTTTTACGTTACATCTTCTTGCACTGCCAGAAGACGATGCTGGCTTTATTGAGCTTGTTTCCATGTGGCTGTTCCATGTCAATTTGCAGTCAAGAGTGACGTCCAGGTACTTTACCTCGGTAGACAGCTTGAGCTCTGTGTTGAATAGCCTGGGCAGTCGGTAAGGGCCCAGCGCGCGTTTGTGTGTGAACATAATTACTAGTTCGGTCTTGGTCGGGTTTACTGATAATTCGTACTCATTACACCACCAATCCACTATGCGTAGAGCCTGTTGAGTAAGGTCGTACACTGTACTAGTTACCTTACCTGAGGTGAGAATGGTCAGATCATCTGCATATCCTATTGTGTAAAAATATCTCGCGTTGAGTTTATCTATGAGTTCATTGATGACTAAGTTCCACAATAGCGGGGAGAGAACACCGCCCTGCGGGCAACCTTTAGTTATCAAGGCTGTCTGGGAGTCGCCGTGCAGGCGCACTACCCTTTTGCTGAGCATGTTTTGGATCCACTGTATGAGCATCTGATCCACACCATGTCTGGCTAGGGCGTTGCTTATGCTGGAGAAGTTTGTCTTGTCAAAGGCTCCTTCTATGTCAATGAAGGTGCCCAGACAGATGCTTTTTTGTTGTATAGCAGCTTCTATCTGGTTCTCGACCTGATGTAAGACCGATTCCGTCGATTTCCCTGAGCTGTGTGCATGTTGATTGGCATGTATGAGTAGATGTTTAAGTGCCCCACTTCTTAATTCCCTCTCGCATAGCCTTTCCAAGGCTTTAAGCATGAAGGAGGTCAAGTTGATTGGTCTGAAGGACTTTGCATTGGTGTAGTCTGTTTTGCCTGGTTTTGGTATGAAAATTAGTTTGACTTCCCTCCAATTCTTCGGTACATATCTAAGGGCCAGGCTAGCCCTCATGATTTGCCAGAAGTCTTTTGCGGACAGGTTCACCCCCCCATTGTAATAACCCTGGGAAGATGCCGTCCAGTCCGGCTGCTTTGAAGGGATGGAAGCTATCGATGGCCTATCGGAGATTTTCTTCTGTGACCATGGTGTTTGCGTGTCTCCACTCGTGTTCGGTCGCCACTGTTGGTGTATCGTGCCACGTTATTATCAGAGTGAGGACGCAGCCTGGGAAGTGTGTTTCCAGTAGGACGCGTCTTGTCTCCTCCTCCGATATGGTGTATGTGTTATCCGGTTTACGGAGAGTACCTGGTGCAACCATCGGTTGCTGAGCCAGTAGTTTCCTTACCCGGTTTGCTTGTTGGTAAGATTCAATGCTCCCACAGAATTTCCTCCATCCCATGTTGCGTCTGAATCTGAGGCATTTCTTGTAGCTTGATTTGGCCGCTTTATAAGCGTCCCAATCTACGTCCGCGCTTATAATTGGAAGCTTATTTTTTACATAACAAAGATGTGAATCGTGCTCTCCGGTGGTATGGAGAGAGATATCGAGACCGTCAGGCACCAACTCGGTTTGTACTGAAAAGAATGGTAGAAAAATTAAAGAGCACTGGTAGTTTCAAAAAGCGACGGCAAACTCTTCAGCAGAACAACTTCGATTTTGATCTAAATATTTTAACATACTTCGAAGCATTTCCGAAGGCTTCAAGCAGAGATGCTGCCGAAATAATTGGAATAACCCACACTCGCGTACTTAAAGTGCTGAAAAAGTATAAGTTTAAATGTTATCGTGATGATCGGTTGGTACAAAAATTGCATCCTGGGGATTGTGAGAGACGACTACAATTTTGTCAAATCATGCTGAGAGAAATTGACCGTAACCCTAATTTTTTGAGTTACATTGTATGGTCTGACGAAACCGACTTCAGCAATAACGGCAAGTACAATCGCCGCAATAATCACTATTGGTCTCGAGTGAATCCTCTTCGTGTTCATGAAACTAACAGTCAAGTAAGATTTTCTTTCAACGTTTGGTGCGGAATTATGTGAAATATGGTTGTGTTAGTCCATGTGTACGAAGGTCACTTAAACACTGTCAAGTATTTAGAAATACTGGATTTATTAAGAAATGAGTTAAATGGTTTCCCCGAGGAAGAGCGAAACCAAATAATTCTATAGCAAGATGGTGCTCCAGCTCATAACAGCAGAATCACTACTGCCTACATTAATAACCATTCTAATACCTGGATTGGTACAAGCGGCACAATCAGATGGCCTGCGAGATCACCAGATCTCACCCCTTTAGATTTATTTTTGTGGGAATATGTAAAAAATGTAACATGCATAGTATGTAGAGAACAGCACTGCAAGAGAAAGAAAACTTGATACAAACCCTATACCAACCCGCTTGGCCAGCGTGGTATAGTAGGCCAATTCCTCCTTTCAAAGGAGAGGCCTAGTCCAGCAATGGACTATCAAAGGCTGATGATGATGATGATGATGATGTAAAAAATCAAATTAACATTAAATATTATGAGAATGTAAACGAGTTGAGAGTTGAAGTTCAGAATACGATTTATAACATACACCACAACACGTTATTAAAGGTTACTAGAAATGAATTCGTTAGAAGAATAAATTTGTGTATCCAAGAAAATGGAGCCCATTTCGAGCAATTAATTAGTTAGTTTACCATTTTTGTAAATAATTAAATTAATTTAAGATTTCATTGTTTTCATTTCATTCAATTTATGAAGTTTGTTAAAGAGATTTCATCCTTATTGACCCTAACAATCGATGCAATAAAAGTACAGGGTGCAACTTTTACAGATTTTAGTCGGTTCGATTACCGTGTGTGGCAAGCGAATTTTTAAAAATCTTTGAATGCCGTTTTCTTTCTTTTCAAAAATAAAAAAATGTTTTCTTTGAGTAAAATTTTCTATCTAAAGTATTAAGAGTACTTCCCCTTCAGGTGGCATTACAAAATTCCACCCTGTATATGATAATCAGGCAACTGCTAATGTTATAAAAATTTTCGTGTTTTGTATTTGCCGTCAACTACAATGAATTAAAAAAATTAAAACATTGTAAAACGTAGGGATTTAACCCTGAATCACTAACCTTCAATTGGAGTAACACTGTCACTAACCTTTCGACTCACAGACTACGCAATAAAACACAAATATTTAAAAAAAATTAAAGTAGCAAACACTTAAAGTGCTTTTCATAGGCAATTAAACAAAACATTGAAAAAGAAACAATTCTAATTCTTACAATTACTACAAATAGGAACTGTGTGTTCCCCGCAAATGGCCTTTTTGCAGTATATGTGTGTATATTTGGTCATACGCTTTTTTATTGCGTGACAAAATCCATATTTTTTCTTGTTTTTTTCCTTTGGCTGTTCGATGTTAAGAATATCTTCAATACTCTTTTTCTGATCACGCTTCAAAATCACCGTACTGTAGCACTCGAGTTGCCAGGGTTTCATAAGTTCATCCGCCATTTGCAAAGCAAATTCTCTCCCCTTCAGCAGTGTCTTGTCGGTCTCTGATCATGTTGTATACGTAAACAGCATACGAGTTTATGATACTAATGTTCAAAGTATCATAAAATACACATAGGGGCCACCTATTGGTTTTGCGACCAGTACTCATGATTGAGCGAGCACATTTGATCCACGGTATCCACAGCTCCTTTTTGTAGAATTATAAAAATTAATAATTTCTGGTTTCTTGGTACCATCATTGATAGACGGTCATCATCTTAATCTATATAAATCTTCGCTTACGTGAGCGCCTGCTGACAAATACCTCCTCATCAGATGACATTGAACTTTCTTCTTCACTTGCATCCGTTCCTACGTGGACATATTCTGCCTCCAAGTTATCTTCTTTTTCGGACTCCGATAGTCCTTCTTCTTCATCCAGGTTTGACTCTATATCTGTCTCACATAGCCAACGTTGCATGTGCTCCTCGTCTTTTCTCAAATCCATCTAAAAAAAATTCAATCAATATCTAAAAAGTAAAAAAACATTGCAAAAGGTCTGCCATAAATATTTTTACGTTAATTTTGTTTAATAAAATAACAGTATATACTATACATTTAACATTTAATTGGTAAAAAGTCTATCAGAAAAAAATATAATAAAGGTTTTATGTTTAAACTCAAAATAAAGTTACACAGTCACTAACCTTTCGTCTGTCAGATGACTCGACGGCTGTATCTCCTGACACAATGCGCGTGCAACCGCAATGAGGACACGTGAGCCACTATTTGGTCCAATGAAGAAGGTACTGAGCGGGGGACGGAGTACGGATGAGGTGATCCCACCGAACTATGAAACGCGGGGGGTATGCGTAGTCTGAGAGATGAATGGTTAGCGATCTAGGGTTAATCACTCTAAATTACAACACTATTGATACCAAGGAGCAAATCTATACTTAACAGATACATACATAATAATGTAATTTAAATAACAATAAGTCATTTCCACAGTTTATGGCTTAAATATACAATACAGGAATAAACTCTAATACCCTAAAGACATGTATTCAAAATTGAACCTTTCAGAGAAAAGAATCTTACAAATAGCATTGTACCCATCGCGCGTTACCTGTCTCCTGTTACCAATATCCGACGCCCGTATGCAATCTCATCTAAAACGTCGTATTTGAGCCTTACATTTCTCATTGTAAATTCTTGAAAGGTTATAAGCATTTTTGTGATACATACATTATCATAAGCCGCCATTATGGAATTAATTCTGTGGAATGAAAAGGTTCTAACGTTTCACAAATTTGTGCTTGCGTAAATCTCTCAAAAAGTATATTTTCTTCTTAATGAACTAGAGTGCCTCACAGTTACAATGCGAGATCAGAGTTTTATATTGTTTACATTGATGTGAGGATTTTCAACTTCGAATGTTAGGTAAATTTGCCTTTGGCTTTAGGTTTAAGCTTAGTAGGACCGTTGGTTGCATGAATCGGATATATTCAGTATTAAAACAACATACGAGTACCTCACGAGGGTACCTGTCATGGTACCCTTTCGTTAAAATAATGATGTGGGTCTGACAGATGGATAAAATGTTATTCGATTGTTCTAAATTTCTGTGATTATTGCCACATATGATGGCTAGACCTGCACAGTCTTCAGGAATCTTTGGGCGAGATTCTTTGGTAGAGGCGTCTTAGCTTACTCACTTTGCCTGTCATAGTACTAAGATTGCGTGAATAATTTTCGATCTTTAACCACTCTCATGTTTCCAACATAATTAAAAAATACTTGCTCATGTGTTCATGTCACTTCGTTGTTCAACATTTTTCAGTTATTTTGCGTTCTTAAACTATCTGTCGACTATGCAGGCTCTCCAATAGGCAATATTTCGTATTAACCGAGTCAAAAGTTTAATGCTCTTTTTGCCATTGATTTTTTCGTTGTCTATCAAACAAACTTCCAGGGTACAACAGAATTTTGACAAACATAAATTCATTGCTCAGAACTAATATCAGACTTGAATTATATACAACAATGTATTCGTTCATTCTTAAATAGTCGTAATTATTGTTCTACCATGTAGGTCATTATCGTTCAATTTGTCATAATTATCATGGTAGATCCATGGCATGTAATATGTTTATAGTATAGTTAAGTTGTGAGTAATTGTATTAATTAAGCTTAACAAGTTTATAACTAACTATTGACATCGTGTCTCGAGTTTGGCAGGGTTACGAGCAGAATGGACATATAATATGTAAAACAAGATTTTACAATATTGACCGAGTTTCAGTACAGGGCAGAGCCGGGTTTTGGAAGTTTTGTTAAGTTAATGGTTAAGCATCGGTCTTGCAATCAAAATATTGTTTGGTTTAAAACTTGTTCTTTGGTGCCGTTGAATACTATTCTAGTAATGTATTCAGATAATACATACGCATACATTTGCAGAGTTTGCACCTAGTGGAATGTGATTACATCGTGTTCAATGATTTGCTACATTCCATCACGGCATCTACATTTGGTTACCTATATGATAAGTGACAGTATTGTTCCAGCACCACAGTTTAATTTATTATTCTACGGGTTAGATCTTCAGTTGACAACTAATATTACATGGCTAAAATGTTAATTTTCTTTTTTTTAATTATATTTATTCTTCTACTGAGCTCTCAAGGGATTGTAGTGTCTACGCCAGCTAAGGATTATTTGGAAAATCTTGGCGGTAACTTATTGTATTGGCCCTCAACACATAATTTGTTAAACTTTTATTTCGACGGATAACGGACACTACGTAGATTGTATCTTATGCCGATGTGCTATAAAAACCATTCAAGTTGCAAAATTATTAAAAACAGTTCGTAAATAAAACTATTTAGTTAGTTAACGCCATCGCCATCATAGTATTATATATAATACTATATCGATGATTAACGTTCTGATTAACGTCAATAACGTACGAGACAGTTAGGACATTTGCGAAGAGTTTATTTGAATTTAATTTCTATGAGTACGGGTACTACCTGTAAGAAGAGCACATTTATAGTAAATTCCTTTATGTGATAAGTTAATTTTAGGTAAATCTTAGTATTATAGGACTATTCTGAACTACATGAATATCTTGCAATAACAGGTAAAGCTTCGATAAGCCTTGTTTTGTACACTCGATCAGTATAAGAGATACAGTACACAACGTACTACTAGAACTATGTTAAAACGATGACTATAGTTGCAAGATATTGCAGAGGAATAATTCAGGTGGTCAGCCCAGCTGAGTAAATACTCTAGAAGTGTGTCCTGTAGATTGTTATAAGTATTAAACGAAATAAAATCGAAGCCCTGAAGGTGAAAACTAAACAGAAAGCTATGCTTCTTAGTTAGATAGTACTTTTAAACTTTACTTATAAATACTATCTACTATACTATTCGCATAAGATAGACCGACCAGCTTTTTATAAATATTCCCTTGCGTACATTATGACAATAAGTAGGTAATACGGTAATGTTAGCTAACATTGTACCAGATGATACCACAAAATAAGAGTCAATATTACGTCATATCTATAGGAGCCCTTCACCTCACCTCAATCATACCTACTTGACTACTCCTCCTATAACATTAATTATCCAACTTCTCTTGACCTCTTTAGAAATGATACTTTTTTATTAAAAATGTCCCGTCCGCCATCTTGGATTCCCAAATAGATGTCATTTTTGTGATTAAAATGCATGAAATGATACCCAAATTTTTTTTTACTAAAAATATCCCGTCCGCCATTTTGTGAATGTAGAAACTAAAACCTTCTCCCTTGACTTCTCTCGTGAGAATTTTGTGTTACACATGCTCGTGCATCGTAAACTTTCACTGTCATAATTTTTTCATAACGCGCCTTGATAATGCGCCTAAAGAATAATAATATAAACTTCAAAAATACAAACTCGCTTAGGCAGGTTTGGTCTGAGGCCACCACACTACTGCACCGTAGCTTATCATCGGACGCATTATTGTCTTATAGAGCCATAAGACAATTTTGGGGGATAGGCCCCATCGTTTACCTATCATCTTCTTGCACTGCCAGAAGACGATGCTGGCTTTATTGAGCTTGTTTTCCATGTGGCTGTTCCATGTCAATTTGCTGTCAGGAGTGACGTCCAGGTACTTTACCTCGGTAGACAGCTTGAGCTCTGTGTTGAATAGCCTGGGCAGTCGGTAAGGGCCCAGCGCGCGTTTGTGTGTGAACATAATTACTAGTTCGGTCTTGGTCGGGTTTACTGATAATTCGTACTCATTACACCACCAATCCACTATGCGTAGAGCCTGTTGAGTAAGGTCGTACTGTACTAGTTACCTTACCTGAGGTGAGAATGGTCAGATCATCTGCATATCCTATTGTGTAAAAATATCTCGCGTTGAGTTTATCTATGAGTTCATTGATGACTAAGTTCCACAATAGCGGGGAGAGAACACCGCCCTGCGGGCAACCTTTAGTTATCAAGGCTGTCTGGGAGTCGCCGTGCAGGCGCACTACCCTTTTGCTGAGCATGTTTTGAATCCACTGTATGAGCATCTGATCCACACCATGTCTGGCTAGGGCGTTGCTTATGCTGGAGAAGTTTGTCTTGTCAAAGGCTCCTTCTATGTTATTGAAGGTGCTCAGACAGATGCTTTTTTGTTGTATAGCAGCTTCTATCTGGTTCTCGACCTGATGTAAGGCCGATTCCGTCGATTTCCCTGAGCTGTATGCATGTTGATTGGCATGTATGAGTAGGTGTTTAAGTGCCCCACTTCTTAATTCCCTCTCGCATAGCCTTTCCAAGGCTTTAAGCATGAAGGAGATCAGGTTGATTGGTCTGAAGGACTTGAGCCCCACCGAGACGCAACAAATGGTGCGCCCCCAGTTGGTCGCGGGAAATAGGACGCGCGGCAACGCAACACCGACACGCCTCTCCTCCCGCGACCGCACCCGACTGCGACGGATAGACAGAACTGTCCCCCGCACTCGCACCTTGGGACGCATCCTACGCAGGCCTCACCCAAGCGCACGTGGAGCGTCCCCTCCCGGGATCCCGCTTAGCTTCACCGTGGGTGTACCTCAAACCCACGGTTACTGAGCCTCCCCACCACGACAAGGTGGAGATCCAACAAGGGAGTTCGTGCTCCAGTGTATTAATAAATATTTGAAAACATGTCTGAGGACTCTATTGAGCCATCTTTTATAATTATATTATTTTTCGTAATCCTTTATCGATCTATGTCATGACCTTGATTTATTTAGCTACATAATGTTCGTATTTAATGATATTTCTACATTAAAATATCGACAACAATACGAAATCATTTATTGCCACGTTTTGAATAATAAATAAACCTTCATCCAGTGTACCATATAACATATTTATTGCATTCCCATGCTGTTTTATTTTATTTTTATATCATTATCCCAAATTTATTTGAAATTGTGCCCAGATTTTATTCAGGAACAAAAAAGTATGGTTTACGTTTATCATGAAAATATAATATTTTCGATAAGTGCTATTATTTTGCTCTTTTGAAGGTCGTTCGTAGTTATAAATGTCTAAGGTATGTTATAAGCAATGTAAGAAACTGCTAACATTTTTAGTATACAGCAACTCTAGTTAAGATGAATGTTTGTGTAGGCACGTAAAGATAGCCCCTGCATTAAGAATAAATCCCGTCTTTCGGAGGACTTAACAAACATTCGAATAACGGACATAAAGGACACTCAGATTCAGAGCAACTACTTGTGGATATCTGATATTTTAGTGTCGCGTAATACAGGATACTTACCTACAAAGGCGAGGCAGCCTATTAACTAAATTACTACTTCGGCATACGCCATAAATAAGTATTAAGCCGTTAATAAAGTACCTACACCCTCGATCGCATCCAACCCCAAGGGACAAAACAAACCATACATATATAAAGCTGGTTCTTATAGTACGGAACAGCCTTCATTAGATTAAAGGTGCGAAAAGGTGATTTATTCAGAATCGCCGACGGGATATCTCTAAAAAGGACGAACAGGTCCTTGGAGTGTCCAGACGTAAGACTGTTATTTTAAACACCCTTCCATCTGTCCTATCCTGTTTATTTGAGTTAGGTTAAACCTTTTAGTTTAAACAAAAAGGTACTGAGACTGTGTTTGTCGCTTAGCACGTACTTTTATAGTATATTGCTTTCAAAAATAGTAATCTTTACTAATAATGTTAAGTTGAGAGCTTGTCTTTTCTTTAACGAACTAATCTCTAGAATCTTTACTTTATTTTTTTTCATCCTTTAACAGTCCACTGCTGGACTAGGCCTCTCCTTTGAAAGGAAGACTTCTTTACTATATAAAAATAAATTATTTTTATAGCCACGTTAATGAGGAATACCTTAATATCGTAGCATGAATTTACATAGCCTATTAGATGAACAAAAAGAAAAATATGCTACAAGGATTCGGACGCTACGAGGACGGTTCAATGGACGAGGTGCAGCTAGTGCGGAATTACATTCAGAGATTGCGAGTTCAATGCCACTACATTTCTATCTACAACTATATCTGTTCATACAGCTAGCACTCATCTCAAGAAAATGCGCAGGTATCTGAGAGCGGTCTGTCTGCACTCGTCTACCATGATAGACTAAAGCTTCACCATTCTCACACAAGTCTTTCATACTGAAAAGCCCAGGCAGCGGTGCAATGCTTTATGTCCGCGGCACAATATATTCGAATGGACATAACACATAAAATTAAAAGGTATGATAATCTTAGATCATTCCCCTATGTATATATGTCCATAAAATATTAAAATGTAAACGTAATTTAATCTTTTAAAAAGATCTTTAGAAAACATAGTGGCTGCATCGTCTATAGACCGACATAAACTGGATTACGAGGGAAACAGGACTTAAGCCGCAACGTAACCACTCGACTATGCATTGCTTCACATTGAAAACGCTCTAGTTTATGCCCACAATCTTTTTGAACATAAGTGTTCGTGTACATGTGATTTTTAGGGTTCCGTACCTAAAAGGTAAAAAACAGGACCCTAATACTAAACCTCCGTCTGTCTGTCTGTCTGTCACCAGGCTGTATCTTATAAACCGTGACAGCTAGAAAGCTGTAATTTTTACAATTTATGTATTTCCGTTGTCGTTATAACAACAAATACCAAAAAAAAAGAAAATATTAAGGGGGGTCCGATACAATAAACGTGTAACAGCTAGACGCTTCAAATGTTCACAGAATATGTAGTTGTATATTACCTTTCAAAATTAATAATAAAAAATAAATAAAGTAAATATTAAAGAAGGGCTCACATACAACAAACGAAATTTTTAAGCATTTTTTCTCGATCTTAATAAACAAATAGTGACTTAAAAAGTATTTAAGTATACATACAACAAACGTGATTTTCTTTTATAGATGATGGTGCGGAATCCTTCGTGCGCGAGTCCGACTCGTTAATGGATTTAGTCGACTTGTTTGAAATTGGTTTAAAATGCCATATAGAGCGCTTTGTTAGGTGTTTTTGAACTAGTCTATTGACAATTATTTATTCAGATTGATACATACCACGTCATATATTATTATAATGTCAGAACACGATAACATGAATACAAACTTGATTCATGACGAAGACTTAAAAAAAAATTAATAATCATTCTGGGACGTAAAATAGTACTGTTGCTATTTTACGTAATGTAATTTGATTGTGTCTATAATTTATTGATGTCATTTGAATTGAAAACCAACAATATAACTATCCCTTTGGGTTGCTGAAGTCAGACAGGTAGTCACTCTATGGAAAAGCTAATATTCTGTCAACTAGAAATCGGATCCCGAGTTCAAACTGTGATAGCGCTAGGAGTATGATGACTTAATATATTGAAAGACAACAGATAATTCCACTCATAATGTTTTAACGCATTAATTTCTGCTATTTTCATGTTTTTATATTCTTTAAATAGAGGGCACATTCCGAGGCAATTATATACGGAAATGTGCGACTGAACTATCTCACTTATATCTTTGACTCCATAAAACATACGAAATATTAACATACAGCAAATTTTTGAGGGTGTTTTTACAACCTTCATACGAAGCAAAATAAAAAGGATATAAAACCGAGTCAAAACATCTACGTAGTTACTTCCTCAGTATTATTTTTCGTGGTAAATTATCGTTCGTTGGGCAATTAAGGGTGCGCAGTCAGCTCACCTCGACCCCTATGAGTGGATGCCTTGACACTTGCAAAAAAAATGTAGACTTGGCGAAACGTCGTGTTAGGTGACTTTTTATGGTTAGGGTCATTACGGTATATATGTTGTATATTAGAAATAACGTAAAGGCTGAATTGCTGTATTTTTTTAAAAGGTAGTTTCTTTACTTTTTTGTAAATTATGGAGTTTGTGTGTGTGAACAATATATTTTGATGAAGTACCACCAGACTGTCCTTAAACTGAGATGAAGGCGTTAACTTATTATACAGCACAAAATGAAAGACCATTGAGTAAATTAATTTTATAGCACAATCCTAGTTTTCATATTTCTACATGTCGCTAGAAAATTTCCTACCTCTTTTTAGGGTTCCGTACCTCGGAATGAAAAAACGGAACCCTTATAGGATTACTTTGTTGTCCGTCCGTCTGTCAAGACCTTTTTTCTCAGAAACGCGTGGAGGTATCCAACTGAAATTTATATCAAATAGTCAAGTCTACTGTCACTTGAAGCTGTGAAAACATCAAACTTCTAAACTCTCCTGTCGGATCGAAACATATTCCCTAGTGCTGATATTGTGCAGTGTAACAATGATCGCATGGTTGCGGTTAAACTTGTGCGCGGGGACCGGAGTATTCTAGTATTTAGTTTATCCTAGCCTACCGACTGTAAAGACAATTTCCCGATAATGGCACAGTGTCTGGCTAATAATAATATAAGTGAGGTAATTGATAGTGCGGATGTTGAAAGTGTGTTCGTATTAGGGGACTTTAACGCGCAACCCGACACGCGTTTCTACAAGGAACTAATGGACTATTGTTTTGAAGAGTTGTTATCTTGTATAGACTCTAAGCGATTAGATATAAGCACGTATACATATGTAAGTGATGGAACCGGTTCGCAACGATGGCTCGATCACTGCCTTGTCTCAGCGGCGGCGGCCAAGTCATCGGTAAGTGACGTATACGTATTATATGATGCCTATCTGTCGGATCACCTACCATTAGTAATAGAGGTAAGAATTAATAGTATTATTTGTAAAAGACTGATAGTAGTTAGTGGGACTGATTGCAATTTAAAGTATAGGTGGGGCTGTAGGAGTAAAGAACAATGTAATAAATACTGTGAACTATGTACTGAAAATCTAGGTTTAATATATCTATCTGAGGAGTATAACTTGTCATGTAAGAGCAATATGTTATGTAATGATGTAGAACATATAAGTATAATTGACAGGCTTTACTGTAATATATTTAAAGATTTACAAACTGCCGCTGAACGCACATATACATGTAATAATAATAGAAAACCTTATATAACCGGTTGGAATTATTATGTTACTAGTTTAGGATATTATTACTATCTAATGCGTACAGCGCGTAAAGACTTTAAATCTGACTTGAAATATGTTCAAAATAACCAGGAGAAGATTAAAATGAATATTTTAGCGCATCATGCTTCGTCTAAAAATTTCGCGAGTTTTTGGACGGAAGTTAAAAAGCTCAACCCAAAAACCAGCACACCAGTCAGTGTAGATTGTGAATCTGACAAGAGAGCTATTGCAAATAACCTTAGTACGCATTTTAATGTAAAACAGACTTTAATTAATCCAGCAGTACCTGTTCCTTCGTCAAGTTTTTGTAAAAGTATTGAGGAGGGGGCTTTCCAGGTGTCGACTGATGATGTTGTTGAGGTTCTCATGACAATGAAGCGAGGGAAATCCCCAGGGCACGATGGCTTGAGTATTGAGCATCTTTTATACGCAGGAAAGTATATTGCTGATACCTTAACTTTACTGTTCGATCTTTGTGCACGGCACCAATACTTGCCTTAGGAACTTATACGTACATTGGTTGTGCCCATAGTTAAGAATAAAACTGGGGATGCTACTAGAATGTCGAATTATAGACCCATTTCGCTGGCAACAGTTGTGGCCAAGGTGCTTGAGCGCCTGCTACATAAAAAGTTAAGTCCCGCACTCAGCCTAAATGACGGGCAGTTCGGTTTTCGTCCTGAAGTTTCAACAGACATGGCTATCTTCTCCCTGAAACAAGTTGTATCGCAATATGAGGAACAGGAGACAAGTGTTTACGCTTGTTTCCTTGATCTAAGCCGTGCTTTTGATACAGTCAATCATGACTTGCTATGGGAGAAACTAGATAAAACTTATACCGCGCCTGGAGTTGTTGGACTGATTAGATATTGGTATTCTAATCAGGCGAACAACGGGTGGGAATCAGCTAGGTCGAATAGCTATAAACTATCCTGTGGCGTTAGGCAGGGTGGGTTAGCCTCTCCTGACCTATTTAATATCTATATGAATGACTTGATTGAGGAGCTGAGTGGGACTGCGGTGGGGCTTAGGCCTGAACCCGAGCTACGCTGATGATATGGTTCTACTCAGCCCCTCAATTAAGGGTTTAAGGAAACTGATAGCAATTTTTGTGAGAGATACGTTAGAGAATATAACTTGGTGTATAATGCAAAGACGACAGAATTGTTAATATTTAGGTCAGGAAGAGGTCCACAAAACGTCCCACCGGTTTGGATAGGAGGTCAGCGAGTCAAAGTAGTAGAGAGGTTTAAGTACCTTGGTCATATACTGACGTCAGACTTCAAAGACGACAGGCAACGCAGAGCGCTGTCAGTAGAGGGGCAATATGATAGCCAGGAATTTTTTTAAAGCCAACACTCAGAAAAAATACTGACATATTGTCAGTGTTTCTACACGTGCCAACTCTGGACGCGTTACACGAAGAAGTCTCTGGATGGTATTCGTGTCCAGTACAATAACATATTTTGACAGCTAATGGGTCTTGCGCTGCATTGTAGTGCGTCGAGTATGTTCGCAGAAGCTAGGCTGAATACGTTTAATACCATCCAGAGAAAACGAATCGCTGGATTCATGTCGAGGGTTGGTTCGTGTACGAACAGTATTATCAAAGAGTTTTCTGAAAGACTGTATACTACCACAATGTACAATAAATGGTGACAGATTGCAGCGTAGTAATTGTATCTAATATTCAGCGTCATTTTTTGTAATAGCGTAGAGAGGTTATATATATTCATTTTGTTTGTTATGTAACTTCATTTATTTTCTTTTTGATACTGATATGATTTGTTTTTTTTTTTTGTTTCTTTTCTGTGTAAAATATGGAGTGTAAAAATTCCAAAATAAAGATTTATTATTATTATTATAAACTAACGCAATCAAAAGATATTACCGTTTATGCTGCAAATTGCCACAAATTTAAAAACTCGCAAGGGAATCAAAACCTACAGGTACTTCCTGTGAACGATTCTGAAATCTTGAAATTTGGTACGAAGCAATGTCTTATAGCACAGACAAAGGAAAAATTCCGAAAACCGTACATTTTTAATTACATCATATAATAAAACATCAATGTCTTGCCCTGGTCCCAATTTATTTGGGGTCGGCGCAGTATGTCCTTCGCTTCCATATTTCTCTGTCACCAGTCATCCGATCGTTTATCACTTTCTCTTTCATATCCATCCTCACACAGTCCATCCATCTTTTCCTTGGTCGCCCTCTCCCTTTTCGCCCTTCTACGTGCATATTCATCACTTTCTTACCTACGTACATCTCATCACTTCGCATAACATGTCCGTACCAGGCCAATCGACTCCCTTTTACCTTTTAGAGTAGATTACGCCCTAGTAGGAAATAATCAATCTGGGTCATGTGGTGGCCGCTATTATATGTAACTAAATGTTGCTCTCTTTTCTGAAACCAGGTATTTGCAACTGCTAGGTCAAAAGTGGCAGCAGCTTGGAAAATTGCTTCTCCCTCACAATTTAGGCTGCCGAATCCCCAACCTCCATGTACTCTTTTATACTCTTCACTTGTTCGTACCACATGTCCATTAAAATCACCTCCTACAATAATCTCTTCATTCTCCGGTATACCCGTCACCATGCTATCGAAATCCATCCAAAACTTCTCTTTCTCACAATCCTCACACCTCCTACCTGTTACACACTTATCACATTCAAAATAATACCTTGCCACATCACTGTCACAGCAATCACTCTACCATTAATTCTATTTACACTTGTTACACTATCTTTCAGATTTTCATCTAACACAATTCCCACGCCATCTTCTTTTCCATCACTTCCACAATAATAAAAAAAAACTTGTATCCTTCTCCGATCTCTCTAGCTTTTGTACCTTTCCATCTTGTTTCCTGCAGGCATGCCAGATTTGTTCTTCTTCTTTTCAAAACACCAGCTAACTCTCTAGCTTTTCCAGTCATCAGACAACTTGCATACCTCACACAGGCTCGCTTCTTACGTTGCACTCGCCCGGAGTGCCGGGTGCTGCCCCTGCGCGTCGCCTGCGGGGAACGCTCTAATCCTTCCGCACTCATTGTCATACGTGGCCATACTACAAAAGGTTTTGGCATGTATTTTACCAGCCGGCCGCCTGCCTGACGCCAACCCTCCTTGGGAATATTATCGTTATAAAGGAAGAGGGGTAGGAGAAACGGGATAATTGGATAGGATTTATGACAAGGAAAAAGGGTTTGTAGGTGGGGGTACTGTAATCACTGGAAAGGATATTGGGTAGTGACTACAGCAGCTCGGAGAGCCGGGATCGCGAACCCGAAGCCCTGTGTTATGGTCGGACAGACCAATACACAGAAGCACCCCCTGACAATACACACATAATAAAACAATAATTAATAATTTTAAAATTACTAGCCCTTCCCTTATGAACGCGTAGAGGTAATTAATTGAAATTCATCTCAAATACTCGAATCTATAATATCTATAAGCTGTAAAAAAATCAAACTTCTAAGCCAACGCAATCAAAAGCTACAGCCGTTTATGCTGCAAATTTCCGCAAATTTAAAATCTCGCAAGGGAATCAAAATCTACAGGGTACTTCCCGTGAACTTAAAATCTTGAAATTTGGTACAAGGCAACTTCTTATAGCACAAATTAAGGATGTAACTAAAAATTTTCAAAAATTAAATTTTTTTGTTACATCATGTAATAAAAACATTTTTTTTAAAGGAGAAATACCAAATACGACCTGTAGCGGCCAGAAAGTTGTGAATCGTTGAAATTTAACATATAATTTTTAAAATTTATACATCGTTTTCGTTTTTTGATAGAGCTTCAGTGAAAGATTTTAGTTTTTAAAGATTATTATTTTGAATAGGCAATGGTAATAGCGGATGAATGTCTTATGTTGCCAGCATTAAAAATAAAATGAAGTATGGTAGGAGGAAATTGTTTTCAGGAAATAATATGTTTATAATTATATTAGACAACAATATCTATTATTTACTTTATAAATATATTTGTAAAAGGAATCAAGAAATATATAATTTATTATATATTCCATAATTATTAATCGGTAAAAATCATTTGTTTTTTAATCGATAGTAGAAATATTTTTTCAAACCATTTGCAACACATTTTTTATCTGTTATGTCATTCGTGTTGCTACTGCACATCGTAAATATTTTGCTCTGATTTATTGGTGTTTTCGTACGGTTTTAATGTAATGTAATTGAATATAAATTCAATAATAATGATCACTACCTTCTACCCATGCTTAGAATATGCAGCTGTGTTTGTGTTTGTGTTTGTGGTTAGTATTTTTGGACGAGTATACATAGTACGAGGTTTCCTAGTACACAGGTGATTATTTATTATTATTGGCCTCTCTTTATGTAGTTTTTGTTCTTTATGACACAAAGACACACCTTTATTTACATCTAGGTATTATATTTATGTTAAAATTCAATTTTGAGGTATATTTAGTTGTGGAATAATTTCCATTTCAAATATCTCGTATCTTATTTCCACCAAAAGTTATTTAAAAAAAAAATATACAGGTTAATAGAGTAGTCATTTATCTTCAAAAAACACATGGTGTCGTGTTTGTTCGTGCCAGGCCCATAATGTATGGCCAAATGGTACATCTCCTTTGAAGTTACCACCTCTTTTTTCATGAACGCGTAGAGTTATGAAATTGAAATTCATATCAAATACTCAGACCTATAACACCGTTAAGCTGTAATAAAATCAAACTTATATGTCAACGCAATCAACAGAAATTGGAATTTAAGCATATTTTCAAACTCGTAACTACTCGCAAGGGAATCAAAATCTGCAAGGTACTAGGAAAAATTTCGAAAACTATAAATTTTTAGCTACATCACATATTTTTTTTAATAATTGTATATACCTACAGGTTTGTACGGAACCCTCGGTGCGCGAGTCCGACTCGCACTTGACCGGTTTTTATTTTCATATTATATTCATGGTGCACCTGCCGATCAACGGACGAGGCTCTGGCAAACAAAATGTCCCAATAAGCGGCAATAGGCTCGCCACCTATTACGTGGGATCAAAACACTGGCGAAAAGTGGGCGTTTAATATGCCTCTGCCTACCCCTTCGGGGAAACAGGCGTGAGTCTATGTATGTATGTATGATGTATTTTAAGATAAGCAATGCTCAACCGCACATTCGACCGAAATACGTTGTAATAACATTATTAAAGCAGTTGATAAACAGTTGCTTTGATTACATCGTACTCTACGCCAAACCCCATGACAATAACCATTACTTGCACCAGAAGCACAATTTAATAAATTATGAAACACTGGGTTCTGTATCCGAAGAGATGACAGGCAGTAAAATTGCTTAAGGTACAAAAACCGCTTTAGGAAATAAAATACTGTATATAGGTATTTATATTATTACGATTATTGTAGAGTGTCATGTGTGTGTTTGACACAAAGGTGCAATTACTTTTACTTGTAATAAAAATTTTAATATCCATTTTTGCACCTAAAATTGAAGAATTCACTCACGTAATGCTGTTAGCTGGAAAATAAGCCAGACTTTTGTAACATACGGGTAGTTGCAAATTCTGTGTAGAGTATCTATAGTATTTTCTGAAATGTTCTAATACTTTTACAACAACTGTAATTACTGAGTAGTTTCTAAGTTCCTTTTTTATGTAATAGGCGGCAAACGCGCAGAAGGATCGCGTGATAGTAAGCGATTACAGCCGCCTATGGACACAAACGACACAAGAGGAGTCACAAGTGCGTTGCCGCCCTTTGGGTTGGGAAAGGGAATAGTCGGTCCAGCTGGCCTCTATATACAGCAATCAGCAAGGCCCTACTACCTTTAGTAGTAAGTACTTAGTAAAATAATAAAGTCGAAATTCCAAACACACCGACGTATCAGCCTCATTAAAACCAATGACAGCCAAAACCAGAACGAGCTGTCGTAAACTGTAAACCAAGATCTAACTTCATTACACCACAAGTAGCGTTTGTAATAATCCTCAAAAGGAGGATAAGCAAATATCAATGGATTAAATTACTAACTTTTACATGGCCTTCATTCTCAGAAAGCCGCCTGTCCTGAATCATCCGTAGCTGCGGCTTGACAACGAACACGCAATTAACTTCCGGGCACACTCGTAATTATGTCAAGCCTTCGTTTCACATCACAAATTCACATATACAATCTGCACAACCCTTATTTCTAAAACACTAAAGCCTATAATCACTTGAAAATAAACTGACTCAACTTTAGTTAGCTGCTGTAACATTATTGGATTCTGAACCGTTCCGAAGCGATTTTAATATTTAAACGTTTATCTTATCTGATGACATAATATGTAATCCTAGCTCTGAGAATTCATAATTATTTGACGTTTTACGAGAACGAACAATAAAGGTAACGTTGCTTGTGATATCAAATTAAGTGGATGTGATGATACGCTTTTTGGGACGAGGTAATATTTTGGGTTATCTCCCCCGAGTGTAGAGATTGCATGGTGCTTTAATCATACCATCAAATGTTAATTTTTGTTAATACACGTTAACTTGCCTGTGAAGGTAAGGCCAATGTTTTAAAATTTTGTTATTTTTGGCCGCTGCAAGCCTTTTTACAAACGTCTTTTGTTACCTAATAATAGTCGCTTTTCTTGCTATATTTAGCAGTATGGTAGGTACATCACAAGTTCAAGATACAAGATAAATTTTCTTGTAGTTAGATTGTAAATGGTAGCTACGGCGTAATGTGTAGCGATACAGACAAACTGTCTACACGCGTATCACTTTCGTAGAACTTTAGGTGACAGTTTGTTAGCTACGCATTGGATCACGTCGTTGACCGTCACTTACGTGGGCATAAAGCAAGCGACAAATGCGTTTTGACAGTTTCCGACAGCATAAAGCCTTGTATTCATTAGGCAACATTTGATGATAAACAGTTTATGACGTGTTTATCATAAAGTTTACCGTAAACACTGTTTCTGAAACATGGCCGTCCACACTTAGATATCAGTTGTTGTTAGGATGTCGCCCGACGAGGTGATGGTGGGGAGTGATGCTCATTGCTGCTTGTGCTTACATAATAATTCATAAGAGTGCTACTAAAAAAAAAATAAGAAAAGGTGGTGGATTCGGAATTATCTCTTAAATAAAAAATTACGTAGGTACTTCATGACCTTCGTGAATTTGATGGTACACAAGTACAAGTCTTTTTGATTTGGTATACAAGTACGTCTTTTTGATGACCTAAGCTTTTTCTTTTCACGGGAAAATTGTGAGCGTAGAGTATGCATCTTCGTTTCCACTTCTTTTTGCGACATATTCAATTCTGCAGCAATATCGGCTCAAGCATCATTTTTTTCATTTATCTTTAAAATCTCTATTTGAAGAGTCTCAAAGTATATGATGCTGTTGATAAAGCTCTATGAGCAAACGAATGAACTTGGTTGTTGGACCACACTACTTCCATGTTAATAAACTCGCGCAACACACGTCCACACTTGTTGACTTTTGCTTATAAACAAAATGTTTCGGCTTGATCTCCGTTTGATTGGGAAACACGGCAACATGTTTCAGAAACAATGTTACATCACATTTGTTTATGAAATGTTTATAAACTGTATCCACAGATGATGAAACACTGCTTATATACAGTGTTTATCAACAAATGTTGCCTAATGAATACAAGGCTTAAAATAGCGAGTCTAATTTGTACTTGTGTATAACATGACAGTTTCTTTGAGACTCACTACATCGCGTTACATACGTAATTTAGTCGAATTTTGTCATAAAACGAATACACAAAGGATTAAAACAAAGTGTTTAATGCTTTTAAAACCTTAATCCAAACCATGACATAAAAAGACGTTCATAAATACACGTATTAATGAAATTTTCATATTTGGATATTATTCGTATTTTCCATTCGGCATAGGATGACAAACCTTTCAAATTCATACGACATATTGTTCTTTTACTCGGAAACATCACACAAAAACACAATGTAAGCAGGGACACGGAGGAAAATGAAATGTATGTTTTGTATTGAAAGTATACGTTCTTCTATTCCAAATAAACAATAGCATGTTTTTCTTTTGGACTTTGGTTGGATCTATCTCTGCATTTTATGAATATGCGATGTTAAAAGATACAACAACATGAAAAGAATCAGCATTGCTATCCAACGTGGCAATGCTGCCAACTTTCTGGGCACGTTACCCGATGATATTGATGCGGAGACATTCTACGACGCCTAAACACACCTGTACATATTATCACTTTTTATTTTTAGATTTATGTACCTATATATATTCTTAGATTTTATGATTATGTAAGATAGCAATGTATATTGTTAAAATTAATAATTTGGTATGTTAATGTGAAAATTATTCAAATAAAAGAAACTACTTTCATAACGATTTCCGGCTACCGCCTAGCACTAGTTAAACAACATGAATAGATAAGATATTTTTACCTATGAAAATGATTTGTAAAACTTTTATTTATTGTACCTATAATTTAGGTTGGGTCTTAAATGTTTTCTTTTCATATTACGATTTCTAATAGCGGTAATTAATTGTTAATTGATGTTCGTATGACGTGTATAAAATACTTTTGAAATCGGTTACGTTTATTTTAACAAAAGGCTGATGTTTAAAAAAGTTCCTAATTTTAAACCTTCGCAATTTTTACTCTCAAAATAGCTTAAGTTCATATGAGGCTGACTATTGCTGTTACAAATAATCCCGAAATCGTTAATATTTGATTCTAATAATATAAGCTATTATAAGAATCACTTCAGACATTCGTTTAGTCAGTAGCTTCATGGTGATATTTAAATTCAATAATAATATATTAGAATATAAAAACACCTCAAATTTCCTCTACAAAACTTAACATACATCCTGTAGCTGTGCAACACTTAAGCACAATATGGAAATGTCGCAAACTTGTGTCTCCCCTTACGTCTTTAATCCGGCTGTCAGCTTACGATAAGCACGGTAGAAGCCTTCATCAGTGTCGCCGTTAGAGTAAAACCTTGGCTTACTGCGCCCGGCTAATTTGTATCACACGTGTGACGTATTATATCGGTATAAGATTAAATATTTGACTTATACCAAGTTAGATTAGGCTACTGGATTCACAGTGCTTCTTTCAAAATCAGTGGCTTCCCGTATAAACTTATAACCTTAATGATTTATCCTCTTAGGTAATAAATCCATCTAAAGTTGATGCGTACATTATAATGAAACCAACTATCCAAACCTCATGTTTCTTGCTTCAGTATTTTGGACTCTGCGATGATATGTCAGTCACGATATGTATGATGATGGCAAGATATTTTATGGTGTATGACAATAATGTTCTAATTCTGAATGTAAGTGTTATGAGAACTACCAATTAAAAAATACAAAAATGTATTCAAACATTTAGACGTTAAAGTTGAATAAAGAAACTCATAAACATGGATATAATACAAACACTGAAACATTACTGCATTTTAGGTAGACATTGAAAAACTAATATAATTTACAGCTTTATGAATATAACTTTTAAATTATTGCAATTAATATTTTGCTTTAACTCCTTCATACTCGTTATACAAAACCACACGCCTTTGTTCTAATATACGACACGTACTCATCCCTTTATACCTAATCTGCTTAGTTCATCCTATATTTTATTTTTTTATTTTATTTAAAAACTTTATATACACGGAGCGTATAATGGCGGACTTAATGCCGTAGGCATTCTCTCCCAGTCTACCTTAGAGTGGTGCAGAGATTAAAAGTAGGTGTATTCCAGAATTATGTGAAGAAGGATCTTTTTAGCATAGATCTAGTACACATATACATAGTTTTAAATACATACATACATTTGATACTACAAGATTATAAAATAATTATATAAAATAAATAATAATTATATCTAAACTATACATATCTAAGAATAACAATATTAAATATATAATTATATACATAAATATCTATATATTTATATACATATACAAATTATTCAGATTCTTCTGCCAACTTATCCAATAACAGCTGTTTTACTCTTAATTTAAAGCTATCCTTTGTAGTAGACATCCTGATTTCTAGAGGAAGGGCATTCCAAAGAAGGATTGCCTGAATGGGAAAGGAAGAGTGAATTAAAGCGGAAGTATGGGAACGACAAAGTAAGAGGAGATTATGGGAAGAACGAAGGTCTCGATCATGGTTGGACCACAAGTATTGAAAATAAGAACTAAGGTATTTTGGGGAATTAGGAGACATAAAGATAGAGTAAAGAGTAGTGAGGGCACGCATACTGCGTCTTTGACGAATAGGAAGCCACTTCAACTGAGAACGATAAGTAGATACATGATCATACTTGCGAAGATTAAAAATAAATCGAATGCAGTTATTAAGAAGACGATCCAGTTTGTTGAGAAGTTCTGCATTCAGGTCATAGTAGCATACATCACCATAGTCGATCAACGGGAAAACCAAAGTTTGCACAAGCATAGTCTTGGTCTTGGGTGGAAGGAAGTTCCTTAAGCTTTTTTCAATTACTTAAGAGCGTTTATTCCGTCGGAGGCGATTTTGCGGGTTTTTATTGTTCTATTATGTTACGGATAAATAACAATTAATGTAAAAGATACACAAAATATGAAAGTTCAGTTCTTTATCAAGAGAGTGCTGCAGAAAAATATATGGGTTACTATAGAAATATTTTAAAACGGATTAATTTAAAATACTCATTTTCGTCATTTCTGTACCTTAGGGCAACATTAATGGTCGCTAGCAGAGGCGGCTCGTGAAAGATTATATTGGGTGTTCACTAAAAAAGAAGATGAAACTGCTTACAATTTGTTTTGTGAGTGCTTTTACAATTTATAGTAAGATGTGCTAAATCATCGATACCTACCTGAACCGACACGCAGTATCAACTCCGGCGCCACTAAAGAAAATATACGGAAAACAAAACCGCTTCTTACTTCCTTCGCATTTTCGCAACCACATAACCAAAGCGTTTTATCATATTGGTCGTTTTCTAAAATTTTTTCAGTCTTTTTATAAAGTTCTAACTATCTATCTATATTGTCACGCCTGTCTCCCATTGGGGTAGGCAGAGACTATGGAACGCCACATGCTTCGGTTCAAATATACCTCTTTCGCTTCCTCGATATTCATTAACCTCATCATGCATGCGCGTCGGTTATGGGTACTTTTAATTTGGCCCTTTTTTAGTACGTCACCTATTTGATCGGCGTACGTCTGCCTAGGGCGTACCGACATTTCTATTCATTCTCGCACAATACACTCATTTCGTATTTCTTCTTTCATCCATCGGTTTATAAAGTTTACGCTGTTATATTCCATATTAGTTACACAATTTGACTGTCTTTCTTAAACATATATACACAATCACACATACAATTAAAAATATTTTAAACACCAATCCTTTTCTAATTACCAACGCACTTGCAGAGAAATGTTTTGCTTTTGTTTGTTACATTCAAATGATATCGGCAAAACACTATTAAAAAAAAACGGCGCATACGTTTTCATTTTTCTTCGTGACAAATGGTCATATCATTAAGTCGGGTAATATATTCGCGCATACGCACCTCGTCAAGCTAGCCAGGAGCGCCGCTCCGTATTTGCCTCATTTCTCATACAAATCTTTTGTCTCACGCGCCCAGCGCATAGAACGCTCGTTCTTTCGCACTCATTCCATTTCAGTATTAAGCGTTGTACTAAGCTTTCGTCAACGAAGAGCGCTATTACGAGCGCTCCACTCAACAAAAATACCTATGTATGTTTCAAGAGTGTTGACAAAATTATGATAAATAGTTTAGTAGTCAAATACTTATTTGTAGATATGCATTATACAAAAGAGAATAGGTGTGTATTAAAATATTGAGCATGTTTATAGAAAAAGTTTATATGAGTTGTATACATATAGTTTATAATTTTGGGCGTTCACTGCTCCAGCGCTCCTTTGAACGAGCCGCCACTGGTCGCTAGTGCTATGAAAACTTATCGTTCTATAATTCTGTAAATATAAACTGTACAAGCCAAAGTTATACAAGCGAGTGCTTAAAAAAGAAATTGTACTTTCATTCATAATTTTCAAGAAAATCGGAGATCAAAACAGTTCATTTTGCTTAATTTTAGCCCGCAATTTTGCATTTATATCTAAAAAACTACTGTGATTATTAAAAAGATATATACATATTTCGAAACCTTAAGATTTATTTTAAGTCATATACAAAAATTGGAATCTAAACTTTTCGTTTGTAATTAATATGATTTTTTTAAAAAGACCTATAAATCTCGAAGCACGATGCAATGTCCGCCATTCAGCCAGGCTTTACAAACTTAGTCAACATTATATGGAATGTTCTAACTTTAAAGATGCTAAATAGAGCAACATACTAATAATGACACACATACCGTATTTAGACGTTTTTTGCGCATGCGCGAATGCAGAAGTGCTGGCATTTGTTCTCAGATGTCGCTTATATCGATATTAACCACACAAAATAAAAATGAGTTGAGCTCAATACAATTGTACCAGAGTAGCAATCATTCCTTTTAGCTTGCATAATAATTTGATGATTGTTAATATGATGTTGCCACTATGTTGTACTTATTTTGATTTTGGCAGTTATTTGATGAAGTCAGTCCCATCAGTTATGAAAGGTTGTTTTACATTTCTATACATATAAAATCTTAGAAGTAACCTTTCAATACAAGATCTTGTTTTTAAATTACCCGATACAATTGAATATTAATAAAGGTATACCGGAGCACGTATTTTTCAATTATTGTCGTTGAATATTAATTTGTAATATTAGAATTTAATCAGAATATCTGTGGCAACACTGGCAACTATCAATCAAAGCGGCGCAAATTTTAAATTAATATTATATAATTTAAACAGATTTTTGTGTGATATATTATATTTAATTAGGTAATGCAAAATGTCTTGCAAACGTTGTTGTGTGCCTCAATTCAGACATGAGAATTCATACTTGCCTATAGTCAAATGTTTGGCAAAAACTCTTTTGGATACCTATACATTAATTTGATATTATACAGATATCTAATAACAGATATATGCTTTCCTACAGAGCCTCTCCATAATTTCCCGGACCCAAAAAAAGACATTTAAAGATTTCGCCGGTGGGTCCTCATCATTGGCGGCGAAATTTTAAGTCTAACAAACGAGAGGATTTTTAGGAGACGCCGTGTGTGTAATGTGCATTTTGATAAGAAATATTGGTGCCGCAAAAATAGACTTTCAAAAATCGCCTCTCCCACTTTACACATCCAAGGTAAGTTGATTTCGGGTACTATAGTACTGAATGTAACCGTTAGTAACGGTATAGCTTAAACAGTAGCATAGCAAGGGGGGAGGTCCGCCCCGGCTACCCGACTGGGGGGTGACACCCGAATAATTCGACGTCCCCCCGCTCGTTGCCACCCGGGTGTCACCCATGCTAGCTACGCCAGTGGCTTAAAGCCGATGACTTCCTGAAAAATGAGGCGGAGGAAGCCGCGGGCACAGGAAGTATAAAATAAAAATACCAAATCGTCATCATCATCCTCCTAGCGCTATCCCGGTTACATCCAGGACTTTCATCTTGGAGCCCAGGGACCGCTTTCTAGTCTAACCAGATTTAACTGAATATTAGCTTTTCCACACAGCGACTGCCGTTTGACCTCCGTAACCCGAAGGGATAGCTATATTCAATGGTTAAGACTAGATATGAGGTTACTGATTCCTCTAACGGCTGTCAAAGATCTTTATTTATTTATTTGGGACAAACAAACAGTAACACATTATATCTGCGCACATAATGTAAACAAAGATATTATTATAAATGTGAAACCCACACCGTTAGCCACAGCATAGACAATTCATATGACTATATTATACTATACTATACTATACTATACTATACTATACTATACTATACTATACTATACTATACTATACTATACTATACTATACTATACTATACTATACTATACTATACTATACTATACTATACTATACTATACTATACTATACTATACTATACTATACTATACTATACTATACTATACTATACTATACTATACTATACTATACTATACTATACTATACTATACTATACTATACTATACTATACTATACTATACTATACTATACTATACTATACTATACTATACTATACTATACTATACTATACTATACTATACTATACTATACTATACTATACTATACTATACTATACTATACTATACTATACTATACTATACTATACTATACTATACTATACTATACTATACTATACTATACTATACTATACTATACTATACTATACTATACTATACTATACTATACTATACTATACTATACTATACTATACTATACTATACTATACTATACTATACTATACTATACTATACTATACTATACTATACTATACTATACTATACTATACTATACTATACTATACTATACCATACTATACTAATGAACAATCTATGCGAGTAAGACTACCAGAATGTTCAAATAACTATACATCGGAATCCTTAAGTTTATTTAACAAAGCAGAACGAAATCTATTTGCTGACACTGAGAATAAATCTAATTCTGTAGTTTCTGAACAAAAGTCGTTATAGTTTTTGCACAAGCGACGTAGAGGCGCCCGCAGACCAGCATTGGTGCGGCAATGGGACACAGCAAAAAGAGGACGTGCGCACATCTCTCGTCTAATAACAGTTCTTGGGACACAGTAGCATATTTTATTAGTAATCTCAGAACAGTTATACCTGTTATAGCATAAGTCGAAAAGAAACATAATTTCTAGATATAAACGTCTAGACTTCAGGCTCATTAGATTGTAATTATCAAGAAGATTTTTATAGGTTGGGAAATTGTGGCAGCACCTATAGTGCATCGATCTAAGGAATTTGCATTGCACTCTTTCTAGCATCTCAACGTATTTATTATAAAAAGGGTTCCACACCACCACCGCATATTCGAGTTGAGATCTAACTAGTGCTTTATAGAGATGACAATAAGTGCTTGCGTGTTTAAATTCAGTAGCTGATCTCATAACGAACCCGTACATACGATAAGCCTTTTTGATGATGTTGTCAATATGTTGATCAAGGTGAAGTTTGTTATCTAGCAGTACCCCTAGGTCTCGCACGGATAGAGCTTTCAATAGAGGTACATTGTTTAGATTATAATTATGTTTTAAAACGTTTTTGTTCTTTGTAAATGATATAGTTAAACATTTAGAAATACCAAGGTAAAGTTTGTATTCAGAGAGTCGATTTAAGTCTTCTTGTAACTGAAAACAATCTGCTGGTTTTCTTATAGCTTTAAAGATTTTTAGATCGTCAGCATAGAGCAAAAATTTTGAGTGTCTGAAACAATTTCCAATATCATTTATGAACAAAATGAATAAAAGAGGCCCTAAAATTGAGCCCTGGGGTACGCCAGATGTTACGATAGAAGTCGCCGAGTGGGATCCCTTGATAACAACCCTTTGTGATCTATTACTAACATGTGATGCAAACCAGCGAAGCAAATCTCCTCGTATGCCGTTAAATGCAATTTTGGTAAGAAGCAAATTGTGGTCTACCTTGTCAAACGCTTTTTGAAAGTCTGTGTACACTGCGTCAACTTGTACTTGTTGATCCATATTATTAAAGAGAAAGTCGGTAAATAATAATAGATTAGTAGTTGTAGATTTACTTTTAACAAATCCATGTTGTTGTTCTATTATAATTCTGTAAATGATCTTATGTATTTCCTGATAAACGAGCTTTTCAAAAAGCTTCGACAAAGCAGACAGAATAGATATGGGGCGATAATTTTCGACTTCTTGTTTGGACCCTGATTTATATATAGGAGTTATATTAGCCCTTTTAAATGCACATAACATTACATGCACGTAACCGTTATGAGACAGAAGTCCAGATTATGTATAATATATAAGATTAAAATTACTATTATTATGAAAAGTGATGACAACAAGTATAACATGTTTTTCAAAAAGCTACTATGCCTTTGTTTAAGAATTACACTATGTAAAAATAAAATATGAAGACAAAATATGAGCATTAAATGCTGTTTAACAGAGTAAAGCAAAGAAACAAAAAAATACTTAGATTCTATAAAGTTATTAAATAAAATATTAAGATATAATATGAGCCTGAATAGGTGTTTAACAGAGCAAAGCAAATAACCAAAAATATACTTAATAATAAAGTTGTGAAATACTAAACAGCTAAAGCATGTATAAAAATAAATTCTAAACATGATCGGTACCGGGTTTGAATTTTGCCATTTTGGGCTTGATTTTAGAAATGTCTTTCTCGGATCGTATGGCAAATGCTGGCTCGGAGTCAATTTCGCGCACGAGAATAGTAGCATGCTTAACCCACACATATTTAAAATTGTTCTTGACGGCGGCATCCTTACATTGTCGAAATAATTGCTTCTTTTTGAGAGTTAAGTGTTCATGCATATAAATGGGATTAGAAGGTCCAGTAAGTTGCAGTTGATTAGTATCTAGTCCTTTTGCTAGCCGGTAAGCGCTTAATAAATTATCCCTTAAGATGCGCGAGCTCAGTTTTACGATGATATTTTTCGGCTTTTTATTACCTGTGTGTGCGTGTGCCACCCTATGTATAGCAAGGATATCCTTAGGACATAATGTAAACTTTATTTTTGTGCAAATATTTTCCATAAGAGTAATCAAATTTTCATTACGCATTTCCGGAACATTGCATAGCTCCAGGTTACACTGGCGGGCTTGTTGTTCAAGAGAATCAATCTTCGCTTCAAGAATAGTAATCGTATCAGCAATAGTTTCTGTGTTTACAGACCGAATGAGTTCCATCTTTTTCTGAAGGTTGTCCTGTTCGTCCATAGTATACTGAATAGAATTCCTGAGAGTTTCCACGTCCTTCACCAGCCCATTGTGTTTAGCGTCTAGGCTACACACCTTATTATCGAAGCCAGTGTGTTCGCAGCGCAAACTGTCTAAGTCGGTCTTGATATCGCAAGTAACTTGGGTTACGGTGGCTAGATCAGCTTTAATAGCTTTTACACTGTCAGTTATTTTAGATATTGCGCAGTCCAACTCACCACGCCAGTCATCTAACTTTTTGTTAATGTCTTGTGACAATGTCCTTATGGCCTTGGCAAACTCTGACTCAGGTTTTTTACGCTTTCTCTGAGTGACGTTTTCCACAATCTCAAGTGAGCTAGCAATATCTGGATTAGAATGCTTCTTATCGGGTGATCGGAACATTATAATTTAGTGCAAGAATATGTAGAATGGAAATCCAACAGCAAACAGAAATGTCACTTTCACAGCAATATATATTTTACTTGTAAGTGTATTAAACGGAGATTAAACCAGTGGAAAACAATATCACTATAGTCTTAAGTTATTTGGAGTACACTTGTTAAACTTTGAACGATATTAAACAACTTGTTCCCGGATGTCATCTTCTGATGACATCCGGGACCGACGGCTTTACGTGCTCTCCGTGGCACGGAGGGGTTTGACTTTTTGTAGCCGGTCACCCATCTATAAACCAGATGGTGACGAACGCGCTTAACCCTTAACCGTACCGTTTGACGTACGTATGTGGTACGTCGCCCAAAAAGATTTTCATGGATTATGGCAGTGTGTGAATTAGTCATGGCAGTCGTGTTTTTAAATTTTTAATTGTCGACTTGTTATATTCCATGCGGGACACGCGACATTTTACACGTATACACAGATGTATAGGTACGTGTTTAAAGCGAAAGTTTGTGAGGATGCAGTATGAATGAAAGTTTGTTATAATTCCACGCCAAAGCTACTGAACGGAATGTGGTGAAAATATTTAGTAATATACCATAAACATCAAAATAGGTGACACAAGGGCTTTAAATTGTAAAAATCTCGTGTGTTTAAATGCAGCCACATCGATTTTTGTCAAGCAAGTCGGTAAACGTACAGCTTAGAATAATAGTTAGTAATACACCAAAAAAAATATACACCCCTAGACACCACTAGCAAGATTAAAAGATGTTTGCAATTGAAACATAGAATAAAGCACACCCAGACTCGAAACAATAATTTGTAAATCAATGTTGGCTCGAGTGCGGTTCAAAATTCAATCTCACCGCAATGCCAAGCGGTGAGGCGGATCACTCAATTACGCAAAAAGGAATGTATGAAATCTGGAACGTTGATAATTTATTACAACGGCTAACATTTATATAAAATACTTTTTGTTCCTGTAAATACCTAGACGTGTATGCATGTATATATGTAAATATGTATGTAAGTATGTAAATATGTATGTATGTGATTTTCTTTATTCCGCCACTAGCCGTTTCCCGCGGCTTCACCCGCGTCCTGAGGGAACTACTTCGCGTAAAATCTAATATCTTATTTAGTAACATAAAAATTTGTTCCGTATGTTGACGGAATAAGAATACAGAGTGTCACCACCCCAATTCATCCCGAGGGTGTCATATGAGGCGACTAAGGGAAACACTACGCAAAGATTATAATAACAAAGAGAGGAAAACCTCTAAATAAAACCCTATACCAACCCTGCACGCAGGAAGAACTAATGGATGCTTCGGATAACGAAATAACCGTGGCTGCTTTTTGGGCAGCAAATATATAAGTGTTTGCCAACGACACGCTAAGAAGAAGAAGTGGGAATCAATGATTACTGATTTACTGCTCGGTGTGTGTAATGGCTAATGTATGTGGCTAAGGATCATGGTAACTAGTTCGGGTTCGAAACCCGAAAGATTAACTCAACAAAAAGTAATATTTCAGACTAGAAATACCTACTTAGTAAAATACCCGAAACCTATGCCTCAGAACAAAATCAAGAAAAGTAAATTGAGAAACTATAAGGAGAGGCTTAGGTGTAGCAGTGGACTGCAAAAGGCTGTTGATATGATATGTAGGCCGTAGGGTAATTGACCGAGTGAGCGAAGCGTCTCAGTTTCGCGATCGGCCAAAATACTTTTTTCCGTCTGTGTTTTCTCATCATTCGCAATCCGGTCGCATTTCATAACCGATTTTGACGAAAATTGGCACAAAAGATTTTTGATTTATAAATTTTTTAGGCGACTGCGATTTTTTACTGTGGGAAAAAAGGGGAGAAATGGGGTAAGTTTGCTTTAACGTTATTGATTGACGCATTTCAATTATATTCGAGATTCACAGTAAGCGCTTCATTCTATAGAAAATGTTGCGGAAAACCCACGAGGCGGGCTTGCGAGGTCTACTAACACCATAGAACGACATTACCTAGAACAAAAGTGATCGATTCGCATTCATGACTATACATTTAAATCCCTATCTACATCTATGTTTTCAGTCAATACACCAATAAGAGGGGCTATGGATAAAATTGAAGAAATGGACTGTACCTTGTTGATTAAACCTGGTATGTTGAAATATAATATTATGATGCTATCTCATACATAAGTGCCTACATGAGCATGTGAATTTATTTTATTTATTTTTTATTTATTTATAGACTCACGCCTGAATTTTAGGTCCTACGTAATTGCCTATTGCCGTATCGGGTACATTACCAGACTCCGAGCTGCTACTGAGAATTTCCTAATGGAAAAACCCAATAACACTTTGCCCGACCCGGGAATCGTACCCGAGACCTCCCAATCCCACGCGCACATTTATGCCGCGAGACCAACGAGGCAGTCAGAATTTATTTATTTGTCATATTATTAGTTCCGTGTGGTGACGGATTAAGAATACGAAATGTCACCACCCCGTATCATCCCATGGGTGTCGTAAGAGCCAACAGAGGGAGCATATTAGGTATACAGAGAACAACACTGTAAAAGAAGGAAAACTTGATACAAACCCTATACCAACCCGTTTGGCCAGCGTGGTATAGTAGGCCAATTCCTCCTTTCAAAGGAATGGCCTAGTCCAGCAGTGGACTGTTAGAGGCTGATGATGATATATTTATTATGGAAGTGTCCTGGATGACAGCGACTCGTTCCCGCTCACCGCTGCTGTTTCACCCGTCGCTCTAGTCCAGGACGCGGCCTCAGTCATACCATTCTAACACAATCATTCAATTTTTCAGATTCATCTGTAGGCGACAACCTCGCACAACGATAATCCAACAAAATAAAGACATTTATAACAAGCTAGTCGCCATCAAAAAGCAATTATCGAAATATCGTTGGAAACTAAAATAACAGGGTTCTGAATTGAAAATGGCAAAAAAAATTATGACACACCCAACGTTTGAAAGAATAATGAACAGCCTACCGACTGCTGCAAGAACCATAACTTTATTACAATTTAGAGAAATTTAAAAGAAAGAAAAAGGCAGAAGAGTGTAATATTTTTAACGTTCATATTATGTAGTATGTAAGTTACTTTATGCCGCCACAACTTCAAATACCTGAACAGATTTGTACGTTTGAGCTACCTACATTATTATATTTTTGTATAGGAAAGACAGTCATGGTTTTTAAATTATATGGTGTTCAAAAGAGGACTTGTTGTAGGTATATTATGTCATAATTGTTTAAGGCGCTTATATGATAACCATGGACACCATGGTTTTTAATGTGTGCAAGGTTTTAGCCCACGGTTTTGTTTATTCAGAATATGTAGTACTCTAAAACTTTAATTATTATTGAAAATTTTAATTATTTAATATTAACAGAATGTGTAACGACATTGTGCCATAATAATAATAATACCTACTCTGCATCAAAATCATATCTTAATATATAAAATCCTTGCGTTACTGACTGACTGACAGACACGCTACAGCTGAAACTATTGGGCGCAGGAAGCTGAAATTTGGCTTGTATGTTCCTTGGGGACCGTAGGGGTGCACTAAGAAGGGATTTCCCGAAATTCCCACGGGATCGGCCAAAACGGGTAAATTAAAAAAAAAATGCAGGCGTAGCTGCTGGCGTCCTCTAGTAAGTACATATAAACCTTGATAATACAAATAATGTGTGGGTAACCTACTTCATTTACCTACGTACTATTTTCTATCTATATACATATAACTAACATAAGTATTTTAATAAATTTGCTTATTATTCAAATTCTATAAGTCTGCTAATAGTTGTCCTTGTATTTTTGTAAGTTGTGTACCTATAGTCATAATCGTTGATGAATTAAATACTTAATAACAAAAGTTAAAAAGATTGTAATTAAAATAAAATTGACAGAAATGCTAATGGTTTGTTTTCTTTGAGATGGATATGGCTCTTACGTTAGTACAATATTAGTATGTGGTAACGAATGCATTTTATACATACATGGGTATGCATAACTTCCTATAAATGTATAAAAATGTATTTGTTACCAATTATCTGCAAAAGAACGAAGGGTCGTGTTTACACGTGGCTTAGAAAGTAGCCATCAACAGATAACAGATGGTGTGAATATTAGTATTCCCCGTAAGTCGCTTGAGATTGACCTCTATTCCCGTATATACCAATGTATCTATCTATCTATCTATATCGTCACGCCTGTCTCCCATTGGGGTAGGCAGAGACTATAGAACGCCACATGCTTCGGTTCAAACATACTTCTTTCGCTTCCTCGACATTCATTAACCTCATCATGCATGCGCGTCGGTTATGGGTACTTTTAATTTGGCCCTTTTTCAGTACGTCACCTATTTGGTCGGCGTACGTCCGCCTAGGGCGTCCCCTACCGACATTTCCATTCATTCTCGCACGATACACTCCTTTCGTATTCCTTCTTTCATCCATCCGTTCCAAATGTCCAAACCAACGCAACATTCCTTTTTCAACCTTTGTCACTACATCTTCTTTTAGACCACACTTCTCTCGTATCACACTGTTTTTCACTTTATCAAACAGCCTTACTCCGCACATACTCCTTAAAGCTCTCATCTCCACAGCATTGATTCTACTTTCATGCTTCTTCTGCCATACCCATGATTCACTACCATACATCATTGTTGGCGCCAAAACTCCCTGCAGTATAGCAAGGCGAGCTTGCTTTGGGATAATATCATTGCTGATGATGGACTGTAAGGCGCCATTCACACAATTTCCTGCTTTCACTCTCCTTTCAATATCTCCCTCACATTTTCCCTCTCTCGTAAACAAAGACCCTAAATACACAAACTCGTTCACTTGCTCCACTTTTTCATCTCCTATCATTACTTCACATTCAGTTAAACTATCATCCCTCTCTATGACCATGACTTTGGTTTTGTTAACATTCACTTTCATACCTTTCTTCTTATACGCTTCATTCATCGTGGTGACCATCTGCTGCAAATCCAACGCTGACGATGCAAATAGAACCTGATCGTCAGCGTATAGCAGGGTCTTAAACACTGACCCACCCATTCTTAATCCACATTCAGACTCTTTCAGATCGGTCAAATATATAATAAATATACCAATGTACTCTGTGCCATTCAGCGCTGAGCGCTCTCAGAGGACAGACCTGTCGCTCGCGTCCGCGTCCGCCATTTTACGTAAATATTGCATTCCAAAACGTTTATAGCGTGGCTAAAGCCTCTTGATCCGTATTTTTTTTCTCAACGTATCCTACTAATATTATAAATGTGAAAGTTTGTGAAGATGTATGTATAGATGGATGGATGTTTGTTACTCTTTCACACAAAAACTACTGAACGGATTTGGATGAAACTTTACAATAATATAGTTTATACATCAGAATAACACATAAGCTACAATTTATAAAGATTTTGTATAATGTTGCCATAATATAAGGAAAAGTATCAACTAAGTCGGCAAAAACCCTCAGCTCTGAAAGCTATTGATTGGAATTTTACCCCTTCCTGATGACAGATTGATCTGATATTTGGTGTACACTCATATTATCATCAAGAATAAAAGATAATATTTAAATGATTGTAATATCAAGATGGCCGCCGATACAAAATGGCGGATCATATTATATTACTTCACAACAACCTCAATATGGGTATCAAATGAAAGGGCTTGATTCGTAAAATAGAGCTCACTAGGAAAAATCCAAGATGGCTGTCGCCGCAAAATGGCGGATTACATATTTTCCACAAATACCTCAATATGGGTAACGAATGAAAGGGCTTGATTGGTAGAATAGGGTTCACTGTAAAAAAATCAAGATGGCCGCTGCCACAAAATGGTGGATTACCTATTTTCCACAAATACCTCAATATGGGTATCAAATGAAAGAGCTTGATTGGTAGAATAGGGCTCACTATAAAAAATCTAAGATGGCTGACGCACAAAAATGGCGGATTACTTATTTTCCACAAATACTTCAATATGGGTATCGAATAAAAGGGCTTGATGGGTAGAATAGGGCTCACCAAGAAAAATCCAAGACGGCTGCTGTCACAAAATGGCGGATTACAAATTTTCCACAAATACCTCAATATGGGTATCAAATGAAAGGGCTTGATTGGTAGAATAGAGTTCACTTTGAAAAATCCAAGATGTCCGCCGCCACAAAATGGCGGATTACCTATTATCAACAAATACTCAATATGGGTATCGAATGACAGGGCTTGATTGGTAGAAAAGGGCTCACTATGAAAATAGAATGAGAAGTATAAACTAACAACAAAACGAAAAACTTGAAAATAAAATTCATCATCATCATCAGCCTTTAACAGTCCACTGCTGGACTAGGCCTCTCCTTTGAAAGGAGAAATTAGCCTACTATACCACGCTGGCCAAATGGATTGGTATAGGGTTTGTATCAAGTTTCCCTTCTCTTACAGTGCTGTTGTCTGCATAGTATGCTCCCTCTGCCGGTTCTTACGACACCCATGGGATGATATGGGGTAGTGACATTCCGTATTCTTAATCCGTCACCACACGGAAGAAAATAAAATTACCTAAAAAAAAAAATTTTGAGTGTAGCGTATCCAGAGTAAACATTATGATAGAAATTTCACTTGCCCTACGATTTTATATTTGTCTGATCAATACTCAAGATTGATTAGTGCGATCTGGGAGCTACAAGTAGAACTTACCAAATTACTTTTTACTTTATGGTACATAATCTAACTACATCATTTTTTATTGAAATAAAACAGTATCATCATAAAAAAAAATTAAATGCTCATTCTAGAGTAGTTATCAAATTGTTTTCAAAATTGATAGATTTATTGCCTTAGGTATATAATGTAAACTAACACTAACTTTGTCTTTTACAGTAAGTAGTTTGGACGAATACTTAAAAGTTATCACGATATATCTGACCTAAGCGCAGCGTAAGCACAGCGAGGCGGAGGGACGGTCTGATTGTTTGATATGTACTTTGTGGTACCTAATGCTTTCAGATTTTATTTTTGCTGCTGTTATATTCAGTAAGTATATAAACTCTTCATAACTTCAATAATATACTTACATACTAATCTTTACCTGAAGTTCAACGATTATGTAAACAAAAGTAATTTTTCAGTATTACCTGTTTATATGTATGCTACACGGCTAATCTACAGAACCGTTTGTGATAAAATTTGACATGGATAGTGTGAAACCCGGGGAAGTACATAGGCCACTCTTTATTAAAATATCATGCTGGCGAAGCCGCGGGCGAAAGCTAGTTTTTTTTATAAATATGTAAAGTTGATGTAACTTTATTTATGTATTACGTATTAAACTAACGTGTTGGTCAATACATCTGGAATCTAGTGGTTACTGGTTAGTATAGTACCTATCGCGGTCAAACAGGGGCTGGGCGAGACTGACGGAAACGGACCGCTTCATAATTTACCTAATATGGCGCCTTGAAACATTTAATAAAACAGTAAAAAAAATATTTCGGTGCATTGAATATATTTACAAAAAATAAATCCAGGGAGACTAAGAAACAGTTATGGAGCAAGAATGAAAAAAAAACTGTCTTTATGTATATCTATATAGGTTGTCTGTTTGTACACGCTAATCTCCGAAAGTACTGGACGTATTTAAAATAAACTTTTTTGTTATATTGCTATTAGGTCTAGGCAACATATAGGCTATAACCAGGCCTGTCTTACTTCCATACAAAAGACGCAAAATCCCCGAGATATTTACCTACTATTGTCTCACGTGTGATTGATTTCCACGTGGTAGCCGGGATCGATCACTCGCCAAGCAATTAAAGAGAGATAATTAGGTTGACTTACGGGAAATAAATAAAAAATATCACCAGGAAAGTTTAAACTCGCGTTATAATTCCAGTTATTCGATGGCTTTAGTTATACAAAAAAAGAACTGACAATTAAGATTAACAGATGAGACAATTATCCAGGGCGTGGGCGACGTTGGCACTTCACAGGTCTTCGGATGATGGTAGTACTCAACTGGCGGTTCTGGCCGGAGGAAAAGGGACGAAGCCTCGTGTCCGCTGTATTTATAGGGCCGGCGCGGAGGGGCGCGAGGGAATGGCCCATTGCTGTGCGTCACTCGTAGCGAGGCTCGTGGCGCAGGAGCGCGATGTGACGTCACACCCCCCCCCCCCCCGTTAGGCCGGGATTTTCCCTAAGGAAAATTCCCTAGCCCAACGGGCGTAGCAGCCCTGAAGATACTCCCTGAAATTAGAGAAAACAAGGGCATAAGTACCTTGAACAAGTGACAACCCTATACGCTAATTAGGATACCTAAATAATAATGACCCACGCTTGCATTCTTCACGCGTACAACGGCAGTCTGAATTTGAACATAAACATTTATCATTCATAATTCATGACACATACCTACATGTAAATGCCGAGGCCAGTGTAATAGCCTAATATTAAAGATAACAATCTATGGAGAAGCGCTTAGGGTAATTATTAGGTAATAATGATTTGTAGATATAAGAAACTTGATCTAGCCCTACGACTTATAAATCTTGGGTTCGGCCTTTGCCACTAGATAAGTAAACTTTTTGAATATAGTTAGGTATAACAACAGATTTTTCGTAAAGATGAACAAAAATAATACAAGCCGCAGACACGACCGGACCGCTCAATGTCAAAGGAAAGAAATTAATAAATATTTTGCTCTAATTAATAACTAGAACACGACCAGTAACCACCTTTTGAATGTAAACAATGGTGAGTCATTAGTTAGGCATTTATTTATCGACGCGTCGCTGAGTGAACGCGCGTGCGTCATAACGACAACTAGGTACGATCTAAATGGTAGGTACTATTCGACTGTTCCGAGCTCGCGACGCACGGTTAATCACCATGATTGTTTATAAAGTACCTATAATAACAATTTGATTATGGAATTTATACAGAATTAAGAATAACAACAGAACTTCAGAACAAGTCACGGCGAAAAACAATACGCCAATCAAGATGCATTTCAACAAATAGATTTGCGGAAAGAAAATACACATGCGAGAATCGAACTTGTATGCTCAGCTTATAGCGACCTTTTAACCACTGATCAACAGGGTAAAAAAAAAACAATATATTTAGTTTATGGTTAGTATTTTTTCAAACAATGTTCAACATAACACTTGAGTACACAATTGCGCAGCAATTTGAAAAATAGTATTGTTTACGAGAAAAAAATATTTGCTACCCACCACAGAAAATATCAATTTATAGTAGGCACTACTACAAACGGTAATATAAATTAGAAACGTTCGTTTGAAAAAATTAAACAATGAATAGGTAGAAGGTATTCTTATTGTTGTTTTTATACTTTTATTATTCTTTGTAATTAATCAACTTTAAATCCTTGATGTGCCAATCGCCTAAAGGTTTTCCAGCCATGTCGTTAAGTTTGTATACTAGAGGTGATTTTTTTGAGGCAATCTTACATTTAATAAATTTAGGCGCCAATTTCTTGCTAAAGTATTTATCCTTATCACTAAGAAGAAACGTTCTGCGCCAAACTATATCACCGACATTGAATTCTGCCTGTTTACGGCGAAGATTATAAGATGAACAATTTCGTTGGTGGGCCGACAACAGAGCTGAATGTACCTTCTAGAAAATAGAAGATAAATAGCCTAAAGTTTCGGCATAGCCGTCCCGTGGTTCAAGCACCATATCGGAATTACATTACTTATCAATATACTGAGAACCACATGTTATGACCTCCCTACCAAAAACAAGGAAATTAGGAGAATAACCAGTAACCTCACTAACTGCGCAGTTAAGGGCGAATTTAACTTTAGTGATTAGAGTGTCCCAGATTCGATGATCAGATTCTATGAAAGTTGAAATAGCTGTCATAATGGTTTTGTTGTAACGTTCAACTGAGTTAACGTGGGGAGTATACAACGGTGTAAAATGCAAAGGATCATGGGCATTTTTGTATGAGAGCTGGGCGTAAAACCAACAGAAATAAAATGTGTTGTAATTTACTTTATTGTACTTCTAAATACCCCCTAAATACTTGTTAACCCCAATATCGACCGGGTATCACTGCAAAAAAATCCCAAAGATTGGTTAAATAAAACACACATATTTGTTAAAAACTACTATATATTGATCCCTTTTATTTAAATATCAATGGTTGTCATCAACTATAACATCTAATAAATGTTCTGTGGGTGCAATGAAAGGCTAACCCTAAAAACAAAACTGAAACTATGTGGGCACAACTTCCTACTGTTCTTCTGCCTGTTAAGCAAGTACAGTAATGCTCAACTATCGCATTTCTACCGATTTGGACGCTATCGATCAAAATGTAAGTATAATATGTGCGCGATCTGACATGCCGTGACTGTATTTTAATTCGAAGCAACCACACATTAGTTTGCAGAATATTACATCTGTTTAAATCATCTAATGACTCTTCTCTATATAATTCAATTAAATAAACACCATCGCGGAAATGTTCTGCGACATAATTATGATTTTGCTAGTTTTATATGATTAGTTCCCAAACCGTGAAGCACTATACATTCCTCTGTTAAACGTGGAAAATCATTAAGGAATGGTAGATTTGTTTCCATTCTTACAAAGACTCGACGTTGTCGATTCAGATTTTTAAGTATGACGTAATCGAATAAACGATTCGGGTTGTTTATTTTTTTATCAATAATGTTTATTATATCCGAAGCTAGTCCGAAGTAGCAGGTTTTAGTAGTAAAAATAAGTACCGCAAGGATGAGGTTTCATTACTAAAAAAAATTAAAATCATGCTGGGAAAAATATCCCCTATGCCCTAAAAAGGGTGAAAGCAATGGCAGGGGTCAGAAGTCGTATATATAAACCGATGATAGCAAAACGTGAGCAAATAACAAAATATCAATAACCACTGACGTGCATTGCCCGGCCTGCCCGCACGCTTGTTTTTTGGTCGGCGCCTGAATAAGAGAGAAGTTAAAAAGGGATGGAATGTAGTAATTCTGTTAGGTTATCAACCAATAGATTGGTTTCTTTGGCCTAGCTCTGCACAACATCGTGTCGTGTTATCTCCGTTGTATTAGCGATTGTTTTGGATTCTATAAAAAATACGTTTGAACATCACTGATTATCTCTGCTCACCGGTTGTTTGGGTGATTGCCGTCATAGTATAAAATGAAGTAATGGTCATTAGCTTTCACATAAAATATATTTTAAAGCTGTTGGTTTTACGCCCATTTTGACCGTGACCCTTTGGAATTTTATATTTTGACAACATACTTTTAAAGGTTGCGCTAATAAATTGTTTACCGTTATCCAAAACAATAGTAGATGGAATTCCATGCACCAAAAATACATTTTCCTCAAGAATTTTTGTTATCACTTCTGCAGTTGCCCGTTTAATGGGGAAAAGTAAACAATATTTAGAGAAACAACAACTGACCACAAATATAAAAGTGTTTTGTTTCCTGCTGGGAGGCAATGGACCAATCAAATCAATACTAATCGTCTGAAAGGGCTTTTGACATGATTTGGGTTTTCCCATTAGACCTAAATTTGGGTGATTTTGGTGTTTATGGGTGATACAAGGTTCACATGAACTGACGAACTTGACAACATCAGTGTACATACCAGGCCCAAAGTAATAAGGTGCGAGACGTTTGTATGTCTTAAAAACACTCAGATGTCCAGCAGTGGGCGAAGAATGATTCTCCCTTAGAATGTCATTTCTTTGGTCAGACGGAATAACCTCTTTCCATTGAAATTCTCTAGTGAGAGGGTTTAATGTTTTTTTAAAACAATACAATTTATTGTTTATTACTTGATAGTTAACAAAGGAAGTCGGAGAACTTAAACAGCCTTTATAGATATTTAAATACCAAGGATCATTAGTAGAAACTGGTAAATTCTGATTAGAATTAATATCTATATTTATATCATTAGCAATAGCAGAAACGGGTAAAGAGCGAGACAGAAAATCAGGTAAAACGTTATCGGAACCCCGACGATGACGAATTTCGAAATTATAGGAAGATAAGCGAACTCCCCATCTGGCTAACCGGCCAGTAGGGTTATTTAAGGTCAAGAACCATTTCAAAGCAGCGTGATCTGTGTAAATAATAAACTTTTTACCATTTTCAACATAACAACGCCAGTGTTCTATAGCAGATAGAACAGCCAGGGCTTCGCGCTCTGTGGCACTGTAATTTTTTTCTTGCTTAGTGAGTGATTTGCTATAGTACGCTATGACTCTTTCCTCACCATTTAACCTTTGACAGAGGATCGCGCCAAGTCCAAAATCGCTAGCATCTGAGTGTATTTCAAAAGGTTGCGAGTAGTCAGGACAAGCCAACACCGAGGAGGAAATCAAACAATTCTTTAGGTTATTAAACGCCTCATTAGCCTCTGTAGTCCAACAGAATGGAGGTGCGTTTTTACTTTGAGATGTTTACTTATTTAAGGGTGCAGCAATAGAGCTAAAATTCGGTATAAAACGCCTGTACCACGAGGCTGCGCCTAAAAAACGACGTACTTCTTTTCTATTAGAAGGAGTGGGATAATTTTTCATTGAATTTACTTTATCCGGATCGGGATGCAATCCACTAGAGTCGACAACATAGCCTAAATATTTTAGTTTATCTCTAAAAAATTGACATTTTTCGAGATTAATTGTTAAATTAGCGCTTTTTAGTTTATCAAGAATGCGTAATAAAAGAGTAAAATGCTCGTTGAAACTGGAAGTGATACAGATTATGTCATCGATAAAACAGAAAACCTTATTTTCAAATTCTGGACCATAAAATAAAATATCAACTAATCGTTGTTGAGTAGCTGGCGCATTCGTAAGACCGAAGGGCATTCTTTTGAATTGAAATGTGCCACGCGTAGGAATATAAAAGGCTGTTTTGCAACGGTCCTCTTCTTTAATTAATGTTTGCCAAAAAGATTTAGACAAATCTAAACTAGACAAGTATTTAGCATCTCTCAGATTATCTAAAATTTCCGAAATATAAGGCAAGCTATAAGCATCTTTTTTTGTAACGGAATTTAATTTACGACTGTCCAAACAGAAACGCAGTTCACCATTCTTCTTAGGGGTCAAAATGACAGGGTTTGACCACGGGCTTTCAGATCGTTCAACAACATCCTCTGAGAGCATGTTGTCAAGATGCTTTATTAAAATTCTTTGTTTATCGGGAGACATGCGATAAAATCTTTACCGAATAGGGGGGCAATCACCTGTATCAATTGAATGAGAAATAATATTTGTGCAACCGAGACCCCGCTTCTCGTATGAAATATCGGTAAATTTAGAAATAATGTTGTCAGCGGTAGCTCTCTGGTCGACTGTAAGATGATCATAAGAAACAAGATGTGTAGGGGGAACTGCCTGCAACTCCATTACTTGAGCGTCAGACTTGTTCACAATCAAAACAGACTCTAATTTGTTAGGAAATAGGCCAAAGCTTCGCCAAAAATCCATGCCAAGGTTATCCTTCAAAATTCCCTTATGGGAATTTTGAATCCCAGGTACAACATGAACTTCTAAGTTAATCAATTTATCCTGAAACTCAAAGGGTAGAAACACCGATCCCAAAGACTCAAATCGTTCGCCGCTAGCTGTTATTAACCTTATAGGTTTCGATTTATCCAAAACATCGTCTTTCAAAAATAAGTTATGCAAATTATTACCTAAAATTGTAACGCAAGATCCAGAATCTAAAAGACCAGTGGTAGTTATTCCGTTTAATTTTAGAGTAACGTAAGGTAAATATTCTACTTTAGAATTACGGATTGAGGATATATGATAGCTACTAAAGAATTTTTTTTAAAAGTCCAACCAATTATTCCACTCTGTTTTATTACAATTAGTTGTATAATTTGATTTTCCACAATCCTTGTTAACTAGTTTTTTGAAACTGTAGGGGTCGACTTAGATTTACAATTGGGGCAGTCTGCCACCTTGAAACCCTTTGTACCGCACTTAAAACAGATAAGGTAGTGTGGGTGACGGCAATTACGTAATGAGTGCGAATTGCATCTACAACGCACGCAAAAAATTTTATTTATATTAGAAGTACTCAATACGGCGTTAACTTGTGGTACAGACTTGTATCTCGATGTATCAGCGACAGAGTTATATTTATTGAAGTGATTATGATTGTAAACATTTTTGTTTGAAGAAAAATTAGAAAACGGATAATTATACGCTAGATCAGGTGCTACAGTATTCTTTGAAACTTTAGGGGGTTCAGAAAATTGCTTACTGCGACTTTGGTAATTTTCGAAAAGACGACAAACTTCGACCAGTCTATCAACATCAACAACCTTTGCAGTGAGCAGACAATTAGTGTAACAAGGTCTAATATTATTTAGCAAAATTTCTAGCTTCTCCGAATCAGCGATAGGAGAACTAAGTCGCGAAAACAGACCGTGCATTTTTGCCACGTAAATAGTTATTGATTCGTTTTGGCCTGTGAGCGCTGACGAATCTCCGTCATAAGCCGATAATCGTAGTTATTCGGACTAAAATCTCGTTTCAAAAGTTTGCAAAGTTCTAACCAAGTCTTTACATTATTTTTAACAGAACGATACCAAAATAATGTGTCACCCGAAAATATTTCAAAAGCGAAAGACAATATCTTGTCGTGAGGAATAGATCTACAGGACATAAATTCATCAATTTTTTCAATAAAGGATCTTACACATGATTTACCGTTAAATTTGAATTTACCTAATTCCGAAAAAAGCTTACGGTCGTAATTATAGGAAGTGTTTCCCTCTGCCACTGAGCAATCCGACCGCGAATTACGTCTCGTGATTAATTGTAATTTCGCATATAAGTCATTAAATTTATTCCACACAGACTCAATTTCTTTAATATCAAGACTGCCGGTATCCACCCTATTCAGTCGATGAAAACAATGGTGCAGCACGGTTTTGACCTTCTGTTGAAGCTCGGAAGTATAGTTTGCTTCCAACATAGATAAGTGTTTATTTGATCTTAGTAACGACTTTTCCACTTCTGCCACATCCTCCTCTGGTGGGAAGGGTGAAGATAATATATCCTCTGAGGGAGTTTTAACTGAAAGTTTAGCGATTTGTTTGCGGGGATCGTCAGGCTTTGAAACGCCGCGTATTGTGGTCTCATATTCTAATTCCGCTTTAGTTAATAATGAGAAATTTATAATGTAAGCCATTATTACAAAACAATAATAGAAAATCTAAGTATTTACGCCGGCACTAGAAAAAAAATTAAATATCGCCAGAAAATCAAATACCGTGCTAAAAAAAGCTGAAGTACACTAAATTATACAATGGTGTGATGATTGGTCAAGGAAGAAAAAATTTCTTAAAGGTCACTCAAAGGTTGAATCACAATATTTTTTCGCGAACACGTGGCTCGTTAGTTCAACGGCTAAGCGGTTAGAACCGGTTGGCGGCTCAACACGCTGCCCGCGGTGGAAACGTGATTTTAGACAGACGTTAATTAAATCACCGTTATGTTATTTACACAGTTAAATTGCTTATGGCCAACAAAAATAGATAGAAACTGTACCTGTACGCAATTCACCACACCAGAATATATGCACACACAGGAGAAAAATATACGAGAGAAAAAGAAATTATTTCACTCACCTGTAAAGTGCCAACTTACGTTTTAAAAATTATATATATAATATAATTAAAAATTCTATTGGGCGCCAATGTCTCACGTGTGATTGATTTCCACGTGGTAGCCGGGATCGATCACTCGCCGAGCAATTAAAGAGAGATAATTAGGTTGACTTACGGGAAATAAATAAAAAATATCACCAGGAAAGTTTAAACTCGCGTTATAATTCCAGTTATTCGATGGCTTTAGTTATACAAAAAAAGAACTGACAATTAAGATTAACAGATGAGACAATTATCCAGGGCGTGGGCGACGTTGGCACTTCACAGGTCTTCGGATGATGGTAGTACTCAACTGGCGGTTCTAGCCGGAGGAAAAGGGACGAAGCCTCGTGTCCGCTGTATTTATAGGGCCGGCGCGGAGGGGCGCGAGGGAACGGCCCATTGCTGTGCGTCACTCGTAGCGAGGCTCGCGGCGCAGGAGCGCGATGTGACGTCACACTATTATGGAAAAGGTTGTTTTCCAACCTTTTGCATTGCGTATACCGTTCATAGTACAAGAACTGTCTGCCGTTTCGCTTCAATCTGGTAGGGCTGATTGGCTAGCGGCGGGGGCCAGGCGGCGAGTTTTTTGTTTACTTTTGTTTCGGGGATGCGTGCGCTGCGTGTGCGACAAGTCGAGCGAGTGCCAGCCTATTGAGACTAGTGCGGTGACCGGACGCTTGCGTTTATCATACCTAAACTTGGAAGTGAAATTTCTGTTCCGTAGGTACTAATTACATATTCTGTGCTATAACTATATCACATGTACAGACTTGACGTTTTAGCAAAAGTTGTTCAGTCTGATGAGCATTTTCTGTTGTCTTATAAAAATCGAAGATCTGAAACATCTGATGAGGAACAATAAGAGCCCATCTGCACTATACCATATACATCCTTGGCGGTTAAGCAGTAGTTGTCCAGTATGATGAGGTTTTCTGTTAGGAGATCAATTATTTTAACAAATTCTTCGATCAATCAAAGATCCGAGGAAAGACATAGAATAGTTTTTGTCGCGATAACCGACATCCACGCGGGCGGAGCCGCGGGCGACAGCTAGTATAAGCATAAAACACAACAAAGTCCTACATATTATATCTGTATATATTTGATACCATCCAACCGAAGTATTTCATTAAAAAGGCTATAACGTGAAGTTGGTTTTAGAACAACAAATAAAACCACGTGCGCGCATTGCACCTAACACACACAAGCACACGTACCTACCATGCAGTCTTATTCTGCACCAGTTAACAGTTTATTTTGATACCCAATTCTTCTAATTATATTTGTTCAAAATGCAGTTTCGATCTAATGTCAGTGTCATACTCATGTCGCAAATGGTATTCTCCTAAATAAACAGATGTTGGAATGTTATCGTGTCTAGATCTTTAATTGAACAATGTCATTATCATCATCATCGCTCTAGCATTTTGTGGATTCGAACCCGATTCCCTCTGCATAGCAGTCCGTTGGTAGCGCCAGTAAGTTATCGCTGCCTGTTGTTAATTAAACAATGTGTCAACGTCGAATAATAGAAGATTAGAATTAGATGATCATTACATTTAAATTAGAAGAATACCAATTCTGAGTCAATTTGAAAACTAAATCTCATTTCGTTCAAAATATAATTTCAATGTCATATCAAATACGAAGAATAGGTCTTCTTATTTACTATCTAAGTAACATTTAATAAAAAGAGGGATTTATATCATCGCACACTGAATATATATTGTATAATTAAAATATATTGCAAATGCAAATTAACATAATTATTGTATATATTTTCATACTTTTAATTAATTAAGTATTTTCTTTTAGCTAACTCTGTTGGTTTTGTATTTATTGTTATTCGTGGGTTTTCATGCATCAATAATGCAATAGATGTATATTTGAAATGTGACAATTATGTAGATGACAATTATAAATTATTTCTTTCATATAATAAAACTGCGCCAAATTATTATAAAGAGTCGTTATTATCCTGAGAAACTTCATCCTACTAAATAAATAATATCTAGCTTTATTTGATACCTTTAAACTCATGTGCATTGAAAATAATTAATTTGAATACTATCATATCATAATCGACGTATTACATAGACGAATACTGTTCATGTATGGCAAGAAGGATCAAGATTATTATTCCACGCGATACCGTCACAGTGCGCCGGGTCTCGCATGCGCGGTGCGCGGGCGACCGCGGTACTACAAAAACCTAAACTCGAGCCGCCGCTCGAGGCGTATACGCTCTTAAATAATTGCTACGCTCCAATAATAAAACAATCAACTGAAATGATGTTGAGTACTTTTGTCACACCGCGTTATTTGCGAATGAATGTATGTTTAATGAACAGCTGTTTGTCGATTCGATAAACATGAAACCATAATCTTCTATTTAATTATTTACTGGCTTTTATGGGTTTTCAATTTTGTTTTTTTTTAATATCCTGAGCAATTGTTCGTCTTTTTAATACTAATAAACTTGTTAGGTATTACGATACTTAACATATTTATTTAATGGGTATAAATCGAATTTAAGGTACAAATAAATACCTATGTTTTCCGACCTTCGACCGGCTTACTACACTTGTGGTCACGGAGGGACTGATGTCAACTTAAGCTTGACACTCGTCAAATTAAATAGTATGTTGTACATAAATCACGAAATTATTTAATCGGTCATATCTCCCAAGTCTCATCGTAGTTTAAATGAATTTTCTTACAAAAATTATCGTTTTATATATTTTTGCTAAAGACGGGACTTCACTACACTGAGCGGACATTAAAACTTATTACTTTTGCATTTGTGTTTAAGTTAATTGCCTTATGGTTTATTACCCACCAATCAAAATAAAATACAGCTAAAATGAATGCGTTTTCACCCATAAAATAACTATATTCATTAAAATTCAAATGAGGTAATAATAAAAAGTGGGTTTTACGCTCGAACTGAAGGGTTAATGTTCTCGACATTAATTGGCAATGGGTGTAACGTACGGACGCGAAAGGTGCTCAATAATTAATACATCTACACAAAAAATTATTGAAAATTGAACAAAACCCCATTAACTTTTCGTAATAACGTGTCAGTTATCATTCAATTTATTGACGCGGAATGCTCAATAATAATATATTTATGGATTCATTTCGATGCATCGGTAGCCGTGTTGGAATGTAATGAATTTTCGTTATGCTGACCTATACTGACATCGTAAATTATTTTTTAATATACGATTCGCTTCTACTAGATTTATCGTGAGTTGAAAATAAAGTAGCAACGTTTAAAATACTTCCATTGAATACGCAAACTAGTATTAATGTGTAATAAACGCGAACGCTGTAACCTATGTTTCGTTTTATGCGAATAATATTTTGGCAAGCAGACAACGAAGAATTATGACAATGAGTTTTCATCACAGGGTCTTTTGTTATCCTGATCGTCTGTTTATGTAAATTAACGCGTCTAAAGTGAGAACATTGGCGAACCTTACAGAATTGAAACAAACGGGAGCGTTGAATGGTAATAAAAATGACAATAACCGTCTCTAATTTACTTGTTTCAGGGTTGGTTCATTAATATTGTTGTGTGATACCGCAGTATATTGCGAAAAATTGCTACCGCTACTCTATGTGATTAATGTTCGATTCGAGATTTCCCTTATTGTTGTTTTAACATGGCTGTCAGTGTTTTGTGTATGAATAATCTGTCATCTGTTTGTATGAAGAAGAAATAGGTGTGAATTTACAATACGTCATTTATCAATGCTTGAGATAAGCAATGGATTAAGTAACTCGGTGATTAATTACGTTCTGTGAGTTTTGTCATCAATAAGCTGTTTTAAAAATGAGCAACTGAAGCAAGAATTGTAAGTTCACTTTTAAATATTTTCTTTTATCAGCTTTTAACATGATTTATTAAATATAATGCTTAACATACAGCTTTTAAAATAATTAACATAGAAGTACTTCTTACTACCAAGGTGAAAAACTAAACCATGTTTTGTGGTGCAGATAACATAATCAAAGTAAAATTGAGCCGCCATTTTACATACGCTGAACTTTTTAGAAATAATTTCAGGATTATCTGACTCGTATTACGTTTTATATTATTAAAATTCCCAACGGCAACGCGCTTTGCCACACGTCACGTTTTGTCTCCCCGTCCAACAGAGGCAAAAAGAGGGCTAGGGATTGCCTATTTGCAACGGTGAATGTTTGTGGAGGAGCGGATAGTAAGATCGATGAATTGTGTGATATGATGGGTATAAGGAAAATTGATATACTAGGAGTGAGTGAAACGAAGAAAAAAGGATGGTCAACAACTACTCATGGCCGGTATCATGCATACTGGTCTGGAGTTGTTGAGTCTGAAAGAGCTAACCGAGGAGTTGGAATGATTCTGTCGGATAGGATGAGTGTGTGAAAGAATATGAATATGTCAACTCCAGGCTTCTTTGGATGCGATTAAAGCTTGGTTTAATGAAAGTCTTTGTTGTGTGTGTTTATGCTCCGGACATGTCCAAACCAGTGAATGTCAGGGAGGAATTCTGGGACAAGGTCAGAGATGTGCTCGCTAGGTGTGAGAATAATGAATGAATAATTATATTAGGCGACTTTAATGGATGGGTCGGTGTGTCTCGTGATGGATGTGAAAGGTTTCTAGGGCGATTTGGGGACGAGAGAGTGAATGAAAATGGTGAGAGTTTGCTGGACGTTTGTATGGAGAGAAAACTTGTGGTGACAAACACTTTGTTTAGTCACAAGTTGATTCATATGTATACATGGCAAAGGCAGACGGAAAGAAGTATGATAGATTTTGTGGTGGTAGATGAACGTTTGAAAGGAAAATTGAAAGATTCTAGAGTGTACCGAGGCTTAAATGTGGGTACTGACCATTTTTTGGTATTTAGCCGCATAGCGGGACTAACCACTAAATGGCGCCATCGTCCTCGCATACACTCACCTGCCATAGAAAGAGTGAAAGTTGAAAGATTTGAAGAAGAGAATGTACGTAGTCATTATAAAGAGGCATTGGAAGAAAGGTTTAAAGAGTTGCTTGAGGAAGATGGTTACGAGATAGAAGAATTTTGGAAAGAGTTTAAGAATGGAGTAATAGGGACAGCTACACAAGTATGTGGCGTAAGCAAGACGAAGCATGTTAAAAAGATTTGTAATGAATGGTGGGATCAGGAAGTAAGTAGTGTGGTCGCAGAAAAGCGCAAAGCATGGATGGACTTGCTGGCCATTAGAGTTAACAAAAGGGTACAAGGTAGTGTGACTGACAATGAGAGGATAGTGAAAGAAAAGTATGACAGATTGAAATATAAAGTAAAAGAGACGGTAAGAAGAAAGAAAGAAGAATGTAAGGATAAATTTGATAGAAAGTTTTCTCAGCATTTTCGGGCCAATATAAAATTGTTCTGGCACTTGGTTAGAACAACCCGAGGCAAAGCCGGAGATTCGAAAGTTGGTGTGATGAGGAATGTAAATGGAAATATTATAAGAGAGCATGGGGAAGTTTTGGATCAGTGGAAGGTGTATTTTGAGAATTTGTTTGAACGAGGAGAAAGTGACACTAGGAATATAGCTGCGAATGAGGAAGATAATTGTGAAAGTAATATAAGTATGGAAGAGATACTGTATGCAATGAAAAGTATGAAAACGGGTAAAGCTGCGGGATATGATAGGATATCAGCTGAAATGCTCAAGGCAGGCGAAGGCGTCAGCGCAAGCCTGCTGTACCCACTGTTCAATAAATGTTGGCGGTCCGCTCGTGTACCAGGTGACTGGAACAAGGCCGTCATTGTGCCATTGTACAAGGGAAAAGGGTCACAGCAGGAATGCAAAAATTATCGCGGTATAAGCCTCCTGAGTGTTGTTGGCAAACTGTATGCAAAGATACTGATTGAAAGAGTGATCTCTGAAACGGACAGTAAAATTTGGGATGTGCAAGCGGCATTCAGAAAGGGAATGGGATGTACGGATCAAGTCTTTTCCTTAAGGTACATTTCAGAAAGAAACCTTAAGTAAACACCAGAAGGTTTTCTGCGCCTTTATTGACCTGGAAAAGGCTTACGATCGAGTGGTGAGGGATGAACTTTGGTCAACACTTTCTGTGTATGGAGTGGGCAGCAATCTGATACGGGTACTTGAATCCTTATATAGGGATTCAAGTGCCTGTGTCAGAGTAAACGGGGCCTGCACGGACTGGTTTAACATTGATCGTGGTGTTAGACAGGGATGTGTAGCGTCTCCTTGGCTGTTCAATCTATTCATGGACAGTTGTTTGACCGATCTGAAAGGGTCTGAATGTGGATTAAGAATGGGTGAATCTGTGTTTAAGACCTTGCTGTACGCTGACGACCAGTTTCTTATTGCGTCGTCAGCGTCTGATTTACAGCATATGGTCAGCGTAATGAATGAGGCGTATAAGAAGAAGGGCATGAAAGTGAATGTAAGCAAGACTAAGGTCATGGTCATAGAGAGGGAAAACAGTATAACTGAATGTAACATAATGATAGGAGATGAAAAAGTGGAACAAGTGAATGAGTTTGTGTATTTAGGCTGTTTGTTTACGAGAGATGGAAAATGTGAGGGAGATGTTGAAAGGAGAGTGAAAGCAGGAAATAGTGTGAATGGCGCCTTATGGTCCATCATCAGTAGCGAAATTATCCCAAGTAAGGCTCGCCTTGCTGTACTGCAGGGAGTTTTGGCGCCAACACTGATGTATGGTAGCGAATCATGGGTATGGCAGAAGAAGCATCAAAGTAGAATCAATGCTGTGGAGTTGAGAGCTTTACGGAGTATGTGCGGAGTAAGTATGATAGATAAAGTGCGTAACAGTGTGATACGGGAAAAGTGTGGTATAAAAGAAGATGTAGTGACAAAGATTGAAAAAGGAATGTTGCGCTGGTTTGGACATTTGGAACGGATGGATGAAAGAAGAAATACGAAAGGAGTGTATCGGGCGAGAATGGATGGAAATGCCGGTAGGGGACGCCCTAGGCGGACGTACGCCGACCAAATAGGTGACGTACTAAAAAAGGGCCAAATTAAAAGTACCCATAACCGACGCGCATGCATGATGAGGTTAATGAATGTCGAGGAAGCGAAAGAGGTATGTTTGAACCGAAGCATGTGGCGTTCCATAGTCTCTGCCTACCCCAATGGGAGACAGGCGTGAAGATATAGATAGATAGATATTAAGTTTTTTTTTATATCGTTTACTCTTCTATGCCGAGTGGTTGACGGCATAGAATACAAGTGTCACCACCCCCTATCTTCCCGTGGGTGTCGTAAGAGGCGACTAAGGAATAACACGATGCAAATACCATCCTTGCGTAGAGACGGAAAACTCGACATCAAACCCTATACGACTGCCTCGTTGGTCTCGCGGCATAAATGTGCGCGTGGGATCGGGAGGTCCCGGGTTCGATTCCTTGGTCGGGCAGTGTTATTGGGTTTTTCTGTCACAAAATTCTCAGTAGCAGCACGGAGTCTGGAAATGTGCCCGGTACGGCAAAAGGCTCGCCCCTTATTACGTGGGACTAAAGTATATCTGGCGAAAAGTGGGTGTAGAAATACACCTCTGCCTACCTCTTCGGGGTTATAGGCGTGAGACTATGTATGTATGTATGTATGTATGTACTCTTCTACTATTTGAAATGTGAAACTTTGTAAGTGAATGGATGCATGTTTGTAATACTTTCACGCGGTTTGATGATAGTTTGCAGTAATAAAGTTTACTAGACTGCAGCTACGCCAGCATGTATTTTTTTTGTTTTCTTTCTTAGCTTAGCTTTCCGATCCCGGGAAATGGTGGGAATTTTGAGCAACCCCCTTTTGTAGTGCAGCCCTATTGTTCCCTGAGAAATGGTTAGTTGAAACACCAATTATGTCCTGGTCCCTAATATCAAGGTGTGGATAGTTCTGGAACAATTGTTAAGACTTTCTCTGGACAAAAAAAAATTAAGGAGCTGTCCGACAATCTTAAATAATGGAGAGACTAAAAGTGAGGGAGCTTCTACACTTAACAAATAGACTATCAGTTTGTTAACATAATTTTATTGAAAGGTATTGGTGTATGAGAAATCTCTTTTAGGTACACAAATTATCCGTGACATGTTGACAAGTGTTCGTAATGGTTTTCAACGAAGAGGTAATGTTTATTTCGCCAGCATTTTTATCGCTTGTGACATGTCACATACGGATATTTCTGAAACGCTACGCTTCGTCTATCAGTACTGCCTTTTTTTTTTTTGTATCGGGTTGGAAAATCCTCATGGAGTCCCTTCGCCCCGGGGGGGAAGGACGAAGGGGACTGTCAGACTCTTACTGACTAAAAACCAACCCGTGCTCCTCATGTACCCATGTGTCGGAGGGTAGGGTTTCACCAAAGCATTCCTCGCTACCCCCCGACGGGTATTGGCCCACCAGATGGTCAGGCGGGCCCCGAACGAAACCCCCTTGGCGGCGCATGAAGGTGTTGGGCTCCGCCGCCAAAACACCCAGCGGCCGCAGAGGATAGGGAGGACGGCAACGCAACACCGCATCTCCTCTTCCTCTGCGGCCCCACCGCGACGCAACGATGGTGCGCCCCCATTTGGTCGCGGGAGATAGGGCGCGGGGCAACGCAACACCCACACGCCTCTCCTCCCGCGACCGCACCCGACTGCGAGGGACAGACAGAACTGTCCCCCGCACCCGCACCATGGGACGCATCCTACGCAGGCCTCTACCAAGCCCACGTGGAGCGTCCCCTCCCGGGATCCCGCTTAGCTTCACCGTGGGTGGCTTCTAACCCACGGTTACTGAGCCCCCCCACCACGACAAGGTGGAGATCCCACGGGGGGGGTCTATCAGTACTGCCTACGCGAGACTGGTTGAAGCCTAGAATAAGGAAAATACATAGAAGTCTGTTTACATCATTTTTCTCGAATCACTTAACAGTCGAAAGGTTTTTGAAACATTTTAGGTAAAGAAGAATGGGTAGGAGTGAACCCGGAGGCATACCTTTTTATCCAAGTGAATTCATACATGCTGTCTCATAATTAATTAAACTACTCTACACGGACAATGAAACCAGATAATGTCAATAACGCTACAGTCATTTCTTTTTTGGGCACGGCTAATAATACCAGATACCCATCCTTCTTTAACAAGTATGCTATGGATATTTTTCAAATTAATATAAATAGATATAACAATTAATAAAAAGAGACTCAATCTACAGAAGCCCGATACAAAGCAGCTGCGTTGAAATTCTATGGAATAGTGTTACTACTCCGGCCAGGTCGGCACATTTATACACCCCCCCCCCCCCCCCGTGGGATCTCCACCTTGTCGTGGTGGGGGGACATTCTTTTGTGTACTTCTTGCTTAAGAATAATACTCAAAGAAACAACAGTAGTGGTGTCCCACTCACTTATTTAAGCTTAAACTGAATTTGGGCTGAAATCCTTAAAAAGTCGAATGAATTTTTTGCAGTAGGTATTAGGTGAGCCGGGTCTTTGAATATATTACAAAGTAAAGTTGAGTTGGTGCCGCGTGCAATTGAAGTCGGCGAACTTTAATTTCCTGTGGAGAAATTCCGCCAGTGAGATTTTCCTTTACATCCCCTTGATTCACCGCGCTTAATTCAGTACGTGATATTTTAGACGCTAAATACATGTGCGTCCGTTGTCGAGTGCCTAATGAAATTTCGTCTATGTAATATACCAGCGTTTGACGCGCTGTGGTTTTGACTATATTCTTTTAGCGAATCAGGGTTTAATCAAGTGTCAGGTAATAAGTTAGCTTTAATGATTATAAAATATTCCCTCCCAACTACTTTTGCCACCCAAAAACTTTAAGCAAATTTGAATGTCAGTTTTCATATTATATTGCTTTAATTTATATTTGTTTTCATTATTTTTTTAGAAATCTTTACCCGGCTATGCAAGGAGGAAGGTTATGCGTTTTGATTGTATGTATGCATTAGGTTTCTTCAATAAGCTTTAAGTTCGACATGGATTTAGACCTATTGTGCAGTTCACTCATTGACTAGACGAAGTGGATTACAATAACGCTGTAGTCGGTAGGTACATCAGATGACTACGGGCAACGATGACGGCCGCGACGGGTGAAATATAATATTAGACTTTACCCGAGACCCTAAATTATACATTTCAATCTTTATCAAGAAGCACAAGATTTATTTGTCAAAACTGTAAAAAAATCCGATCGGTAGTTTTTAAGTTCATCGCGTTCATACAGACTGTCAGGACGAAAATGGGGACCTCATATTATTATAAGTATTCGATCGTAGGTTACGTCCATAGACGTGAAATGAATGGAAAATGTAGCAATTTGCCGTGGCCAAGTGATGAGTTGTTGCTGGCGACGTGTTTTTAGAAAATTTGGCATTTCAGATTGATCGGGTAAATTATAAAAATTGGGCAAGTGCGGATCGGACTCGCGCACGAAGGGTTCCGTACCATCATCTATAAAAGGAAATCATGTTCGTTGTATGTATACTTAAATACTTTTGAAGTTTCTACCTGTTTATTAAGATTGAGTAACAAATTGCTTAAAAATTACGTTTGTTGTATGGGAGCCCCCCTTTATTATTTACTTTTTTAAAAATTTAATTATTTATTTTGAAAGATAATATAAAACTACATATTCTGTAAAAATTTAAAGCGTCTACCTGTTACAGTTAGTAATTTTGAGCAAAAAATACGAAAAATATCACGTTTTTTGTATGGGACCCCCCCTTAATATTTTATTTTTTTTAATTTTTAGTATTTGTTGTTATAGCGGCAACCAAAATACATAATTTGTGAAAATTTCAGCTTTCTAGCTATCACGGTTTATGAGATACAGCCTGGTGACAGACAGACGGACAGACAGAAAGACAGACAGACAGACAGACAGCGGAGGCTTAGTAATAGGGTTCCGTTTTTTAACTTTTAGGTACGGAACCCTAAAAAGCAACAACGAACTTTTTTATAACGCTAAGGGGACGAAACTTTATTTAGAAAACTTATAAAATTACTTACTAAATTGTCCTTTTTCCTCTGAGCCTTGGTCCATAAATGTTACGCTTTCTCCGCACTTTAGATTTTTTGAAGCTTATTTTTGATAACTGCCGTCTCTTTGACTGTTCCACGGAGATTCGTAAAAAAAATCATAAAACATATCAACCAAACGAAACCATATCCTGCTTACTAATTTACTTTTACAAAATAAATATCTATAACAATCATTCGTAAAAATCGAAAGACGCTCAAATATCTAGCAAAAAATTACACAGAAAAATCAAACAGAAGAAAGCGAATAAAAGTTTAAATAAGGAATGTATTATGTCAGCATTGCTTTTACAAAGGATTGTTTGTTTTTATTTTAAAAATAAACCGGTCAAATGCGAGTCGGACTTGCACACCGAGGGTGCCGTACAAACCTGTAGGTATATAATTGGTAGCGCCATCTACCTTCCTATATATAACTAATCGCATCAACATGAATCGTTCCACGCTTGTCTAGTGCGAGCGATATCATATTCCATCCCTCTCTTTCCCTCTCCCTGGAAGAGGCACTGCCTTCCGCCTGATTCGTCGACGCGATCGTGAACGCGAGGGACAGTCTAGAACATTCGGCTCGCTAAGAACGCCGTCTCGATACCGCTCCGCGCCGCACCGCTGTATGTGATTTACCGCTTCCACCAAGGAAAACCCGCTCGTGAGTGAAGTGAAAACAAGCAGCTACATCACGAAACCACCAGGAGGAAAAGAAACGAAGAAGGCTGTAGAAGGTAAGTGCCTTCCATCCTTGAAATAGCCTATACCCACTCAATCACCTCCTCCCGTATCCATCTCCTCTTCCCTTATTCCTTTCTAGGCGACCCAGAACTCGCCCTAATACAGTCCATCCATTAATCCTTCCCAAGTCGCTTAGAACCCCACGGTTTCGGTGTAAAGCCGAGCCATTTTTTTGGTCCTTCGAGCCGGATTCATTTACGTTTTATACGTTATACCGCTATACCTAGGCAGTTATAGCACCTAGCTATACTCCTAATATATTCACATAACCGTCACATGGTTATTTCCGCCCGCATTAGTAGGTAAACTTTTATGTAGCTACCTACTTATTAAATTATTATTTCTGCAACTATCATAGTTGTCTTATAAATCTCATATTTCAATCAACTTTTATTTCCTCAGCTCTAAAGTGTTGCCTACTTAGGTAAAATAATAGATACATTAGATATTCTTATTTTGTTTCGTTCTCATTAGCTTATACTTACGTAAGCATGTCACAACAAAAGAAGTCACGCGTGTCGGAAGACAAAGAGATGACAATCTTAGAAGCAAAACGCAATATTTTATTTGAGCGCATTCAAAATATCTATGAAAGATCAAAAACCGCTTCGATGTCTGACAGTAATAGCGAAGCATTTCTCAGTTATTGTACAACAGTAGATAGTATTCGAACGGATTTTCATAAGTTGTTAGACGATTATAACGCAAGATTACTTTCTATCAATCCTGATGAAAAACCGAACTATCAGGCGTATACATCATTCGAAGATCTTTATTGTATTATTAAGCGTATACAATTGCAATTGGAGGGTAAATGTTCGGCAGAGCCCGTTGCCCGCAAACCGAGATTACCGCCAATCGAGATTATGTCGTTTGACGGAGATATACGAAATTGGCCGTTATTCTATGTAAGTTTTAAGTCTACAGTGCACGATAATGGTTCTCTGACAGATGCTGACAGGTTGTACTATTTAATGGGTAAACTGTCACCGAAGGCCCAGTCCGTATTTGCAGGTGTCACACCCAGTGCTGAGAATTATCAGGTCATATTTCAGTCACTACTTGACAGATATCAAGACACGCGCGTCCTAGCGTCTACGTACTTTGACCAAGCTTTAAATCTCAAACTGTCCGGCAACGCGTCTGTCTCGAATTTCCAGCTGTTTATAGACAACTTTGTTACCGCAGTTAATTCTCTTAAAAACTTAAAATTAGAAGATCTTTCCGACTTTATGTTGCTTCAACTCGCTTTAAAAAAGTTTGACACTGATACAATTCGCGCATTCGAGATGACGGAACGCAATAATAAAATACCTACACTAGATAGTTTTATTTCGTTCATCAAAGATCAGTGTCGAATATTTCATAATACGCAGTCTGGTTCACCCGGCCCGTCTAACACTAACAACAACAAACAAAGGTTGAATAAATCGCGAAATAGTAACAATAACTCAGTCCCTAATCCACAATTTTACGTAACATGTTCGGAATCTAATAGTAATAATTCACAGAAGTGTCTGTGCAGTAATATAGTGCACGACCATTACTATAAGTGTCCCACCTTTAATGATTTAAATCCAATTGCTCGTTTTAAAAGCGTAAAAGATAACAAAGCTTGCATTAATTGCTTAAGCATAAAACATAAAACGAGTAATTGTTCCAGTAGAACGAGATGTCGCACGAGTAAACAAAAACATCACACACTGTTACATTTTGATAAAAATAACCGGTTGTCAAGTCAAGCCGATAACCTTGACACACTTACGCAGGTGCAGACCACGGTAGCTGCGCCTTCCACGCCTCGCAATAATGAGATATCGTTGTGTACGACATCCATTGCGCGGGCGGCACGCACGCGCGGACGGCCTTCGCGCGCTTGTAGTGATCAGAGCAGTGCTAGGCCGCCATGTATGGCGTCTAAGACTGTTCTGTTAGCGACAGCGCAAGTTATCATATATGATGTCAATGGGTCGCCGCACATGGTACGTTGTCTGCTAGATAGCGCATCTCAGACCAATTTAATAACGTTAGAATTGTTCAAACGCCTCGGATTATGGAATAACTTTAAAAATACGAACTCAATAATCCGAGGGATAGGCGGATCAGAAAAACATTGCAAAGGTTCCGTAGATATTAAAATACATTCGCGTTTTAATAGGGACATTAATTTTAACATTTCTTCGCTTATCGTGGAACGTATTACAGACACGTTGCCAAACGCTAATGTGGACGTGTCGCTCCTCACACATCTCGAGTCACTACCACTAGCGGATTCGGAGTTTGCGAATCCGGCAGACATTGATGTTTTGATCGGAGCCGCAATATTCCCGCACTTGCTACTTACTAAAGTGGTACGTAGTGAGCAAAATAACTTACCGCCCGCTATTGAGACGGTATTCGGGTATGTAACTATGGGTACCGTACCTACATTACATACTTCTCAATACGTTACGTCTTGCTGTTGTTCTGTTCTTCAAGAAAACAATATTGACTCTCTTCTCAAGCGATTTTGGGAGCTTGAAGACGTTACCGCACCGCCCTCGATGAGCCATAAAGATCTCGAGTGTGAAGAACATTTCCGCGCTACCACTGTTCGTGACGACAGTGGCAGATACGTTGTGGCGTTGCCATTCTGTGGTGACCCTTATTCGTTAGGCGACTCGTACGCTGCTGCGCTCAGACGTTTCCATTGTTTGGAACGTAAACTTGATGCATCACCTAAGTTACGCAGCGCCTATAATGACGTCATTCGTGACTACATAGATAAAGGTTTTTTGAGTGTAGTTGTAAACAACGAGGGCAACTATCTGCCCTCATATTATATCCCGCATCACGGCGTAGTTCGCGAAGATAAAACCTCTACTAAACTTCGTGTGGTTTTAGACGCTAGTTGTAAGACTACATCGGGTCAGTCGATTAATGACATTTTGCATGCCGGCCCCAATCTACAGGGTGATTTATTTAACATCATAATAAAGTTTCGTCTTTTCCAAATCGCTCTGTCAGCTGATTGCCGCCAAATGTTCCTCAATATCGGCGTTCGCGAATCTGACCGTAGATTTCAACGGGTCTTTTATCGTTTTGACAAGAAAGAACCTTTATCTGTGTATCAGTTCAATCGTGTTTGCTTTGGACTCAAGTCTAGCCCATATCACGCGTTACGAGTTGTTCGCCAGTTGATCGCTGATGAAGGCGATCACTTTCCCGCCGCAGCGGCTGTTGCCACTTCCGCTTTGTACATGGATGACATTGCCTGTAGTGTCATATCCGCTCCGCTAGAAATTTCGCTTTGTGAAGAGCTTATTCAGCTTTTCAAGCGAGGCCAGTTTGATCTTGTCAAATGGACAAGCAACTCTAAGGAGGTTCTCGCACGCATACCAGATTCTCATAAGGCTTCTCCAGACATTGAGTTTGAGAAGTCTGTACCGCATAAGGTTCTCGGTTTACGCTGGGACAAATCCTGCGATAGTTTTCGGTTTGACGTCTCACCACCAGATGATAAGTGCACCAAACGCACTATGCTGTCCACAGTGGCTCGACTATGGGACATAATGGGTTTTGTGGCTCCCACAATTTTGTACGCCAAGCTCTTGATCAAAGAGCTTTGGCTATCAAAGTGTGAGTGGGATGAAACACCCCCTGACCATATTGTCGCCGCTTGGGGCCAGTTTTGTATTGAGCTTACCGCGCTCAATCAAGTTACTATTCCGCGTCATCTTGGGTTGGTAGATGGATGTACCATCAACTTGATAGGTTTCGCTGACGCCAGCGAGCGTGCTTACGGCGGAGTCGTATATCTGCAAGTCCGCATTGGTTCTAACTACTCGGTGCAGTTAGTTTGTGCCAAGTCTAAGGTCTCGCCTGTTAAAACCGTTTCAGTTGCGAGACTGGAGTTGTGCGCGGCCCTTCTGCTGTCTCAGTTGCTCCGCAAAGTTCAAGACACAGTTTTGCCCCACTACCCCATTAATAAATTATACGCATTCTCCGACTCCAAAGTAGTGCTCGCTTGGATTCATTCTTCTCCTCATCGCTGGCAGACTTTTGTCGCCAACCGCGTTAGCAAATTGATTGAACTGGTTCCTGCTACTTGTTTCAATCACGTCGCGGGTATTGAGAACCCCGCAGATTGCTTGTCTCGTGGTGTCACTCCACTTAATCTTCTGCATCATCCATTGTGGCGTCGTGGACCTTCTTGGATCTCCCATGATCCGTCAGAATGGCCCATGCAACCCTTTGACCACAGTGCAGAAGACGAAGATGTACCCGAGCGGAAGTCTGTTTCTTATCCCGTGATTGCTGAGGTTGCGGAGTCTCCCATCTATGCACTCGCACTACGCATGTCATCGTGGTCTAAGTTACTCCGCACCATCGTTTATGTCTATAGGTTTCTTAGGCACCTACCTAATGAGACTTTTGTATCAAGTACTGATCTGAAATTCGCAGAATGTAAGTTACTACGAGCTGTACAAGCTGTTCATTTTAGTAACGACATTCAAAATTTAAAGGACAATGTACCTTGTTCTCCCGCTATCCTTAGACTCAAGCCGTTTCTCGATGAACACGGCGATGACGCCGTGTTCATCGAGAAACGCGTTGGGGGTCGTCTGTCAAATTCGGATGAACCTTATAACTACAAACATCCTTGTATTCTGCCGCGACATGATCATGTTGTCGACCTTCTTGTTGATTTTTATCACAAGAAGCACCTCCATGCCGGTCCGGAGTTGCTTATGTCCTTACTTAGGCATAAGTATTGGATTTTAGCCGCTCGACGAATAATTCGTCACAGAATACATAAATGTAACGTCTGTTTCAAATTTCGTCCGCGTCCGACTTTGCCTCCCATGGCCGATCTCCCTAGCCAGCGCGTCAACCAGGTTGCTAAAGCGTTTACACACACCGGTTGTGATTACGCAGGACCACTGCAGTATACGCCAGTGCGTGGTCGAGGTGTTAAAAGCCGTAAAGCCTGGCTATGTATTTTTACATGCTTAACGACGCGCGCTACGCATATTGAAGTTGCGACAGATTTAAGCACGGTGTCATTCCTGGCAGCCCTTAAACGATTTCTCTCACGGCGCGGCCCTATACAGTGTTTGTACACGGATAACGGCACTTGTTTTGTGGGCGCAAGCTCTTATTTACGCGACCTTTATAAGTTTCTCAGGGAAGAATATCGTACTCGTCTTCAGGAGGAACTTTCCATAAATCATATCGACTGGAAGTTTATTCCACCAGCATCACCGCATTTCGGTGGATGTTGGGAAAGCATGGTCAAAGTAATTAAAACGCAGCTCTTCAAGGTTATAGGTCAACAGATCCTCTCTTACGAAGAGCTTTTAACTGTCCTTGCACAAGTCGAGGCACTGATCAACTCGCGTCCGCTCACGGCATTGAGTAGTGACCCTGCAGAACCATCCGCGTTAAGCCCTGCACATTTTCTGAACACAGTGCCATTATCGTCATTTCCGGCTCCTGAAGCAGACTCTTCAAGCTTGCTCCAGAGACATACTCTGCTGGATAAACTCGTGCAGTCGTTCTGGCGGCGCTGGCGTGCGGAATATCTACACCAGCTTCAGGCTAGATCCAAGTGGAATAGTCCTGCATCCCCTATACAGGAGGGTACGTTGGTCGTCATAATACATGATAATGCTCCGCCGCTTTCATGGCCGTTAGCCATCGTAGAGAAATTGCATACTTCCAAGGACGGTACAACTCGCGTTGTTACCGTGAAAACCGCCAAGGGGAGTTACGTGCGCCCTATTGTACGTCTCTGTCCGCTTCCAACTCAGTGAGATTTAGCCTGAAGTTGGACTTACCTCTTAGTTTAAGTATTTAGTTAGTAATTTTCGCTATTATTGCGTTTGTAGTTTTCGCTAAAGTTAATTTAGATTAATTTATTGTCATATCGCTGTCTTAGCCTATTGATGGGTTATGCGGTAGTACACCCAACATAGCTAAGTTCAATTCTATTTTTTTTAAAGGCAACCCTTTAGGGCCGGGGGGATATGGTAGCGCCATCTACCTTCCTATATATAACTAATCGCATCAACATGAATCGTTCCACGCTTGTCTAGTGCGAGCGATATCATATTCCGTCCCTCTCTTTCCCTCTCCCTGGAAGAGGCACTGCCTTCCGCCTGATTCGTCGACGCGATCGTGAACGCGAGGGACAGTCTAGAACATTCGGCTCGCTAAGAACGCCGTCTCGATACCGCTCCGCGCCGCACCGCTGTATGTGATTTACCGCTTCCACCAAGGAAAACCCGCTCGTGAGTGAAGTGAAAACAAGCAGCTACATCACGAAACCACCAGGAGGAAAAGAAACGAAGAAGGCTGTAGAAGGTAAGTGCCTTCCATCCTTGAAATAGCCTATACCCACTCAATCACCTCCTCCCGTATCCATCTCCTCTTCCCTTATTCCTTTCTAGGCGACCCAGAACTCGCCCTAATACAGTCCATCCATTAATCCTTCCCAAGTCGCTTAGAACCCCACGGTTTCGGTGTAAAGCCGAGCCATAATAAAAAAAAAAAGTGATTTAACTAGGTTTTCGAACTATTTCTTATGTTTTATGAAATGTTGCTTTATGCAAAACTTCAAGATTCTAGATCGACTGCAATCGAATAACCCATTAGCTTTGACTTGCGCATTTGATATGAATTTCAATTTCCTACCTCTACGGGTTCATGAGGAAAGGGATAGTAACTATAAAATTATTAAAAATATTTTGATTATATGATATAACAAAAAATTTACGGATTTTGCAATTTTTCCTTTATCTGTACCATAAGACATTGCTTCGTACCAAATTTCAAGAGTCTAAGTTCACGGGAAGTACCCTATAGGTTTTGATTTCCATGCGAGTAGTTGCGAGTTTGAAAATATGCGGCTTATAGTGCTGTTTCTTTTGATGGCGTTGACGGAAAAGTTTCATTTTGTTACAGCTTAACGATGTTATAGACTTGGGTATTTGATATAAATTTCAATTTAATAACTTAACGCATTCATGAGGAAAGGAGTAGTAAGTTTAAAATTAAAATGACATTTTTTTATATTATGTAACAAAAAATATACCATTTTCGCAATTTTTATAGTTCAATCTGTGCTATAAAACATTGCTTCGTACCAAATTTCAAGATTCTGTGTGCACGGGAAGTACCCTGTAGGTTTTGATTCCCTTGCGAGTAGATGCGAGAACATATGCGGCTTAAATTGCTGTTTCTTTTTATTGCATTGACATAGAAGTTTGATTTTGTTACAGCTTAAAGATATTTTAGACTTAAGTATTTGATATGAATTTCAATTTAATACCTCTACGCGTTCATGAGAAAATGGTAATAACTTTAAAATTATTAAAAATATTTTTATGATATGATGTAACAAAAAATTTACGGTTTTCGCTATGTTTCCTTTATTTGTGCTTTAAGACATTGCTTCGTACCAAATTTCAACATTTTGAGTTCACGGGAGTACCTGTAGGTATTGATTTCCTTGCGAGTTTCGTGAATTTGCTGAAAGGACTATGGGCAAAAATGTATGGGCTCCGTCCCCATATACCAACACACAAGGAACTGATGCCAATGTGTACCTTAAGTATCCACTACTTGATTAAAATCTTCTTTTTTTTACTTAAATCCGTGGGATATACAAATAAATAACAACTTATTATTATTAATTAACCTATATTTTCATTTTACACTTGTAAGTTATTTTGACATTATGGTTATATTACAGTACAAAACATAATTTAGTAACTATGCAAAATAAAAAATAATGTATTTTTAAACATTTAAATGATAATGAATGAATATAAGGAAAATAACGAATATAAATGAATCATCATCGCCCTAGCGTTATCCCGGTTGCATCTAAGACTTACACGCCTTAGAGCCCAAGGTCCGCTTACTGGTCTAACCAGATATTACAGAATATAAACTTTTCCACAGAGTGATTGCCGTCTGACCTCCGCAACAAAAGGGATAGCGATATTCCATGGTTAAGACCAGTATCAGTTTATTTAAGGGTACTGACTCCACGTAACGACTGTCAAACATCTTCATGACAGCCGGGACCGACGGTTTAACGTGCTCTCCGAGGCACGGGACAAGCGATAATTAACAATTTAAGACGCACTTAACTTTGAAAAGCCATTGGATTCGAACCCAATACCCTCTGCATGGCAATCCGTTGGTATCTCCTCTAGGCTATCGCTGCCCTTATATAATAATCACTACATAGTATAAAACAAAGTCTGTATTCTGGCTGTCTGTCCCTATGTATGCTTAAATCTTAAAAACCACGCAATGGATTTTAATGCGGTTTTTTTAATAGATAGAATGATTCAAGCGGAAGGTTTGTAATTATGTATAATTGACGCGGGCGAGGCTGCTGGCGCCATCTAGTATAATATAAATGAATGAATCATTTAAATTAATTTTCTTCTAATTATTCATTCTTATAATGCTCATAGTAGGCAAATAATAATAATAATAATAATAATAAAATCGTTTATTCAGGTAGGTAGATAACATTTTTAACAAAATAGTTTACCCTGCCAAACTGTATAACAGTTTGTTGGCAGATGTAGCCCCCGTTTTCACACATATGTAATAACTTAATAATAATATACCTATATAATAACTTAATAACATTATATATATATATATATATATATATATATATATATATATATATATATTCTGCACATCATTTATAAAATTATGGTCAATTTATTAGCGTACCACATAAGTAACTAACTAGCCTGTGGCAGTCCATTGCTGGACGTAGTAACAATCATCATATCAGCCAAACGACGTCCACTGCTGGACATAGGCCTCCCCCAAGGTTCTCCACACAGACCGGTCTTGAGCCGCCCGCATCCAACCTCCTCCCGCGATCTTGACAAGATCGTCGGTCCACCTTGCGGGGGGCCTACCTCTGCTGCGTCGTCCGGTACGTGGCCGCCACTCCAGAACCTTTCTGCCCCAACGGCCATCGGTTCTTCGAGCTATGTGCCCTGCCCACTGCCACTTCAGCTTGGCTATCCGGAGAGCTATGTCGGCGACTTTGGTTCTACTGCGGATCTCCTCATTTCTGATTCGATCTCGCAGGGAAACTCCAAGCATAGCTCTCTCCATCGCCCTCTGAGTGACCTTGAGCCTTCTGATAAGGCCCATAGTGAGCGACCACGTCTCTGATCCGTAAGTCATCACTGGCAACACACACTGGTCAAAGACTTTCGTCTTGAGACACTGCGGGATATCGGACGAGAAGATATGTCGTAGCTTCCCGAACGCTGCCCAACCGAGTTGGATTCGACGATTGACCTCCTTCTCGAAGTTGGACCTACCTAATTGGACTACTTGTCCCAGGTAGATATACTTGTCGACAACTTCGAGCGTAGAGTTCCCAACCTGAATAGGAGCAGGTACAACATGGACGTTCGACATGATTTTCGTCTTGTCCATGTTCATCTTAAGACCTACTTGTTGGGAGACTCTACAGAGGCCATCGAGCATTGTGCCTAGGTCTTCCATGGTCTTAGCCATGACTACGATATCGTCTGCGAATCGAAGGTGAGTGATGTACTCGCCGTTGATGTTGATGCCGAGTCCATTCCAGTCCAGAAGCTTGAAAACATCCTCCAGCGCAGTGGTAAACAGTTTCGGGGATATGACATCCCCCTGTCTCACCCCTCGCTGGAGTTGAATAGGTTTCGAACTCTGGTCCTGGAGGCGGACTGACATAGTGGCGTTTTCATGCAAACACTTCAGCACTTCGATATATCGGTAGTCAATCCGGCACCGTTGGAGAGACTGTAGCACCGCCCAGGTTTCGATCGAATCGAAGGCTTTCTCATAGTCCACAAACGCCAAGCACAGGGGCTGGTTATACTCCTCGGACTTCTGTATAACCTGCCGCAGCGTATGTATGTGGTCTATGGTACTATAGCCTTTACGGAAACCGGCTTGTTCGGGAGGCTGGAAGTCGTCTAGCTTGCTCTCGAGACGATTCGTGATGACCCTCGAAAACAGCTTGTAGACGTGGCTCAGAAGTGTGATGGGTCTGTAGTTCTTCAAGAGGGTTTTATCCCCTTTCTTAAAGAAAAGCACCACCACACCTCTGTGCCACGCCTGTGGCGTTTTACCCTCGAGAATGACGGAATTAAATAGCTTCCGGAGGGCTTCTCTAGCGGGTGCACCGCCAGCCTTCAGAAGCTCACTCGTAATTCCGTCATCACCCGGCGCCTTGTTGTTTTTAAGCTGTTTGAGAGCCACACTAATCTCGTGCATGCTGACGTCCGGGATATCTTCGGTATAGTGTCGGGTCAATCCAGCTCTAGGGTCTGACGCTGGAGTGCTTGCGGGTTGTTGCGTTGTCGTGTATAGCTGTCCATAGAACTTTTCGATCTCCTCCAAGAGCTCAGGCTTGGACGATACGATTCTGCCATCCTCCGTCTTCAGCTTTGTCAGCTGACTCTGCCCAACAGACAGATCCCTTTGGAACACTTTGGATCCCTTATTCCGCTCGATCGCCTCACGAACACATTTTGTGTTGTATTGGCGGAGATCGCGAGTCAAAGACTTAGAGATCTGTCTGTTGAGGTGCCGATATTTCGGCATGTCGTCGGAGGATAGCAGAACCATCTTGCGCCTTTCCTCTAACAGCTCGAGGGTCGGATCCGAGATCTTTTTGGTTCTCTGGCTTTTCTGGGGCTTAAAAAATTTAGCCCCTGTTGTATGGACAGCATCCATGAACCCGTTACTGTACACGTCCACATCTACGCATTCACCCAGGCATTCGAAACGGTTCTTGAGTTCGAGCTGAAAGCTCTCGGGGTTTTGGATATGAACCGGTGCCGGTCGGAGCGTGGACTTTATCAACCTCGACCGTTCGAGGCTTGTACGGATATTCAATGTGCCTCTTACCATTCGGTGATCGCTCCCCACTTTAAGTGAATTGATCACGGAGACATCATTGAATATCTGCCTCTTCGTCGACATGATAAAGTCGATCTCATTTTTGGTTGCACCGTCTGGACTTACCCAGGTCCACTTGCGGCATTCTCGCTTCTTGAAGAAGGAATTCATCATATAGAGTCCTTCCTTCTCCATAAAGCTAGCCAGCAAGTGACCCCGGGAATTCCGATGCCCATAGCCAAATGGCCCCACTCTCAGCTCATCACCGTCGCGTTTGCCCAGTTTCGCGTTAAAATCTCCCATGACCACGGTGTAATGGGTTTTGTAGCCATGTATAGCCCGAGATATGTCCTCGTACATGGCTTCCACCTCCTCATCGGGGTGCGACGAGGTCGGAGCGTATACCTGTATGACCTTCAGCGAATACCGCTTGGATATTCTGAGTATAAGGTACGCTACCCTGCTCGACACACTCCCGATATTTACCACGTTGGTCACGAGAGATTTGTGGACGATGAACCCGACACCACCTTGGGACTGTTGGTCGCCCTCCCGGTAGAAGAGCAAGTTACCGGAATTGAGAACTATCGAGTCCTCCCCCTGTCTTCGGACTTCAGATAGGCCTATGATATCCCATCGCAACTTGCTCAATTCTTCTTCCAGCTCGACAATCTTCTCGTCGGTCCGCAGTGTGCGCGTGTTCAGTGTTGCCAGGGCCAATTGTCGTTGGTGGTGGTAGCCCGATCTCTTCCGGAGATTCTTCGCACCCCTTGCCCCGCCGTTACCATGGCCGCTACCATAACCAGGACTAGCGGGGCTGCCGGGGACTAGGGGCCGGTTTTTAATAGTGTGATTCATAATTGGGGGGGATATGCCATAATCGCCACGCTTGGCAGGCGTATTGGCGATCGCAGTGGCGGAAGTTCTTAGTGCTGGACGCTGCTGCCCATCTAGCATCTCGGGATTTCCTTCCGCCAGGTTCGGATGGTTTGACCGCCATCTTTCGGTTGACTGCTTGCGCTAGGGGAGATATTATGACGAGTATCTACTCGTCAGAGTAACTCCCCCAGTGGGCGGTGGGGTCGTCACGTCCCGACGCCTACAGTAGTAGTAGTAGCAATAGTGAGTGTTAATATTACTGGTCTATGTTCACTGTGCACTAATGAATACATAAATGAGTAGGTGTTTTACAAATAATCGTCAAAAATACGTACTTATACTAATATTTGTTTAACCGTTAATTACAATGACAACCCCATGCTTTTGGGCAACGTTCCGATAGTAAAAAAATATAATCTTGCCAGGATGTGTCAATTGAGCTGCATTTCATTTTTGTTGATGGATGGGGACGATTCCGTCATCGTCCTTTGCAGTATAAACGGCTGTATCTTTTGATTGCGTTGGTTTAGAAGTTTGGTTTTTTCACAGCTTCAAAGGACAGTAGACTTGACTATTTGATATAAATTTCAGTTCGATACCTTCAGGCGTTTCTGAGAAAAAGGGTCTTGACAGAGGGACGGACAACAAAGTGATCCTATAAGGGTTCCGGTTTTTCATTTCACGAGGTACGGAACACTAACAAAATATCGTGTAAAGAGGTAACGACCTCCTTACACAATATTTTGTTTTTGCTTAGATACGTTTATATAATTATGCTAATGTTATTATAAACTGAATTATAATCACAAAAATAATCTGAATGTCCAAGTTCTCAATAAAAATAAGTTTATAAAAAAAAACGTCTAGAGAAAGCTTCGTACACATTTGTCTTTGTCGTACACTAGAGAATGAACGATTTCAGGAATATTGGCGTATTTCTTTTTTATACAAGCTAAGGTATCACGTATAAGGTAGTATTTCGTTCCTCTGTGTACAACCACAGGAGGCAGCGCTACCGATACATCCTACTAATATTATAAAAAAAGTCAGTGAAAGTTTGTGAAGATGTATGTATAGCTGGATGGATGGATAGGTGTATGGATGTATGGATGGATTTTTGTTACTCTTTCACGCAAAAACTACTGAACGGATTTAGATGAAACTTTACAGTAATATAGTGGAACGTGACTGTCAACAAGTAAATTTAATATTTAAAATGTATAATATTAATTTTAAAATATATAATAAGGGAAAACTTGCGGCGCTTTTGTGAAGAAAATTATAATTATTACTGCATATCACGAATTACTATAAGTTGCAAATCTACCAAAAAATACACACTAAGCTACTAACTAACAAAAAATGGCGAGCGATTTTCGAAGAAATTCATGCGAATAAATTATAAAAAGGATACCAAGAATACTACAGCATAATACCTAACCCAATATACCAACAATACATTTCTGTGAGCAAGAATGAATCGGGTGAAGACGTAAAGTCCTAAACAGTGCAAGACTGCTTTTTGTGTGTTTTTATAATAAATTTTATAATGGAAAATTTTAAAAGTTATAGAAAAATAAATAAGAAGACGGCAGTGACGGGACGCGACGCCAGCCCCGTGGCGACGGCCTGTCACCAAAATATAAACATAAACATGTCAAAACAAACTATAATAATATCAAATTTATAGTGTCGTATTATTTTTAAGGTTTTATAATATCTTCGAAACATTATATATAAATATATATGCTATCAACAAGTGACGGCATTAGTGATGCGGAAGGAGGTGCCTCAAATCAATCTGCCACATCGCTGACTAACCTGGTGCGCTGCCCAGCTTGTTCCCAGGCTCGGTTTTTTAAAGGTGAGCGGGGCTTGAGAATATATTTTGGGTAAAGTGCACAAAAATCAAATTGTACTTCCTGGCCCTGATACTACTCCACAATCTAATTCTTCCCAAATTCCATTTTGGCAACATCTAGGTACATTAAAAAATTCCATTCCGATATTAAAGGAGTTCCACGTGGCGCGAGACCAGCAGTCGCTCAGAGTTTAGCTGATTGTATTGGTCTCGTCATCCGTGAGAACTCCAAACTAGCCTGGGAACAGTTGCTTACCTTTCCTTAAAGGATTTTACACGTATCGATTTAGCAATCGAATAACACAAAAATCTTTGACAAGCCAAATTTAGGAGAAATGTTGCAATTCTGACACGAATTTTGACCCAAAATTTACCACCGTGTAGAATCAAAACTAAGGGATGGTGACATTGGGGGAGTGTCTAGGTTATTATTTAGTAGTGATGTGTTGGCGCCTTGCTCTGCAGACACACTTGCAGGTTTGCAGAGCAAGCACCCAGCGTCAGCTAATGACCTCTTTTTCGCTGACATGCCCAACGAAGGTTTTGATTGTCTTAATGTTTGAGCCAAGGACGTACTTGAAGCCGTATGTTCCTTCCAAAGTGGATCTGCAAGCGGCACTGATGGCTTGACACCTCAACACCTGAAAGACCTCGTATGTGCTAGTGCTGGGGACGCCGGTGATGCACTTTTGAGGGAACTAACGGCTTTAATGAATCTTATGGTCTCCGGCAATGTGGTCACAGATGTCATCGACGTATTGTATGGGGCCAACTTGTGCGCCCTGCGCAAGAAAGATGGTGGCATCCGACCCATTGCTGTAGATTGTACTTACAGACGTATGGTAGCCAAATTATACTGCAAATATTACAGCGCCACCTTGGCCCATAAAGCCAATCCAACTGGGCTTTGGTTCAAAAGGAGGCTGTGAGGCTGCCAAATATGCGCTGTCTACATTCCTTGGCTGCGGTGAAAGTGAGGTCATTTTAAAATTTGATTTGAAGAATGCCTTCAACTCAGTGAATAGGGACACCTGTCATACGCCAAACTAGAAACACCCAAATTTTTTAAATATCTTTGGCAATGCTTTAGGCATCCATCCAAATTAATTTATAAGGACAATTTATTAGAATCTGCAGTTGGTTGTCAGCAAGGTGACCCTCTCGGGCCAGTCATATTTATCTCATCTCATATATTTATTTGCATAAAACATGGTATTCGAGGATGTTACATTATACATTTAGATCACATGTTTTGCTACGGTTTTATAGCATGCATTAATAATATTAAATTTATTGACAAACATACATTAACACTAGGTAACATTTTGAAATTTCTTCTCTAAAAATATCTAACACTATAAAAATTGTGCTCAACTAGCCATGCGTGTAATTTAGTTTTAAACAAGTGCATATTACTGAGTTTAATGTAGCTAGGTATTTTATTATACATGCGAACACACATAGCTAGGCAACTCTTATTATATTTGGTTGATCTGGGAATATCATACATCACCAGTCGATTTGGATCTCGACGGTTTCGAGGGTTTACATCGTTAGCCGTTACAGAATAATGTTTATGCTTACGTACAAAGACACATATTTCATAAATATGAAGCGATGGCAGCGGTAATAAACCAAGTTTTTTGAATATTGGTTGACAAGATTGATCTGACTTAATGCCGTACATAGCCTTAATACATTTTTTTTGCGCCACAAATCCTCTATTTATATCAGTGCTATTGCCCCACATAATAAGACCATAGCGTAGAACTGATTCTATATAAGCATGGTAAGATATCAGTGCTGTTTTGATATTAGTTATGTTTCTAATTTGCTTTAGAGCATAAACAAATTTATTTATTCTTCCTGATACATTGTCAAGCTGTGCCTTCCAGTTCATGTCTTCGTCTATTATCAATCCTAGGAATTTTGTTTGACTTACTCGTTTTATCTTTGGTATATATAGTTTAAAGTCATATATACTATTATTAGATTTATTAAACTGAATATAAAATGATTTGTCAAGATTAATTATCAAATTATTTAGGTCGAGCCAGTCAGTAAGTTTGTCAATGGTATTGTTTATGTCAGTTTCATGATTATGGATATTATATTTATTTTTATTTGATGTCACTATAATGGAAATATCATCTGCGAATAATACAGACTTGTGATTCGTTATGTCAATTATGTCATTTAAATAAAGAAGAAACAAAACCGGTCCTAGCACGCTCCCTTGTGGGACACCGTGTTTGATCCCTGTGTATTCTGATATGTACTGCAACATATCTCTATTTTTATCTAATCTGGAAATAATAACCCGTTGTTGTCGATTAGTTAGATAAGAGGATATCCATTGTAGTGCTAGTCCCCTGATCCCTAGTTTTTCAAGCTTTTCAAGTAAGATTTCGTGCGTAACCAGATCATAAGCTTTTGTTAGATCAAAAAATAGGCCTGTAGTATAATTGTTCTCATTGATGCCCGTCAATATAGCTCTGAACAAGGCAAACATTGCTAAAGTAGTTGATTTATGTTTTTGAAAGCCGTACTGATTTCTTTTAATCATATTAAATTTATTGCAATAACTAATCAATCTTTAAGCATACACTTTTCATATATTTTGGATATGACAGGTACAAGCGTTATTGGCCGATAGTTATTCATGTCACATTTATCCCCCCTTTTAAAAAGAGGTTTAATAATTGGCAACTTTAGTGCTTCTGGGAAAGTTCCTTGTAAAAACGATTGGTTGATTAAATGCGTAAGAACTTCAATTATTTCAATAGCGCATGCTTTTATGATTCGTGTACTGATTTCATCATATCCTTCAGAATTTGTGTTTTTTAGTGACATTATCTCTTGTTTAACCTCACGTTCAGACATAGGTGTGATGAACATAGAGTTTACACAAGAATTCTGACTATAGCTAGCCTTTTTGTGCTTTGGGTTGAGATTGAGATTAGTGAAGTGATTATTAAAGGATGAAGCTATTTCGAAGGGATCCGTAATAATGTCATTTTTAATTTTTATATTTTCAATACTATTTGTCATATTTGGTGCATTTATTTCATTTTTTATTATAGTCCATGTCGCTTTACATTTGTTTTCATTTTTATTGATAAATTTAATGTTAGAATTCTGTTTTGATCTGTAAATACATTTTTTTAGGAGTGTGGTGTATCTAGTATATTTAAATTTATTTTGTATACTTTTGTCTTTATAATAGTTGTACCGTAAAACACGTTTAGTTTTGCAACTCTGTTTTAGGCCCTTGCTTATCCAATTTTGTTTTTGAGTTTTGTTAAAACTTATCTTTATTCTGTTTTTGGGGAAACACAGACGGTAAAACATGCATATAATTTCATGGAAGTTATTGAATGCTATATTGGCATCCTTCTCAATATACACATCTGACCATGATAGTTGTTGTAAGCATTCTCTAAATTTATTAATATTTTGTAAATTATAGTCTCTTTTATAGATGTAGTATTTAGTTTAGCCATTCATCCCATTATAACACAAATAAATTCGAAATTAAACATCTGGTACTTGAACGATGGGACTCTTGGAGGCGATGGCAAAAAAAAAATCTAAATCTTGTAGAACCTTGGCTACATGCCAAGGTTCTACAAGATTGTTCTGCGTCATTACCATTGCGCCATCACATCTTCTTAGCACAGCTGGTTCAGCTGGCGCTGCTGATGCATCGGCGGAGACCCTCAAACGGCGCAAATATCAAAATCTAATTGGGAATTACGTTTTTGAGCCGTTTGGGGTCGAAGCGCTTGGGCCATGGGGCCCGAGAGCTCGTGCACTATACAGAGCAATAGCAAAAAGGCTGATCGATGCTTCCCGTGACCAGAAGTCTGCCATATTTTTCGCAGAGAGAATAAGCAGTGCCATCCAGCGTGGCCATACAGCGTTGCGGAAGAATTCTTGGACGTAGTATAGCAGGTATATATTATTATATACTTTTTCGTTTTCGTTCCTTTCTTTTGTTCTTTTTTTCTTAATTATAGATTAGTTTTAGGTTTAGCTTTTATATTTAATTATAATAATGTATATCTATGTTTGGAACCTATTATGCAAAAAAATTTATAGTTTATACAGTCATCAGAATAACACATAGACTATAATTTATAAAGGTTATGTATAATGTTGCCATAATATAAGGAAAAGTATCAACTAAGTCGGCAAAAATCCTGAACTCTGAAAGCTAACTTCGCGTGCGTTGCCTAAACCGTTAAAGTTATAGTCCGAGATTCGTAGAAGAGCGACCTTCACCGATCTGGTTATTGGCTGAAAAGTATTTTATATCAAATTTTGCATGTCAAAATATATATCGCGAATTGGTTAGCAAAAAAAAATCCGGTCCAGACCAGGAAAAGTAGAAAAAAAATGTATTTGGGTTTTCATTTAACAGTGCATATACGCGTTTAATAAATAAATTTAGTACTAACCGAATGTATGAACCCTAAAAGGTATGTTTACATAGGGTTGTCAATTTCTCCTGGTGTATTTGGTAGGGTTGCTAAGTATACATTCTTCGACTGTTAAGTTGACACTAGTTACATTTATCAATTATTTTAATAGACAAATATTATATTAAAATGACCGCTACTCCACTGCGAACACGATGATATTGGGTTGCCTACGAAAAACCTGTCAGAAAAAGCAGTTGGCAATTTTTTTTAGGCTGGACCAGATTTTTTTTACCAACCCAATCGCGATATATTTTATAACATGCAAAATTTGATATAAAATACTTTTAATCCAATAAACAGATCGGTGAAGGTCACTCTTCTACGGATCTTAGACTATCACTTGAAGATAATGTACCGTGATATTGTTTATCATAAAAAGCTCACGATGAAAAATTCAAGATGGCTGCCGCCACAAACTGGTGGATTACTTATTTTCCACAAATACCTCAAATACGGGTATCAAATAAAAGGGTTTGATTCGTAGAATAGAGCTCACTATAAAAAATCCTAGATGGCTGTTGCCGAAAATTGGCGGATTACATATTTGACACAAATACCTCAATATGGGTACCGAATGAAAGGCCTTGATTGGTAGAATTGGGCTCATTATGAAAAATCCAAGATGGCCGCCGTCACAAAATGGCTGATTACATATTTTCCACAAATACCTCAATATGGGTATCAAGTGAAAGGGCTTAATTGGTAGAATAGACCTCACTATGCAAAATCCAAGATGGCCGCCGCCACAAAATGATGGATAACATATTGTGACGGCCAGTGTCATGTCAAACCGTCGTCACGAAACACAATAATTAGCAAAGAGGTTTGAAGACTATTTTATTATTTGGAAATGAGTTTTTAGTTCGATGACGTATACACTCTGTCAAGTGTTCGCCAAATTCGCCAATCATTGACAACAAGGCGATGGCCGTGCGGATAACACATCCCGTTCACGTTCTGAGGGCGTGAGTTCAAATCCCAGTCATAACTGTTATGTGGATTATGGTTTTTATGAAATTGGAAAATGTTTATGAATATTTGGCAAATATTTAAAAGATTATTTAAATATTTCGAGTAAAAATTAGAAAATTCTAGAAACTTCAAGAAGGAATGGAAAGGTTAAAAAGAGACAGGAGATGGAAAAACAATTGAATAACGAAAAAACAATCGAAATTAGTAGATCTAGAACATTCTTAGGGGTATATAAGGCGGTGTAGACGCGCTGAGCGCCAGTTTAAGTTGAAAAGTGGTAAAGTGAAGAAGAAAAGGAAGAAGTAAAGGAAGAAAGAAGAAGTAGTAAAAAAGTGAAGTGAAAGTATAGTGCAGTAAAGTGCAGTGAAAAGTGCAGTGCAAAAGACGCTAGTGTTGGTGCTGTCTGCGTCGGAATTTAACGGCGTGTCGTGTGTCAAGTCGAATAAAGTGTCATCAGTGCTACTCGGTGTTTCCTTCCAATCCCGTTACCCCGTCCGTAACAATTGGTGTCAGAAGTGGGATTGGAAGGATCAAAGATGCCAGTCATGCCAAGAGAAGGGCCCACGACACGAGCAAGGGCTGCTGCCCAAGAGCAAGGCGACTCCAACCCGGAGCTTGCGACCGAAAGAGTTTCCATTCCTTCGCAAGAAAGCGGCCCCGAAGGAAGGGTACCTATGTCCGGAAGCGCATCTAACCAGCTATCCCTCGCAGACCTTGCAGCAATATTCCAACAGTCGCTCCAGCAAAACACTCAGCAACTCGAATCCAAACTCCAGCAAAACTCTCAGCAACTTAAAGGCGATCTTCAAACACAACTTCAGGAGAACTCGCAGCAGCTTGAATCTCGACTCGAGCAAAACTCGCAGCAGCTACAATCTCAGCTTGGCGAGATAATGGAGAGCCAGGTTGAGATTCGCCGTTATATATCCGAGAACGAACGTAAGATCGCCGAGATGGAGATGCGTATCGGTGAAGTGCAATCTCGCGTGGCTATTATAGAGGAAGAGGTGCAGTCCCACATGGCGCCAGTATCAGAAGAGATTCACACTCGCATAGCTACGATACAGGAGGAGTTAAAGAAGATGAAGTCCAACAGCCCTTCGGTTTCTATCAACTCATCAAGTTCTGGTGGTTATTTAAAAGTACCATTATTCGATGAAAACACTTCCTGGGAGGCCTACAGAATACAATTCGAAGCCGCCTCTATAAGCAACGGTTGGGATGTCGACCAGGCCAAGTTTGCACTCATCCTGGCGTTGCGTGGAGAAGCATTGTCGGTGCTTGAGGCCGTGGGAAAGGACGCTACTTACCTTCAGCTGTTTGAGGCTCTAAAATCCAGATTTGGAGACGAGCACTTAGAATATGTTTTTCGGGCCAAGTTACGCAACCGCCGTCAGTATCCGAACGAATCCTTGCAGCAGTGGGCGATAGAAGTGACAAAGATGGTACGAAAAGCTTATCAGTCGGCACCCGTGGAACAAGTTCAAAGCATGCGACTCCAGGCCTTAATCGACGGAATTTATGACGATGAGGTCAGAGCTGCTGTGCGCTTGAAACACCACAGCAACATTAAAGACGCATTAGCACATGCTTTAGAAGTCGAGGCTGTTCAACAAGAAGTGACGAGTGATCGAGATAGAGTTATTGCAGCAGACGAAAGAACTGGTCGAAGATCTTTTGTTCTAAAGTGTTATAACTGTAGAGAGCCCGGACATTTAAGGCGTAGTTGTCCGAAACATGTAGCGGAAAGGCGTCAGATTGACGCTAGTGTTCAAGTGTTGAAAGATGATCAGGAAGCGATTACAACCAGGACTTCGATGCAAGCGCTGATCAGAAGACGGAAAGCTCCGAAAGTTCGTATTCGACAACGCACGGATGGAAACGGTTTAACTATCGATGGAACAGTCAATGGCGTTACCTGTTTGCTGACCCTGGACACCGGTGCGATACGAACGGTTATAAGAACTCGTTTGGTAAGAAAGAACGGCAAAATTCTAACACCGTCAACTACACCTCGATTGACAACGGCTACGGCCAGTATATCCCAGTTAAAGGCGAACAGATGGTGGCTATAAAAATCGGTGACAACCTATACTGGCAACGAGCGGTGATTGCAGACATCGTAGACGATTGTATTGTTGGGCTGGATTTCTTTAGAGATCATCAGTGCAGATTAGACATTAAAGGTGGTATACTTAAGTGTGGAGATGTGGAGATTCCAATGAAAAGTGGTGGCAAGGGGCAAGTTTTGTGCCTCAAAGAAAGCAAACTTACACATAGATAACAGGCTTCTATAGCTACGAAGTTTAATGATTTGGTCCATGTCTATAGGAGAGCGGTGTATTATGGGTTTAAGGATGCGCGGGACGCGCATGTCTTAGAGGGGGGTAGTGTGACGGCCGGTGTCATGTCAAACCGTCGTCACGAAACACAATAATTAGCAAAGAGGTTTGAAGACTATTTTATTATTTGGAAATGAGTTTTTAGTTCGATGACGTATACACTCTGTCAAGTGTTCGCCAAATTCGCCAATCATTGACAACAAGGCGATGGCCGTGCGGATAACACATCCCGTTCACGTTCTGAGGGCGTGAGTTCAAATCCCAGTCATAACTGTTATGTGGATTATGGTTTTTATGAAATTGGAAAATGTTTATGAATATTTGGCAAATATTTAAAAGATTATTTAAATATTTCGAGTAAAAATTAGAAAATTCTAGAAACTTCAAGACGGAATGGAAAGGTTAAAAAGAGACAGGAGATGGAAAAACAATTGAATAACGAAAAGACAATCGAAATTAGTAGATCTAGAACATTCTTAGGGGTATATAAGGCGGTGTAGACGCGCTAAGCGCCAGTTTAAGTTGAAAAGTGGTAAAGTGAAGAAGAAAAGGAAGAAGTAAAGGAAGAAAGAAGAAGTAGTAAAAAAGTGAAGTGAAGGTATAGTGCAGTAAAGTGCAGTGAAGTGCAGTGAAAAGTGCAGTGCAAAAGACGCTAGTGTTGGTGCTGTCTGCGTCGGAATTAAACGGCGTGTCGTGTGTCAAGTCGAATAAAGTGTCATCAGTGCTACTCGGTGTTTCCTTCCAATCCCGTTACCCCGTCCGTAACAATATTTTCCATAAATACCTCAATATGGGTATCAAATGAAAGAGCTTGATTCGTAGAATAGAGCTCACTATGAAAAATCTAAGATGGCTGTCGCAGCAAAATGGCTGATTACATATTTGCCACAAATACTTCAATATGGGTATCGAATAAAAGGGCTTGATTGGTAGAATAGACCTCATTATGAAAAATCCAAGATGGCCGCCGCCACAAAATGGCGGATTACTTATTTTCCGCAAACACCTCAATATGGGTATCGAAAGACAGGGTTTGATTAGTAAAAAAGGGCTTACTATGAAAATAGAATGAGAAGTATCAACTAACAACAAAACTAAAAACTTGAAAATAAAATAAACTAAAAAAACATTTATTTTCATTTTGGGCGTAGCGTATCCAGACTAAACATTATGATAGCAATTTCACTTGCCCAACGATTTTATATTTGTCTGATCAATATCCCAGATTGATGAGAAGATTGGTGCGATCTGGCAGCTAGGACTTACCGAATTACTTTTTAGCTTTTAGTACATAACCTAACTACATCATTTTTATTGTAATAAAACAGTAAGTATAACATAAAAACTATTATATATACATTTTTTTTTCAAAATTGATAGATTTATTGCCTTCAGTATTTAATGTAGATGAACTTTGTCTTTATAGTAAGTAGTTTGGACGAATAATTTAAAAGTTATCACGATATAATTGACCCAACCTATCTTATCTCAAAGAACGTTTCAAGTTGCTTCATGACACATGCTTTTGTAAATTAGTTTGCCGCTCTTCTCAGTAGCTAGAACTGTTAAGTTGATCTTTGCGTCGCAGGTAACACATTAGACGTGAGGCAGCGGCAGTGGGAGTTATACGTGCACCAAGTTCAAAAAGGTATATGAGACCCATCCCCGCAGATAGTGTAACAATTTCGCGCCATTTTGTATATATATTATTTTATTTGTTTACCGTGTATTTATGCTTTTATATGTTTTTGTTCTTGTTTACGATTTAAGTTGCGTATATAACATGCAACTTAAATCGTTGTACTGTAGTTCAAAGTATTATATTTGTGGTTTTTGTCGGTACCAAAAAAAGGTACCTAAGGAAAGACAGCATATACTGTCGATTTTACAAGAGTCTTTTTTCACGGCTTTTTTAAAGATAATCTAGTTTACTACAAAAAAGTGACATTAAAATATTAAGAATGATCGTTAATTAATAATAGAAACATTTAAGTAGAAGGTATTGATTTTGTTAACATTTGGCGTTTATTTTTAAATGGTCTAATAAATCTGATTAAAACATGATATAATATAATCTTTTCTTTTCTTTATTTACATAAATACCTAAAATACTAAACACGAATGAATACAATATTTTTCATTCATAAAATATTGAAATAACTAATATCTAATAAACGGGTCTGTGAGACCCACCCCAACGTCCGTGTAACATTTTTCCACCCCCATGACGGGTTAACGGAATCGTTAACCTTTTATATAGCCTGCATTCTTACGCTCTATATAACTTCAATTTGCAAGTGCTATAAGTGGCTTCAAACTCGCGCTCTAACGGTCGCAAGTGCTATACTTAAGCCTCGTTTTAGACCATCATCTCTTTCCTAGCGTTATCCCAGTTGCAGCCCGGAGCCCGCTTACTAGTCTTACCAGATTTGACTGAATATTAGCTTTTCCACAGAGCGACTGCTGTCTGACCACCGCAACCCCAAGAGATAGCGATATTCCATGGATTAGACTAGTGTAAGTTTATTTCGTGGTACTCACTCCCCATAACGACTTAAAATAGATCTTTATAACAGCTGGGACCGACGGCTTGACGTGCTCTTCGTGGCAAGGGGAAAAGCATAATAAACAATAGAATACACACTCAACTTCGAAAAGACGATGGTGTGTTGGTATGTCCACTCGGCTATCGCTGCCGAACTAAGCCTAGTTTTAGAACTCATAAGATAATCTTCATGTATGCTGCGGTTTGCCTTTAGTTATCTGCATCCGAGAATATAGAAACGATATTTGTTACTTCTGTATGGAAATTACAGAACCTACACAGAAATCAACTTTAACATTTGACCCAAATCATGGTTATTTTGGTGATATTACTTTTTATAGCTTCCCGCCTGTAACCTCTAAGAAGTAGGCAGAGGTGTAATACTACACCTACATTTTTCCACATGAATTTTTAGGTCCCACGTATTAGGGGGCGAGCCTATTGCCGTTATCAGGCACATTACCAGACTCCGTGCTCCTACTGAGATTTCGTTAAAACTCAGTTACCCTTTCCCATCGAACTCGTGACTTCCTATTGGCAACGCATACACTATACACTGGACTACGGAGGTTGGTGATATTTCTATACAATATAAAACGTTGTTCTTAGCCATTGTCGTTAACATTTCAAGAACGTGTTTAATGTCACCTTAGCACATGAGTAGATGAACGGACATGACTTGACATATTAAAAATGTAGCTTTATATAGGCATAAAGGGAAAAATTGTACATTTAGTCAAGTTCATTCATAATTAAAAAAAACACTTTCTGGCCTCCATTCATGTTTCAACTAATTTGAATTATTTAAACCCATCCTTAAACTGAAAAAAGATTAATTTATTTTAGTCCAGTCACTTTAGGGATTCACCTCGGAATAAAAGTACAGAAAACAAAGTTCGCCTTGGCTGTACATTTTTAATGTACCTATAACTCCGCCTTGATGTCGCGAAACTAGGAGGCGTTAGAAAAAAGGACGAGAAAAATTAAAAAAAATCACCCTTGGGTGGTATAATGAACTTAAATTTTAAACATGGAATGCTTAAATAGTCCAGTCACTTCAGGCAAAAAACGGGGTCAATCTCGGCATTTGAGATAATAAGCTGGAAACTCGTATACAGCTTAATTTAGGCGTTCTAAAAGTTGTCTCAAAAGTCACATATTATCTCGTGTCTGCGTCGTAAGTTATTCGAGGTCAAAGGTCACGAAAATCGGTTTTTTGCAATTATCTCCGTTTCTATGGTTCCAATCACTTCAACACCTATTATAAAAATTGAAGATAAAAAAAATTGCCACAACTTTTGTCTCAACTCTTTTTCTGTACGCTCAACCCTTTTCGAAATAGAGAGCGGAGAGCACCTAGCGCTCAGGCATATATGTATACTGTTATACGAGGTCACGCTGCGGATGCAGAAAATCGGGCTTGCAATGCACTTTAGCTTGCGGACAATGCAATGGGCAAGCTTGTCTCAATGCTGTTGTATTGCAAGACGATCCTGAGGAAGAAACTGCATTTGATCCCGAAATTTTAGAAGGTTTGGAGACAATCATGCAGGTAAACTAAGATGACGAAGATGAAATTGAAATTTTCTTTTTCCCAGGAGATGATGATGAAGAAGAAGAAGAAGAAAATTGATATTTTTGAACTTCAAGTTATTGACGAATTTAAATGTACATTTAATTTTAATTTTAATTGTAACAAAAGTACAGCTACTAAATAAAAATTAACTTAAATGATATTTACTTGACTTATTTCATATACAAGGTATTATTCACCGAGATTCACGGTTGACCTTGTATAACAGTATATATGCCTGAGCGCTGGGTGCTCTCCGCTTTCTATCTCGAAAAGGGTTGAGCGTACAGAAAAAGAGTTCAGACAAAAGTTGTGGCAATTTTTTTTATCTTCAATTTTCATAAAAAGTGTTGAAGTGATTGGAACCATAGAAACGGAGATAATTGCAAGAAACCGATTTTCGTGACCTTTGACCTCGTATAACTTACGACGCAGACACGAGATAATATGAGACTTTTGAGACAACTTTTAGAACGCCAAAATGAAGCTGTATACAAGTTTCCAGCTTATTATCTCAAATGCCGAGATTGACCCCGTTTTTTGCCTGAAGTGACTGGACTATTTAAGCATTCCATGTTTAAAATTTAAGTTCATTATACCACCCAAGGGTGATTTTTTTAAATTTTTCTCGTCCTTTTTTCTAACGCCTCCTAGTTTCGCGACATCAAGGCGGAGTTATAGGTACATTAAAAATGTACAGCCAAGGCGAACTTTGTTTTCTGTACTTTTTTGTCATAGAGCTGTACCATTGAGAATTTTGCATTCAAACACACTTATCTATACTAATATTATAAAGCACAAAAGTTTGTTTGGTTGCACGCCCTAATCTCAGGAACTGCTAGTTCGTTTTGAATAATAATAATTAAAGCTATCCGTCCGTGTGGTGACGGATTAAGAATACGGATTGTCACCACCCCATATCATCCCATGGGTGTCGTAAGAGCCGACAGAGGGAGCATATTATGCAGAGAACAGCACTGTAAGAGAAGGAAAACTTGATACAAACCCTATACCAACCCGTTTGGCCAGCGTGGTATAGTAGGCCAATTCCTCCTTTCAAAGGAGAGGCCTAGTCCAGCAGTGGACTGTTAAAGGCTATCCTATAATATATTTATTGAGGAAAGCTAAACGTTATTTACCATTATGCTACTTAATTATTACGGCTGCTACTTTGCTCAGCTATTCTAAAATAATAATTTTGCTAGTGAAAATGATTCTGATTAGACATAATTACGTACGAATAAAAAAACAATAATCACTAGCTAAACAGCTTCAGATCTATATCATTTGATTCGGACCTTCTCCTTTGATCTAATTTACCAAGTTAAATTTGGATTGATGTTTTTTCACTAAACCATTCAGAACTAGCTTGTCTTAAGAACATGACATCAATTACACTGAAGATAGGGAGAAAATTGATAAGGTCTACATCTTAATAAATTAAATATCTATCGCCAACTTAACGAAACACTCAAGGCAAAACATACAATGTGCCAACAATTGAATAACTTTTAATTGGGTTTGTTTATGTATGGAGGCTTCATTTGAACACCAAATGCATGGAAATGAACATGTAAATGAAATTCCAATTTAGCATCGTCTTGTGCAGATATTTGAAATTAAACATATTCACGGTTTAAGCCGTTCCAGGAAGTAAATCGGAATATTTGTTATTTAATTATGTAATGAAAGTAAATATGTTGATAAAGAAATAGAAGTAGGTTATGAAATGGATTATATAGACTTTGGCTTCATTAATGTTTGGTTCAAATTGGTTTGTTGATTTTGACTAAATGCAGATAGTTTTTATATCTAAAAATTGAATCTAATCGTATTGCGGCATAATAATATTCTGAAATCAGACAAAAGTTCATATCAAGTTTATGCTGGTTATATCCAACACTTTTGACGTCGAAGCCTAAAGTCTACATTTTATTCTAGCTGCACTTGTCATGGTAGCTATTAGATTTTATATAGAGTGGCCGTCATCTGATCTTCGCAACACTAAAGGCGTTCTTCGGTTATACCCTGCTTTGTAGGGTATGTAAAGCAACGGGTCCTCTTAAAAGGCCAATAAAAGGCTATACACAGAATACTTGAAGAGTAAACTTAGAATATATTACTAAGCGCATTCTGAGCACAGTGTAGTGTTTAATTTGTTATATATATCCAAAGTTTACGAGGCGAAGGAGTTATTGCAACTGAAATTAAATGAATTATGGTCTAACTTCGACCACTATGGGACCAGTAATAAATACAAATATTAACGCCCAAATGATAAATCATACTGTAATGTTATCAATGTGTTTATCGAGATATATAGTAATATATACCACGTACGTTTTGAAGTTTCCATATTTTGGCACTGCTGCAAGCGCCATGATTACAAAATCTTGTAGCCTAATAAGCTCTGATTGTGTTCGGGTCAATTAGTCTAATTATGTTAGATTAACATACCTACCTACGACGGAAGCCTACAGAAGTTGTACCTGACAATCACTCATCTTTTAATGTCTAAGTATATAAAGTGCCTTCAAATTTCAAAGGAATTCTGTATGTACCTGTCTTGTACCATTTAAACGATTAAGCCGCATAGGTAAACCTATTTTATAGTGAAAGGTCTAACCAAGAAACTACATGATGTACATTTTATATTCACATGTAAGTTGTCAATCTATAGCTTTCATTACAATATATATGAAAGTACCAAAAAATATCGCACTACAAGTAAAAAGTGCTTTATTAAAAATTAAGAACGCTTTACCCGACGTGATGATGATGCCGCTACATTACGAATAGATAAGAATGTTCTTTTATTTTCTGTGTTTTGAAACAATCAAGGAACTTATTTCAAGAACCGTGTCTAGTGTTTTCCCCGCAGGCACAACATTATATTTGCCTGTCTACAGAAAAATAAAGGACATTTTGCCATACCGCCAAGTCTAAGAGGAAAATAGCCTGTAGAAATGCAAAAAATTACGTTCATTCAGTGGCATCAACTTTTCACATAATCCTTGAGCTTAAATGATACCGGCGACACGAAATGCCTACATAAATAATGCTTTTAGTCTGAAAGTTCAGAGTAAAGTCAAAGGCGCGCGTTAGTCTCGCAGCTTTCACCGAAACTTCTCGAGTTCCAGATTAATTCTATGCCACTGAGCGACAACGAGAAAAAAGGCATAATTTATTAAATGTATCATGCAAAGAACTGTCGTAGAACTATGCGTTTGGGAGACATTGTGGAGTATTACATTGTGGCATTGTTTAATTTGAAATATTCAGAGTGCTGGGTAGCTAAAACTTTGGCATGATTTGGCGCATTATTTTAACGTGAAAACTTGTTGGCTAAAATGAATTAAATTGGCAATAGCAAATTCTATTTCTATTAACTGCTCCACTCCACCACAACTGTTTATTCTTATCTTAAATAATGGAATTTTAACTCGTGAATAACTAAGGTATCATCGCATAGTTCTTGTGGTTATTTGTGGCCTTCATTATATTCACTAAACCAAATTACCAAGTGGTGCCTTACAAATGCCTGCGCGTGAGTTAGTATAAAATAATACCTTCTATCAAAAGTGCAGCAATGGCATGTGCCATCATAGAAGTGCCTATATTATTTACAGAGCTCCCTCAATTTTAACAGAATTCCGTCATCACCACGGGAAAGATATATACTTATATTTTCTAATTACAACCTTAATCAGAAATATCTCTAGCCATCACGAATAAACGGAGAACATAAATAAAAATATCCTGTTGACCTGTGAAACTCTTTGGTGAAGTTGGCTAAAGATAGGAAGTGAAGAAAAAATACAAGCCGCAGATAATACTTACTGTATCATAGAACTCTGCGACGTCATAGAAACCGTAGGAGCGCGCAAGCCCAGCTGCCTCCAGCAAGACTGCTCTTGCCTCAGATCTGTTGTTCTGCAATAAATGACATCGAGCGAGCAGAAACAGCCCATTTAGCAGCCACACTCGCTGGTTACCCGCTTTAAACTCTGTAATGGAATTATTCAATGTGAGAATTGCAGGTTCTGTTCCACTCGTCGGGATGATGGCAAAAAGTAGCCAATGTGTTATTTTGTAAGTTGTGCGAAATTTAGTCAAATACGGTTCAGTACCTTTCGTATGAAAAAGTAATAAATATCCATCACATACTTTGGTGTTCAAAATAGTAGTAGGCTTGTCTATGAAATATATATTTATTGTAAGGTAGCTTTTAGATCATCTCTAAAGATTTCATAGGTTACGACAACATTACCATACAAAACGTGTGAATCCTCAATTGCACAATTTACAACAATAAATGTATTGTTGTTATGTTAACACAATATGAACGAATGAAATGATAGCAACCTTTTCCAGTCTTGATAACGAGAAATTGTATAATTACATTATAACTAGAGGATGCCCGCGGTTAACCCGCGTTATTTAAGGCTACTGCTCTGCTCCCGTCGCTCTTAGCGTGATGTTATATAGCCTTCCTCGATAAATGGATAGCCCATTTATCTGCCCATTTATCTGCCCATTTATCTGCCCATTAACACTGAAAGAATTTTTCAAATCGGACCAGTATTTCCTGAGATTAGCGCGTTCAACCAAACAATCAAACAAATTCTTCAGCTTTATATATTAGTATAAGATAAGCGCGTGTGAAACGTCTAAAAACGCGATAAATGATAATTATTCAAACTCTATTTTCTTCGTAGTTCCACCAGTTTTCGTTAGATATCACTAGTGTTTGTGATTTTGCTATTGTACGATATAAGATTCAAACGTTTTTGTGTATTTTTCAAATGTTTGTGTGTGGGTTTGGATATTCTTGAGTTCTAACTTACATTTCGCTATAGTCTGTTCAAGTTAGCTTGATCTTTTTGACAGATGTAAATTTTTCTGATTGACATAACTTTACAATGACGAATATATTATTTTCTTAATTTAATGATTTAAAAAATTTAAAAATATTACAAAATACATATAACACAAAAGTCCCTAAATATTCGTGCGTTATCCGAAAATTTTAAGACTTTCTATTGCTTCAAAGTAAAATTTTAATAGGAACACGGAAAATAATAGGCGCTTGTACAATGTTACATCGGTCAGACGGTTGGGAAACGAATAACAGGTAATAACTGTTACAAATATCGATTACAAAAAATCATGATTAAAGATCATTGTTAAGTTATTGTTACGAACGGGGGTTCTTTTGGTTGGGATCTCTTTGGCTAGAGGTTGGGGTCTCTTTAGCTGGTAAAACTCTTTTTAGAAAAATAAGGTAAAAAATAATTGAATTCTAATTTGAATTACGCATTCCAACGTTCCATCGACTGGCCATATAAGCCGAACGTCGGGAATACCCGGGGTCAGTAGTGTGGAGTAAAGTCAAGAGGAAAGAAGAGGTTAAAGTAAGTTAAGAGGAAGCAAGACTACTTGCCCGTAACATTATTATTGTTGAAAATACGTTTATGTTTTGAACTTTTGTTAAAAAACTGTACTCAACAGTATCTGAACGCGTGAGTTTGTGATTCGCTTACGCGATTATTTTGAACGTGAGTCACAAAATGGGGGACCATTATTGACATTGTCTCAAGTGCGGCAACTTGTAGCTGACGCTTTGGGGATTGGATTAGCTTCTGTGACACGAATCTCTACGGTAAAATATGGTAAAGAAGGTGATGAGGAGAATAAACTGTTACTTTTGTATTAGGAGACCCTAATAAAAAACGTAGGCGTATCCAACCTACCGTCAATATTGACGATTTTCAATGTGCGGCCATACGGAACCACATTTATGGTTATTATTCAAGAAAAGAATTTCCCACACTTGACAAGTTGCTGGTGACACTAAGAGAAGCTAATTTATATGACGGTGGTCGAACCTTGCTGTCAAAACTGTTGCGTAGAGTTGGATTTCATTACCAAAAATCTAACAACCGCAAGATTCTTATGGAAAGGAATGACATTGCCCTCAAACGAGTTGACTTCTTAAGAAAAGCCTAAAATAGTACCGATTGGGAAATAGTTGTGCTTTTAAATGACACTTAGTTGAATGCCAATCACACTGTTAAAAAAACATTATAGGTACTGCCCAATCGTCTACAAAAGCACCAGAAGGAAAAAGGAAGAGACTGATAATTTGCCACGCAGGTACTGCCCAAGGTTCTGTGCCAAACTGTTTACTGGCATTTAAATCCAAAAAAACGAATGATTATCATGAAGAGATGAACTTCGAATCTTTTTCGGAATGCTTTTTTTAAAATGATGGACAACCTGGATGGTCCTCATATAATAATAATGGATAATGCATCCTATCATTCCACGCATTTTGACAAGGCTCCGACGACGGCAAACAAAAAACCCGATATAATAGAGTGGCCCATAAACAAGGGCGTAAATGCCGACATGACAATGCTCAAGTGCGAACTGCTTGGCCTGGTGGCCACAAACAAACCGAGGGAGCCAGTATATTTACTGGACGAAGCAGCAAAGCAAATCGGTCACAAAGTGATCAGATTGCAACCCTATCATTGTCAATATAATGCCATAGAGCTGATATGGGCACAAATCAAAGGTCAGTAAAAAAATCTTTTTTCTTGATAAATTCTTTAAGATCTATTTCATTAATAGTATTATTTTAACAATCACTTATTTCATTCACAGGAAACGCAGCACGTGCCATTGGTACATTTCCTCCCTTCACCGCAAACAAAATGCTTCGTTTGTTGGAAGAAGCTTGTGGTCAAGTGACCGCTGAAAACTGGGCGAATGTAGTACGACACGTAAAAGAAGCAATATTATGTGACTGGATGCGCGACGTCCACTTCGACAATTTTATTGAACACGAAATAATAATTGAAGTTCGAGATGATGACACTAGCTCCGACAACTCTGATGATGATGATCTTGGCTGTGCTCCTCTTCCTTAATAAAAACAGTTTTAAAGATTAAACTATTTTATTTTTCAACTTAAATTTTTACATACAGGGTTATTTTCGGACCTCCTGTCAAATTTACATAGGTGGTTCAGACCATGAAAGTAAACAACTTTCCCAAAGAAACACAGGTCGAAAAGTGAAAAAAAAAATCAGACCTTCCATACCAAATCGACCACGTGATCGAGCAGTTTTCTATGGGAGCGTCGAATTTTTTTTTCACTTTTCGACCTGTGTTTCTTTGGGAAAGTTGTTTACTTTCATGGTCTGAACCACCTATTTAAATTTGGCGGGAGGTTCAAAAATAACCCTGTAATAATAAATAGGTACTTATTATAAATATTGACCCACCGTCGCTTATTTACCCAGTGTTATATGTCTCGTGCAATAAAGAATTTCACACATAATACGCCCACACCATCACGTCACAGTTACACGTATTTTAAAACTTTATTTGGTCTACTAGATATTTTCTGTTTCTCATCACTAGCCCGTCTGTCAAAAAGATCAAGCTAACGTGTACAGGGTTTAGGTACCAATAATGGCTACAGTCGCGTAACATGTAAACTAACCGAAATTTAGAATTAATTACTTACATCAATGAATAAATAACTTAATTTAACTGAACGTCCTACCCATTAAAGCTGCATTACCAGCTAAAACCAATCAAGTAATTCATAAAATTCAACAACTACGTAATAATCTACAATCTATAGAATTATTCGCTATTTAAAACGTAGTAAATTATACGTCACATGTATTTGATTTTACGTTATACTGACGCCTAGGGCTGACACACATACCTACAGCGAAGCGCAGTGGAGAACATTTTTCATTGTCAAACTATTATCGACATTGTTCTCATTCTTAAACAGTCCAAAGTCAATGATCACAACATAAACATTTGTGTGCTTGTGTGCGTGTTGTTAACATTATTTTGTTAATTGATGATGGACAATGTTTTAAATCAAAACAATTTCAATAGCAGTTTGACGGTAAAATATTAGCTGCACTGTGGTTCGCTATATGGGCAACGGCCCTTATAGTTTGCGTAATAAATTGCATGTGTTGTGACTTGCTTCGATGAAACGACCATTAATTTTATAGTGATTTAAAATTGAAAAGGCTCGGTTATTAACTAAAAGCTTGTTTATATTGCCAAAGTATAAACTTTATGCTAGTAAGCTGTATGTGTATTTTAATATATTTTGGAAACCTAGTGCATCTTGGTCACTTTCCCAACTACCACACCACTAAAAAAGTTTTCTATCTAATATATCTTCTACTAAAGTGGGTAGGATGTAGCATCCATGTTATTTTGTAATCTTTTGGATTACAATAAACTCTTACTGTGGCTTTGGGGATGAGTTAGATTCTTATAAAAAATTGTGCCAAAATACACGATACATTGTTTGTAGAATTTGATATACAGACAATTTAACGTTAGTACCAATACTGTATTTATCGGTTTGATATTTTTATCGATCTCTCTAGGAATAAGTCCTATATCTTGAGGATCTTTACAAACTAACAGACCCGAATCAACAATCAGTGGTCTACACAAAGCAATGATTCGTTTTGGCTTCAAAATCACAACACTATTGGCGATATAACCCAGTGTTATGAGGAATAACTACTTTACCACTATTAAAACCGGCCAAGTGCGTGTCGGGCCACGCGCAATGTAGGGTTCCGTAGTTGCCCATAATGGCCATTATTGATAATAACTTCTGTTTCACATGGGACTAAAATTAAGCCAGCGCCCCCAATGTAAACACACAGAAATAGGTATTTATAAGTTAACCGACGATTACTCGTAAACTAGTGATGACTACTTAGCCGTGATAGTTTTCCTTTTAAATTCGTTATATGTACTAAATTTAGGATTTTTTTCACCTCTTCCAAATTAATAGTTTAGCCGGCAGAGGGGGGGGGGGACACTTGAGTCTAACAATTTTTTTCACTTCAAAGCTTAATATTTGACAAACCAATCACTTGATCGAAAAATGATTTGAGCAAACTAATAATATTTTTTAAAACCTATCCAATGATATCCCACACAATGGGGTACTCAACAAAAAAAAAATCATCCCCACTATATATGTAGGGGAGATACTCTTAAAAAAAATATTGTCCAAAATTTTATTCTACAGTTTTGTTACAATATCGAATGTCTATATTCATGTCAAATATCAGCTTTCTAGCACCAGGCATCTTTGAGCTAGACTGCGGACGGACAGACGGACGGACATGACGAAACTATAAGGGTTCCTTGTGGACTACGGAACCCTAAAAAGGGTCTCTTATCGGTGTGTTGTTGTGTGGGTGTCAAGTGCGGGTTAGCAGACTTTGCATGTCTTTCGAGAACATTATGGAGTACTCTCAGACATGATGGATTCCTCACGATGTTTTTTTTCACCTTTAAACAACTTACTTGTTACTTTGAAAAGTCATAGGGGCGTGCCGTGGATTCGAACGCGATATCCACTGCACAGCAGTTTGTCAATCTGTCTGTATTACTAAAAGGAAATTAATGTCTGTTCTAACAAAACATTTGAAATCTCACCAGTCTGACACTTGTGTGCATAGTAGCGGGCCTTCATCGCCTGGCGAGTTTCTAACATGCAGGCGTGCCAGTTCGTGCAACAAATAAAAACGTTCGGAACGTTGAGTACTCGTGGTGACGGCACGCTCTAAGTTACGCAGACGAATTTTGTTGAAAAAGAGAGATTATGTAACCGCCGCCATATAATTAGGAGAAGTACAAACCACGTGACTAAAGGATAGCGAAGAGACAACATGCGATTCAGCTTAAAAACTTTTTATTACATGGTAATGTAATAAAATACGGATAGGAATAATTTCTATTTGATAGTAATGTAATAATTTAGTCACGATTTGACTACTTGATGATGAAAATGGCACACTTAATAATGGTCTAATTATTAGACTTATTGTATAAGGTTATACTTACGACTAGATGAGCCCACGGTTACACCCACGTTATTTTAGGCTACTCTGGATCATAGCATGTTATATTATAGCCGATGGCTTTCCTGGATAAATGGACTATCTAACTCTGAAAGAATTTTTAAATTCGGAACAGTAGTTCCTGAGATTAGCGCGTGCAAGGAAACAAACAAACTCTTCAGCTTTATACATAACTATTATTAGTATTACATTATTAGGTAGTAGGTCGAAAATACCTTGCCAGGATTTAGCAACGTTTTTGTTAACATGGCTTGATTTTATAGGCGAGGTTCGTCAGATGACAAGTGACCAAAAAAAATTCGTTAAAAGTATCATCGTTTATAAAACAGAATTTATAATCAACTAGCCGTTTCCCGCGGTTTCACCCGCGTCCTGAGGGAACTACTTCGCGTACCCGAAAAACCCAAATATATTACGGACCCCTATTTTTCTAAAATAAAATATAGCCTATATTCTGAAAGATAACGTATCACAGTACTTGTCGCTTCTTCACATCGGCGAGAGCTTTATCGGCCAATTCCCGCAGTTTTTCGAACCTTGTTTATTGGCAGAAGCCAAGCGCTCGTCTTTACACAAGGCAGTCAAAAAATATTTGTCATGTGGCATTCGATCCAAATATTTCGAAGCCATTAACCGGGAGATTTGTTCGACCTTTTGTTTTTTCGCTCGAGATATTTCCTGGACCTAGAATTACGGCTATTGCTCACATATGTCTCACATTTGTCGTTGTAAACAAAGACGTATTTACACTTTAGTGAACCAACTCAGTTCCCTTATAAGGAAGTTGTGAAAGCTTAGGGAGCTTGATAATTTCTTTAGGTTGACGTATTTTTCACTGTCTCGTGGTAAGTCATCCAAAGGGAGGTAAAGATATTATCTTTTTCTAGTAAAGTAACTTTTTGTTCATGATAATGCATAAAAAGTTGCTAATCTCGAAAAAGTAATTTTGATGATGGCACTTTCTTAGTATCAAAATTAGAGTACCTACTCTAGCTTAATAATAAAAATGCAAATTCAAAGATATTTCGCCAAAAGAAAGGCACTGTTAAAAGGATAATGAAGTTAACAAACCGTGATGCCTTTTTGGGCTGCATACGTTTTCGACGAATGACCAAGTTTGGAGCATTTTCATCCACGGACTGTCTTTAGATATCTACGTGGCTTAGCCAAGTCGCAGCTGTTGTTATTAGCAATTTACCAGCTGCCTTGCCAGCACATTCACGTACCTAAAACATCTCAGCTGTCATTTTATTTTACGATTTGAAGCCTAAAATTCGTATAAATAAAGTACCTAAGTATGTACAGTACTGTATGTTTTGCGAATCGAATTACGGTACTAAACACAGAATGAAAATAAAATTGGTGAAATCTATATGGGCCCGTAATCAAAGGTAGCGGCTCATTAATTTTTATTGACCATTTTTATTGATCAATAAATTTCCTTAAAGTGATGTACCTAACTGCAACCAGAGTTTACAATAATATAAACATCAAATATATTCTAGAAAAATCAAGCGTTAAGTTTTTTATGCAACGTGCGACCTCATACCTAAAACCTTTGTCTTTGACAAAAAATACCGCATACAACTGCATGAAGAGCACAAGGATAGCTCTGGTATACACGAAGTTAGAGTATACACAGACGGCTCAAAAACAAAGTATGGGACAGGTGCCGGAGTATTCTCCCATGACTTGAACATCAATCTCTCAACATCGCTTGGTAAACTCAACGCCATCTTCCAAGCTGAATGCGTTGGGATTATAAGGGCGGCGACGGCGATCGCGGCCAGAAACGTGAGCAACCTGTCAATACGCATCATCACAGACAGTGCCTCAGTACTACAAGCTCTCGATGGCAACTGCTTTAACAGCGGCCTAATTATGGAGGGCCACCAAGAGCTGCAGAAAACCGCAGCGAGGAATCGGGTCACGCTCCAGTGGATACGAGGACACAGTGACTCCACGGGCAATGACGCAGCAGACCAACTGGCAAGGAAAGGATCGGACACAACAACTCTGGGACCCGAACCAACTGTTCCGATACCTTTCAACCAACTAAAAACGTGATTACGCGAGAGAACCCTACAACAACATGAAAAAGAGTGGGCAGAGTTAAAATAGTGTAGGCAATCTAAAGATGCCTTTCCCCAATTAGATAAACGACTCTCGCAAAAATTGTTGCACTCCAACAGGAAAACACTCAAGCATCTGACTGGCATAATAACCGGCCACTGTCCACTAAACAAGCATCTCTACAACATCGGCGTCACGGACAGCCCACTATGTAGGGGCTGCATGGAGACCGAAGAAACACCCGCTCATGTGATCCTAAATTGTACCAGCGTGAGCGACCAACGGACGAGGTTCCTGAACAACCCCAGAACCATGAGTGAAGCCATACGCAACACTGGTCAACTCATGGCCTTCTGGAAGGAGCTTGCATGGTATGAGTAGCAGGCGACAACCGTGTTCCTGCTAACGCACAATGGCCCAATTAAGTGGCTAAGTGCGGAAAACACCTGTCCAACTAACTAACTAACTAACTACGCATTAAAATCCGTTACATCAATCACAGTATGTTTTCTTTCAACTGATTGCCCGCTACCAGCGTGCATTGAGACCAGGGATATACGTACCAGCGGCATGCACTGCGTCTGCGAGAGCACCGCTGTAGTGTGTTGCTTTCGCACGTGCCAAACTTCGACCAAGCAACGACCGGACATCGGTACTCTCTGAATAAAATATATCTTTGTGTTTCAGTCTAAAAAAACTAAATACTGAAAGGCACCTGATTTTGTTAAAAGCAATGTAGAGCTTTTATTGTTCAGGTATTTCGTCTAAAGAAAGAGAATTAATATTTCTAGAAATACAGTTTATGAGAATGAATGGATGCTTTAACTTTAAAAAATCTACTGTACCTACCGCTTTTAACACAACTTAGCGTTTATACTCTGCTACTCCCTTTTTTACGCGGTTATAAACAAGTTTTAATTTTTTTTTCGCGAGTCTATCGCCGTTACCGGCCACATCACCAGACTCCGTGCTGCTACTGAGAATTCGGAAAAACTAACTAACACTTTTGCCCGATCCAGGGATCGAACCCGGGACCTCCGATCAGCAGTCACATACGCTATCCACTGGACCACGGAGGCAGTCTATATATTTATAAACAAGTACTCAATAGATTTACAATTCTTATTGCGATACAGACAATACAATTCACAATTTTACACGTATTCATTTTATTATTCAAATGTCTCAATTTCCTGATCATTATTGGCAGAGCAAATTACACTATGCGTATCGCTAAGATCCGCGCTAATCTCGCAAACGAGAGGATTCGTGTAAATAACGCTGTTAGATCTTTTTGACTGATGTAATGAGTGCTCTATAATTTTAAATGGATCCAAATGGTTAATTAAACGACGAATATAATTAGTTATAGTTTTTAAGTATTTATTAAAATTTACGTCGTAATTGCATCAATTGTTTTATTTCATACCAAAAATAACACGAGTGTCGCCACAAGGTCGCATGAGAAATCATACGTTATTTGAAATTACAAACATACTTTCAATTTAATTTCAACTAAAATATATACTTAGATTAATAGCTACATGAAAATAAAACATTCATAACGTTCCGAAACATAGTCAGAAAATAAATAATAATGTCAATAAATCGAACTGTGAAAGACAGTTTAGTTTAATGGCAACAGTAGGTATGGAAATGTTTTTATGTTCAAGACAGGTCAATTAAGGAGGTCATTACGGAAGAACGAATACGCCCGTTGAGCATTTCATGTCCGAATTTCTGTACAAATATTTTACCAAAATGTTTGTTTAATTTTTGCTCTAGATACGAATAATTAGCCGTGATTTTGTTTGAGAGACTGGATTTTCAAAGTTTACATTTTTATGATTTTACGTTTGGAAGTATTGTGATTTTTGCGACAGTTTTATCAATCAATATTTATAATTCTTCCGTTACTAACTGGGGTGAAGTCTAGTTTATTATATTACTGAATTATAAAATATACCTACATATTTCTTTTAAAGGCGAAGGATTCTTAGGCAAATATCTAATCGGCGACGTAAAAATTCCGGCACAAGAGCTTTGGCACAGCCATATGCTTACATGAAAAAAAAGTAAAAAAAGCGTTGAATTTGGTACTTTTTTAATTTTCGTATAAAACACTCGCATACGCGACTATCGACCCGCGACACACATGCTTCTCGCACGAATTACGAGAAAATATACATAAGCTATAAGTTGCACAAGGCAACTTGCATGCATACAAGGGTACACATATTTCCTTTACACATATAACGGCATAAATACAAGCACCGCACAGGATAAGCACCCTTGATTACAAGGAGCGGACGCTTCGAGAGCTGAGCAATCAGACGTTGAATAGGCTGTAGTTAATATGATGCCATTAGCTCTGTTCACATGATACAAAAGAATATTTCATACATTCGTATTTTCTTGTATGATTGTTAGACGTATAAAGGAAAGGATATTCAGTGTCAAAGTGATCTTTGCCTTTTTGCTGATATTGTTTTACCTACTATACAGTCTATGCCATCTGTGGAATATAAATACTTTGTTCTGTTTATTGTTCTTTTTAAAGACAATGGTCACATTAAGAAATAAAGCATGTTTGGCAGAGGGACCTTACAAATATTAATTCAACGGACACAAAGACTATCCAGACTTGATACCTACAACAATTTGAGGATCACACAAAGTTTTGTCCCATGCAGGAATCGAACCCAAAACGCTCGCCGAGTGCAAAGCGGCGAGGATCGTGGGACCGCTGCGCTTAAATGACTACACTATACGTGCAGTCAATATTCCCGCAATGACGTCATTCTTGTTTCAACAGACTAAACACGTTCAAACAAAATACATTGTAACAGATAAAATCAGTTCACAATTTAAGTTGAATTACAAGTTGGTGGCAAACATTATCAACGGTTGGGGTACGTCTAATTGCATGTTTACCAACAGGAAATGGATTCTGAAGTTGTTTGTTTTGTACTCACATTCCATCGCAGCGCCTCGTTGCTAGCGAGTATGGCTTTCTCAAACTGCTCCAAGCGTTGTAGGTAGTTTCTGCAAGAAATAAAAATGCAGTTAAAATGCTGTCGCGTCATTTTAACGGCTCTGTGAATGTTATTTCTTGAAATTACCTAACATGTGTTTCGGATTTTAGCTGGTAAAATAACAGTTAATTCAAGGAGAACCAATATCACGCATCATTATCATCATCTTCAGCCCAGTACATAAACTATCCTACTAGTGAGCTCGGGCCTCTTCACACTGTAAGAAGAGTAGGGTCATGGTCCACTACACTGGCCAAATGCATGCTGGCAGACGCAATTACACAATTACATATTGCAAAATTGAGATTTCTTATTTACTCAGATATTTCGGCCTTCAACCACAACAGTTTCATCGTAGTATGTAGAATAATATTAGTATGTAAACATATAATTGTGATGGTTTAAATTGCTTCATATCTGGGCTCTCGTCATGTGAATGGTAAGGGCATAGTCCAATATGCTAGCCAAGTACGATTTGGTTGACTTCAGATGTCTTTCGTGAACGTTATGAAAAACTCTCGGATATCTAGGTTTTCTAACAATGTTGCCTATCACTGTTTAGCATGCAATAATTACCCATTCGTTTGATATAATTCTCGTGAACATTTCACAGAGGCCCACTTTATTCAATACCGATTAAAGTTGCAGCACTAGTATGCGAGCCCAATGTCTGAATCTATCAATGCCTACTCACTGTATTATAATTGGTAACCTGTTTTTCTTGATGACTACTGTATAAGTTTGATTTATTGTTCATTTTGTATTGGCCTGTACGAATTAGCACACACTTTGTAATAATTTTAGTCTGCGACCAATTGTACCGTCAGTACACATATTCTATCAATGCTAGTTTACTAAAACGTCGTCTACCTATCTACGTCTTAAGCCATCGAACTCGGGTTCAAATCCAAGGCACGCACCAATGAATTTTCGAAGTTATGTGCGTATTAAATTGTTAATTATCGCTTGCTAAACGGTGAAGAAAAACATCGTGAGGAAACCTGCATGACTGAGAGTTCTCTATGATGTTCTTGAAAGACATGTGAAGTCTGCCAACCCGCACTTGGCCCGCGTGGTTGACTATGGCCTTACTCTTCTCATAGTGAGAAGAGGTCCGTGCCCAGCAGTGGGACAGTTTATAAAGGGTTGATGATGTCTTAAGCCATAGTACGAATCGCAATTTTACTCGATACATAAACATATCATGTAAGTATCTACATGTGTGTGAGATACAGATTTAAATTAACCTTGCCAAAAGACAAAGTAAAATTAAGTTCTCATGTCAGTTGGCGGCCTCTAAGATTACTATAATGTGTTGCTTGAAATAAAACTAACTCATGAAAATACATTTACAATAGTTTCCAACAGACAGAACGTCTAAGTATGAGCAAAATACAGAAAAAGTAAATCAACCGAACAAGTAAGCGCTACAAGACTTTGCTATTCTGTTTGGAAACAACAACGATTTGCCGTTAAGTTGCAAACTTGCTCACTGTCGTTTAAATATATAGTTCGCAGTTATATTTGGTATACTTAGTATGTGCCATATTTCTGCAATATGATTTATTTCTGCATCTTGAAACCCTATTCATAAAAAATTAAAAAAAATCATATAAAAGTGCTGATAGAGCATTCACTTGAACATTAAGCATTCGTTGTTATTAAATTTGTCGAACTGAACAACGAACGGAGCCAAGCATCGTTACGAACATTTACACGTTCTTTCTAGCGAACGCTCTAGTCCACAGTGTTGAAAATCTCGAAACAAAACTCTTCTTTCGCCTTTATGCTCGCCAGAGCGCTCTGGCTTATTTTTCTGTAATGTGACATTCGCAAGACTTATCCGGACCTTAAAACGCAACGGTTCTACATATAAAAAGGGGGACAAAAGAGACTATTAATGGGTCCAAAAATTCATTCACAACGTTGTCAACCGGTAGCGTGCCCAGGAGATTTTAATATCAGGGTCGGATGATATTTTATAGAGATTAATAAAATTTCTGTGTCCAATGCGGTTGCAACACAATGCCAAGAGTTTCATTCTGATTAGTGTCCAAGTCTTACTTAAATTATCCTCACCTAGCTTTGAATTCGAGGTTTTTAGTGTTCCTAAATGTATAAACTGTAACGTTGAATATGGCAAAATTTAAATAGCCTGACCTAATTTGCGAGCCCTGGCAGGCCGTTGCACTACTGATATTTGAAATTGTTTTATGTTTACAATGGATATAAAATTTCAGCTAAATCAATATAAAGTATAATTAATAATGAAACAGAACAATTATATACGCATCTAAAGTAAATAAATATAGCAAAAGTAAATAAACATAGCAGAGTAGTGCCTGTCACTTGACAGGTAGAAATAACTAGACAACAAAAATATTTTATAAACTGTTTAAACGTGTATTTTCGCTTATTTATGCAAAATGTTGGCATACTAGACACAGTATTTTATAAAGACATCATAAAATGAACGTATACCTCAAAGGTATAAAGTATTTTTGAAAAGGTTAATACTGACAACATCAAAAACAGTTTTGCATTTGCAATATTTAAGTGCAAAATAAAATAATATTTCAATTTTTAAGCACTGCCAAAACTAAATGTATGCCTTTTGATTTTAGGTACATTCGTTTATTCGATTATTTGAATAAACACTGTTTTGATATGTTCTCAATGAGGCTTCTGATATAATTGTTTTAATTAATTAATAGTTGCAAAATATTATTTATTTATTTTCCTTACATCATACTATATAACGCATAACCGTCGCGATTTACTGTTGACTTTAGAAGGTTAACGAGCTAAGCATTATGAAATTACGTTCTTTAATAAAAAGTAACTATATTTGCCAATCAACCAGACTGAAATATCCGAAGGAAACAAGGAAAGTATGTTGAAAAGCCCTGAACCATAAGCACGCCCCTTAAACTAAATATTAGATGCCAAAACGTGTATAATATATACTAAGATATTATACTTTAATTCTATAGAAAAAAAGCTTTGCTTGTTCTAGCTCACCCTCGTTCTCGAAATACGGTCACAACGTTACACATAGGTGTCTCTTCAATCAGTTTGGGTTTCATGATTTCAAGAAGCTTTTGTCTTAGCTCTGCGACAATCGACACCACTCACTCTCTCCATAGCAACGTAAATATCTAGATGACCTCGATTCACTGGATTTTAAGGTTGTTCGCGAAATAAATTGTAATATTCGCCAAAGAATTTAAATTAATACCTGGGTTTGTCTTTACGACTTTCTTTAGGGGAAGTTAAAATCGTTGAGAGCTCGCTGTAAATTGGTTATAAAGATTGAGCATTAATATAGGTAATAGGTATAACCGCAAACGATATTACATTTAAATAATATCGTCGTATTTCATGTTATTGAATTTATCATATCGTTCACAATGATATTGATTGGACTACTTATAAATATTCAAGATATTGTAACGGTTCTAATTGTATTGTATTTCAATTGGCTGGGACGTTTAGTAATTCGGTATGCCATTATTTGCTATCTAGACTTCAAACGGTCGTTACTTATAATTGTTTTTTATAATTTAAGGCAAACATTTTCGACTACGTGAATTGTCACTACTATCCAAAGTACGAAATGAAGAAGGTAAGATGTAAGCAACTTACAATATGGTCCGTAAGTCTTATTTGTAACAAACCACATTTACGATGCTTATAATTATGCCGTTATAAGTATACATCTCTGTGGTGATGGATTAAGAATACAAAGTGTCACCACCTCATTTCATTCTGTGAGTGACGTACCTAATAGGCGCCTGAGGAAAACAGTATCTTGCAAACTAGATAGAAAAGTCGACATTAAACCGTATGTCAACCCGTCTGACCGGCGTGGTATAGTAGACCAAATGCTTCTTATGACTAAAAATGCTATTGTGATATCAATTAGGAAAGGCCTTTAACCCACACTGGATTAAAAAGGCTTTATGTTGAAAAGTAGTAATAATCATAACTTACTAGTAAAATAAAGGTGTTTGTTGTGAGTCATACCTTGGTATCGCTGGTTTAACTACCACTCCTTATAAAATATAACTACTCGCATTCCTAGAGCAATATTCCGTTTGTGCTCCGATCATAAACATAAAGATATGAATACGTTGCTCAATAAATGTTCCAACATCAATCTGAATCGAAGTTAGCGAATGTAGTTCACGAGCGAGTACTACAGTTATATTGTTATTCATGCTAGTAGTAAAATATCTACGACGAACAATTTCTGTTTTGAAAACGGAACTGCGGTAAGTATTAAGTATCAAAAGTCGTACTGTAAGAAAATTAAAACTTGCTAAGTCCGATGGCAAAGTCTTTACGAGCGGATTTTGTTATTTTTAAAGCCAGACGAGTTTTCACGAATGCAAGTGAAACGTGCTTTTGAAGGCGCTTGGATTAAAATTGTACCGTCGGTCATTTATGTTATGTTATCGTAATCGCGGTGGTCGTAAACAGATATATTATACTCGGATTCTATAGTTTCACCAACAACGTAAGTTTCGCAGCTTGATGGAAAATATATACACACCTGGTGTGATTGGTAAAAAATATTTTTGATGCACTTTGCCATTAACAAAATGTACCTAAGTTAAATTGGTCTACTGAAACATCACTGCGTTCTACACTTATTTTTATTATTTTACAATATAATCAAGTCTCCCTATACTAAAGAGCTATATGTTTTGATAGCATCAAGACGACCGCTAAAATTATTACATTTTATAGAATATTATCTCATATTTCTAAATCATATTCAATAAGTCAATGTTTGGCATTATTCTTTTTATTCTACAACATAAATCAGTTTGCGAAATTATCTTAATCTTATTTCACGTCACTATTATAAGTTAGCTTTGGATTCATATTTTTTAAAGTCGCATGTTCAATATATATCTTGAGTAACTCGATTTTTTTTTTCACTTAACCTTTGATATATCGAAGTCTCATCTTCAATATTGGTATCGCATCATAAATTTTAACAACGTATGTCTACGACTTTTTTTAGGTCATTTACTTATTCTATGGACCGATCAAAATGTCCATCGTTTCATTTTATTTAAAGTTATTTGCCATAAAATATAGTAATAAAAAGAGATTGAAAAATATTCAACGTCTCTCTCATATTTTCATGAATATATGATGGGGTCAGGATTGGGTCACACATTTGTTCTACAGTAATGGCTTCTAGAGCTTACTTATGAAAAGAAATCACGAAATTTATGCTGTTGTTACATAAATATTTTGAGTGTAATGCGAACTTAAGACGCTAGACATATTAGGTACGCTTAGGCAAACTTGTAACGTGTTATATTTTTAAGAAACGGTAACCTGATAGTCATCTTGATGTGAGTGTATTGACGCAAATGTTCCAGTGATATAACCTTATAATAAGACTGCTATTGAAATACAGCAATTCTAATGGGCCTTATTTAAACTGGCGATACCCGATCTCTGTAGCTTTTTCTTTAACCATGACCAATCAGAGCGATGTTGATAGAAATATGACGTCACCGACAGCTATCGAGTGAGGTTTGACAAACCCACGTCAAACACTTGTGATGTCGGCCTCGAGCGCCGAGCACACTCATCCGATAAACTTGTATAAGTACCTACGTCATTTTACTATGAATATTCAGAAAAAAAAACCGCTAAAGTAATGTATAATATGTTAAAATAAGTTGTATTAATTTTGATACTGATTCAGATGACTGAATGCATTGCGAACGTAGATAGATAGATAATATTCTTTATTGTACACCAAAATAAAGTACATTTCTAAGGTATCTTAAATCTAAAATTTATGTACAATCGGCGGCCTTATCGCCAAAGGCGATTTCTTCCAGGCAACCTTAGGATGGACAGAAATGATGTTACATGTTTTGTGACGGTGGTGTAGCTATGTAACTAAGTCTGTAACCAAAAATTACAATAACATACTAAAATACACATATACATATATACACATATATATAAATATATACATAAATATATACCAGTATCCATAATGGTTATACCTACCTAAGACAGTACAGATAAATACATACTATAAGCACATATACAATGAATATGAATATACTAAATAATACAGATACAGCGAATTTAAGTATCAAAGATAGACGATCAGTACATTAATGTTCATACCTACATATTAAGTTACCTACTGATTTAAATACTGATTTTTTATCATTCCTTTGAATATATTTAAGGAATCTGCTCTACGAGTTTCTAATGGTAAAGCATTCCACAAGCGCACAGACTGATTAGTGAAAGATTTGTCGAAATAGTTGGTAGAATGCTTCGGCATCTCCAGCGTAAGATCTTCAGACGACCTCAAGGACCTTAGATGTGTGTCATGAAGGAACTTAAATCGTTCTTTGAGATAAGAGGGAGAACTAGGATTAAATAGAACATTATATAACAATGTAAGAGTGTGAGTATTCCTGCGAAGACGAATTGGCAGCCACTTGAGTTTATTGCGAAAATCAGAGACGTGATCATATTTGCGCAAACCAAATATAAATCGAATGCAAAAGTTTTGGAGACGCTCAAGTTTATCTAGCTGCTCTTCAGTGGGGTCGAGATAGCTGACGTCGGCATAGTCAATAACAGGCAGTAGCAGAGTTTGAGCAAGCGCAATCTTAGTGGTGATCGGAAGAAAGTTGCGTAATCTCCGCAACGAACCTGCTGATGCAAACAGTTTGCGACTGGTTTCTTTTATTTGCGATCTCCATGACAAAGTTTCGTCGAAGTATATACCCAGGTTTTTAACGGTTTTGGCGAAAGTTAGTTCCTTTCCATCAAAACAGATTTTTTGAACGTAGAATACTTTGAGGGAAGCGTAAGCTCAGCTATGGACTAAGAAGACTTTTTATGATGAAATTTCTTTCAGTAGTTTTGGTGTTTCTCGTAAATAGACACACAGACGCCGAGGGGCACTTTGTTTTATTATAATGCAATTAATACTGTACACCGGGACAATTTATTAAAATAACTTAATATCAGGCCAGTTCAATAATGTTACGTAAGTTTCTGACGAGACTTAGTTATAGTTACTGCCGTTAGCAGGCAGGTTTAGATAGCAACTTACATTACCAGTCCACAGAGCGACTGCCTGTCTGACTTCCGCAACCCAAAGGGGTAGCTATATATGGAATATAGCTACCCTAGTTTTAGACCAGTGTCAGTTATTCAGAAGTTCCCACCCCTTAGTATAACGACTGTCTTCTCACGACGATCTTCACCACAGCAAGGATCAACGCCTAAACCTACTCTCCTAGGCACTGGTCAATCGATAAATAACAAATAAATACGCACATAATTCTGAAAAGTCAGCTGTGCGCGCTTGGATTCGAACCGTTCAGTCCCTAAGTTTTAAGTTTGTTGCAGTCTTTATACAGCACAGTGAAAATGTCGGCAAATTATTCGGTGAACGTCCCGAAGCTAAAGGGAAGAGAGAACTACGATGATTGGGCGTTTGCAGTGGACAATTTTCTCATCCTAGAAGGCATCGATATAAGAAATAGCGAAGGGTTAAGTGAGCAAGACGACAGAAAGGGTAAAGCGAAGATGGTGATGACAATCGACCCATCTCTGTACGTACACATTAAAAATGAAAGTACAGTGCATAGCTTGTGGACCAAGTTGAAATCGTTATTCGACGACTCTGGTTATACCCGCCGAATCAGTCTACTCAGACACTTGTTTTCGTCTCGAAAATTCGGACTCCATGACGAGCTACGTGACGCAGTTAGTGGACACGAGACAAAAGCTTAAAGGGTCTCAAGGCTCAAGGCTTTGAAATTAATGACGAGTGGGTGGGATCGCTTTTACTGGCCGGATTGCCAGACAAGTTCGCGCCAATGATCATGGCAATAGAACATTCTGGGATAAATATCAGTGCAGATGTTATAAAGACGAAATTATTGGATATGAGTACAGATTCTGAAGCGGCAACATTAGAAGGCGCTTTTATTGCTAAAAACATGAAAAACGCATACCGCCAAAAACCGCGCCAAACGACAACGTGGTCGTGTAAAGAAAAAGCAAATGGCGTCGATCATGTCAGTGACAAGCCGGTTAAAAACATAAAATGTTATAAGTGTAAAAGAACTGAACATTATAAAAATCAATGTCGATATAACAACAATCCGAACGAAAAACAGATGAATGCATTCAGTGCAATATTCTTAACTGGTGAATTTAGTGATAAAGATTGGTATGTGGATTCAGGTGCAAGTACTCATTTAATTTCAGAGACAAACAAACATTTATTGACAAATATCTCATATGATACCAAAACTCGAGATATTGTGGTAGCAAATAGAGAAAGTGTGCCGGTTTTATGTTCAGGAAATCTTCAGATTACCACATGTGTTGGAGATTCTGAGTACAACATAAAAGTTAACAATGTTTTGTGCATACATAACCTCACTACAAATCTTTTATCTGTGAGTAAGATAACATCTAGTGGTAACAGAGTTATTTTCAAGGCAAATATGTGCCACATTTATAACCAGAAAAATGATTTGATTGGAGAAGCCAAGCAAGTAAATGGTGTGTACAAATTGAATATTGTAAATTCAGATAAATTGTTAGCAGCGGTGGCAGTCACTTCTTCTATGACTTGGTACAGGCGTTTCGGCCACATCAATCAGAATGATCTGAAGGCCATGAGAAATGGTGTTGTAAAGGGCTTGAATTTCCAAGATAAGGCAGTTTTTGACGGAAATAACTGCACAGTTTGTTGTGAAGGAAAACAGACAAAATTACCGTATCCTAGCAGTTTGTCAAGAAGCAAAGAGGTTTTGAAGCTTGTACATGCGGACCTGTGTGGGACTATGGAAACAAAGTCACTTGGTATGGCCAGATACTTCCTATTGTTCGTAGATGACTACAGTCGAATGGCTTTTGTGTATTTTTTGAAGTCCAAGGATGAACATTCACATATTTCAAAGAATTCAAAAATTATGTTGATAATCAGAAATCAAGAAAAATAAAAATCCTAAGAAGTGACAATGGAGGTGAATTTTGTTCAGCTGTAATGGAAAATTATATGAAACAATGTGGAATTGTACACCAGAAAACAAACTTGTATACCCCACAACAAAACGGGCTTTGTGAAAGGTATAATCGGTCCATAGTTGAAAAAGCAAGATGCTTGTTATTTGATGCTGGACTAGAAGAAGATTCTAATGATTCCGAGGACAGCTACTATGAATCATTGTCATCAGAAGATAAATTAGCAATTTCACTTCAGCAAGATATTGAAAGATTGGATAAGCGTGCTAGGAGAAAACCTGACTATTATGGATATGCAAACTTATGACTTATTGACGACCGGTTGGCGCAGCGGGAGTGTAAGCGACTGCCACGCTGAAGGTCGCGGGTTCGATTCCCACTCAAGTCAAACATTTGTGTGCGTGAACATGGATGTTTGTCATGGTCTGGGTGTTTCTATGTATAATATGTATGTTTTTACAAAAAAAAAGTATATTTGTATGTTTATCCATTGTCTAGTACCCATAGTACAAGCTCTGCTTAGTTTGGGACTAGATGGTGTTGTGTGAATGTGGTAGAATATTATATTATTATTATTATGTGTTATGGATGATTTCTCTGAAGAAATAACCACAAGTGACGTCTTAAAAGGACCTGAAAAGGAGCAATGGCAGCGTGTAGTCAATGAAGAATTGCAGTCATTCAGTGATAGGGATGCATGGGAACTTATGGACAGACCTGTAAACAAAACTGTTGTGAAGTGTAAGTGGGTGTTTAAAAGAAAGCTCAATAGTGACACTGAAGTGCGGTATAGAGCCAGATTTGTGGCAAAAGGGTTTAGCCAGAAAAAGGGAATTGACTTCAAAGAAACATTCTCACCAGTGCTCAGGTACTCTTCTTTAAGATTATTATTTGCACTAAGTGTTAATCTAAATCTAGACATTATTCATCTAGATGTACCTACTGCTTTTCTGAATGGTCTATTAAATGAGACAATTTTATGGAAACACCAGATTATGCAAACTTTCATAATTGTGAAAATAAAGTTCTTAAACTCAAACGTGCAATATATGGACTTAAGCAATCAGCCAGAGCTTGGTACCGTAGAGTTGAGATACTTTTGCTAGAATTAGGTTACATTAAGTCTCAGTACACCATGTCTATTTATGAAATGTGATGGAAATATTAGAGTATACATTGCTCTGTTTGTTGATGATTTTTTTGTGTTTTATAATCTGCAAGGATACTTGTGAAAAATTAAAAGCTAAGTTAAAAGCCAAATTTAATATAAAAGATTTGGGTAAAATCAAGAACTGTCTTGGAATGAAAGTAACTATGAGAAACAATTCTGCAACTATGGATCAGAAAGACTATATTGATGTAATTTTGAAAAGATTTAATATGTATAATTATTGTAAAGGCTTTGACACTCCAATGGAGAAAAATTTAAAATTGGATAAGGCTGACAAGGTCTCTTCTCAGTATCCATACCAACAGTTACTTGGTACATTAATGTATTTAAGTGTTTTGACTCGACCAGATATTGCTTTTGCCATTAGTTTTCTAAGTCAGTATAATAACTGTTACAATGAAACATATTGGAAACAATTAAAACGTGTTTTAGGCTATTTAAGTAAGACAAAGTGTTATGGATTAAAATATGTAAATAATAATAATTGTAAGATAATAGGATATGTTGATTCTGATTGGGCTTCATGTGCAATTGACAGACGGTCTTATACTATCTTAGGAATGTAGGAAACTGAAAACTGCTGCTTTGTCCAGTATAGAGGCAGAATATATGGCTTTGTCTGAAGCCTGCAATGAAGCAATTTATCTTTAAAAATTAATATGTGAAATAAATAAAAATAACTTAGAAAATCCCTATAACATTGTTAAGTGATAATCAAAGTTCACAAAAGTTGACATCAAACCCTCTGTACCATCAAAGGACAAAACATATTGATGTTCGCCATCATTTTATAAGAGAATGTTTAGCTAATCAGTTCGTAGAAATGTCATATGTGCCTACAGCTGATATGCCAGCTGATATATTAACTAAGAGTTTGTGTCATGTGAAACATTATAAATTTATGAATAGTATGGGATTGTCATTATTACATTAGTAGGTTTTTGTATTTGAGTAAATATCAAATGCTATCAGCATTTTATATTTTGTAGTTAATCAGTTGTCTTGTAAATCACAATTATTTTTATAAGTGGGGATGTTATTGTTAATCTGTGGTGTGTATAAAACTAATTGTGTCACTACACTAGCTTCATCCGTTTCCTCTAACCGTTTTTTACCTCGTATTACAATAAAGCGCCAGTACGTTACAAACCTACTTACGAGTTTCATTTACAATTTCAATAGTATCTATATACATACAATAGACTATCGCTGCCTTAGAACTCTGCTGTTCAAAATAAAGCATACCTAATACAATCGTGATGATAGTTTGTACAACAGTAGTTTAGTTGACAAAAAAAAAATTTATAAGTCCGTCCTTTAGATTATTCAAAAATAAGCGATACGTATTTTTTATTTGTAAATTAAACCAAAAATGACCAAGATATAGCTCATTAAAGTTACGTATAACGTCACGCCGTGCTGCATTTTTTTGCACTAGATGACGTCACACGTAACTTTAATGGGCTATATCTTTGTTATTTTTTATTTAATCGAAAAAAGAAAAAATACGTGTCGCTTATTTTTGAATAATGTAATGTTCAAAATCTTGTATTCTATGCCGTCAGCCGTGTGGTTGACGGCATAGAATACAAGTGTCACCACCCCCTATCTTCCCGTGGGTGTCGTAAGAGGCGACTAAGGGATAACACGATGCAAATACCATCTTTGCGTAGAGGCGGAAAACTCGACATCAAACCCTATACGACTGCCTCATTGAGCTCGCGGCATAAACGTGCGCGTGGGATCGGGAGGTCCCGGGTTCGATTCCGGGATCGGGCAGTGTTATTGGGTTTTTCTGTCACGAAATTCTCAGTAGCAGCACGGAGTCTGGAAATGTGCCCGGTACGGCAATAGGCTCGCCCCTTATTAGGTGGGACTAAAGTATATATGGCGAAAAGTGGGTGTAGAAATACACCTCTGCCTACCCCTTCGGGGATAAAAGGCGTGACGATATGTATGTATGTACGTGTCCAATATTTTTTTATAATCTAAAATACGGACTAAATAAAATGTAATTATTTTGACCCTGGAAACTACCCTGTTGCTAAATCCGCTGTGGAATTCGAAGTACAAGATTTTCCTTACCAACTATAATATTATGGCGTAGTGTGTGATAGTTTTTCTTTATATCTATTTATTAAACATATCGATTACATGGAATGTATACAGCAGCTATTATTTTTCACCTAAAATTTGGATGCTTTTTTCTTGTGGCTTTGGAGGTTGTAAAAAATATTTTTATCAAGTCCTTTAATCGTGGCCTTTCATATTTTGATGCTTTCTATATAGAACACGTAAGACAGCAAGTTTAATTTGACGATTTCTAAGTTTTAAGTGATGTCATTTAGCTTCAGTTTTAAAAATTCCTTCGATACTCTATATTTTATTGCACTCCATAAGTTACATAAAAATGTTGCAATATCACAGTAAGAGACAATCGTTCTGTAATACACTCGAAGAACGCGCGGCCCCAATGTGAGGGAGGCCTAAAAGCTGGCGACTGAAGAGGTGAAGTTCTGTTTTTAACATGGGTACGTACAAAAAATATCGCGCAATACTTAAATACAATTGTGTATGATTTCTTAGATACATAATTATAATTCTAAATTATGTATCTAAAACTATAAAAGAAAAATTTTATGAACATTTAGCAGCCGCTCAAACATTACTTGAACAAACAACGTTTGCGTGGAAAGAAAAACTGTTTCAAACCGATTTTATAACCGTCTGTCCGAGCAATTTTTCAAATGGATTTTGCGTCAATTGAATATGCATTTTGCAAACAACTTCTGTTGAACTCAAACTGATAGATAACATAGCCAGTAAATGTGAATATGCCTGATATTGATTTTCTTACTCAAAACTAACAAAAATAAAACATTTTGATTTTAGTAAAGGATTATATAATTTTATTAGTTCTCTGTTACGCGTATTTCCTAACATGTGGTGTTCCAAAATATAGTATTTTGGAACACTATATGTTAGGAAATATATATTAAACTGTATTGTTCGCTAGACTTCTGAGAGTCTGGTAATATAAGTCAGCAGATTTGGATGGACTGTATTCGCGTCCTTCCCATGGAAGCGGCGCTGTTTCTCCTCTGACGACCCCGACTCTTGTGCTACAGAAGTGGTACTACTGGGGATGGAATTATTCATTCCCAACGTCCAGATACCTGTTGGCGGGCGCAGCCGCCCGTGGTTTAATAAATCTGTAGGGAGGCTGTGCAACAAAAGCAGTCAGTATATATGGCCTGGAACGAGGCCAGGAAGAGTCGAAGTCCTCGGGTCGGGGAGAAGAAACGGATATTCAACGCCGCTTCTAGATCCAGCAAGAAGGCTATCCAGCAAGAAGGCAGGCTGAGGCCAAGGCAGAACACGTTGCCAGAATTGGTGAGCGGCTTGAAAGATATCCCTCAAGGAGTCGTGCTTCCGGTCGCTCGCCAAAGCTGCGCAAGGTAACTTCTGTCAGATCAGTCTACCGCCACTGTGTAAATTTGATGACAGTCTGGCCCATAGCGTAAAGGACAAGGCTGACATCTTGGTCCAACTATTTGCCTCGAGCTCGACTTTGGATGACAAGGGAGCCACACCATCATCCATCCCCTGTTGTGGGAGCTCCATGCCTGAAATCCGCATTACGCAACGTGCGGTCAGGCGGGAGCTCAAACTTCTGGACATCCACAAGTCGAGTGGGCCTGACGGCATCCCAGCAGTGGTGCTAAAGACGTGCGCCCCTGAGTTGATCCCCGTATTAACGCGTATATAACGTCTTTCCTATAATGCTAACAGGGTTCCATCTTCGTGGAAGATAGCCCATGTTCACCCTATTCCTAAAAAGGGTGACAGATCGGACCCGTCAAACTACAGGCCAATAGCGGTAACGTCCTTACTCTCCAAGGTAATGGAGCAAGTCATCAACAACAAACTCCTCCAGTACCTAGAGGATCGCCAGCTGATCAGCGACCGCCAGTACGATTTCCGTCATGGTCGTTCAGCTGGTGATCTTCTAGTGTACCTTACACACCGCTGGGCAGAAACCTTGGAGAGTGGGGCGAAACTCTAGCCATTAGCCTTGACATTGCCAAGGCGTTTGACCGGGTCTGGCACAGGGCATTTCTACCGAAGTTACCATCTTATGGAATCCCTGAGGGACTCTGCAAATGGATTGCCAGCTCTCTGGCTGATCGCAAAATTAAAGTCGTCGCAGACGGCAGCTACTCCAAAATGAAGGCCATCAACGCTGGCGTCCCACAAGGCTCGGTGCTCTCTTCAACGCCCCTCATCTTGCATATCAATGACTTGTTGTCAATTGAGAACATGCATTGCTATGCAGATGACAGTACGGGTGATTAACGGTACACCAGCCTCTCAGAGCCAGGTACAGGAAAGACGATTGCAACTTGTGTCTGAAGTCAAGGACTCTCTAGGGCGCTCCTCCAAATGGGGTGAAAAGAATCTTGTTCAATTTAACCCCACTAAGACAGAAGTATGCGCATTCACTGCGAAGAAGGACCCTTTCATTATAACGCCTCGGTTTCAAGAAGTACCCCTGCATATTGCCGAGAATATTGGGATCCTCGGTGTCGAAATATCGAACAAAGTCCTATTTGGGAGTCATTTGGAGGATAAAGCCAAATTGGCAAGCAAGAAGCTGGCAGTGCTGAACCGGGCTAAGCGATATTTCACACCAAGCCAACGACTTGTGCTTTATAAAGCGCAAGTCCGGCCACATGTGGAGTACTGGTCACATCTCTGGGCCGGAGCGGCAAAATGTCAGCTTGATTCACTTGACTCCCTACAGAGACGAGCTGTTTGAATCGTCGATGATCCCGATACCTCACGGCTAGACTAGAGTCGCTGGAGCAGCGGAGAAACTTTGGTTCTCTCTGCGTATTTTACCAACTCTTTCACGGGGAGTGCTCCGAAGAATTGTTTAATTTGGTACCAGGGTCACCCTTCTACCAACGTATCTGGAAGCGTTCTCATCTAGTACGGTGCGCTTCCAGCGATCTTTTCTACCACGTACGTGTAGGCTCTGGAATGAACTATCTGCTGCGGTGTTTCCCGAGCGGTATGACTTGTCCTTCTTCAAACGAGGTTTAAAGAGAACATTACTTTCACGGTAGGCAGAGGCTTTGCTGTGTATACCCTTGACATTAGCGAAGTCCATGAGCAGCGGTTACCGTTTACCATCAGATGGGCCATTCGTTCGTCTGCCACTAGAAGCAATAAAAAAAAACTTTCAACTCACACATGGTCAACTCACCCCAAACCAGGCAAAGCCTGCACTATATTAACAAAGCAGAACTTCAACTATTTTAATCAGGGAACCTTTAAATATCCTCATATAATTATTTTTTAATATTTACATAATAATATTACCTACAGACTAATTAGTAAACACAACCAGAACAAATTCTCGCCCAGCCCACAATGGCCCATGCTGTGTTAGGTATATACATTTTTTTATACCTTTTAAACTGCTCGTACTATTATTATTATTCATTATTAGAAGCCTAATGCATGTCCCACTGCTGGGTTAACACCTACCCTTCCATCTTCTACTTGTCTCGATCAGACCTTCCTTCCACAAAACAAGAACCATATCATAGCCAATGTTCGTACTAAATCAACTGAAATCTTTTCATAACTGCATAAAACAAATCAAAGGTCAACTATAACAGTCGCTTATCCGATGTTAGATTATATCTGAAAAGTCCGCCACGTCTAAATTCAGATGAACTCCAGAATAAGTTCTCACTCCCATCCAATTTTTTGGCTTTGAAGTCTCGTTCTAAAACATAATGTTCTGGATCTTACTAATGGATCTTACTGTAGAATTTAAAAGGGTGCTTTTTAATAAAACCGCCTAAATTTAAACGTTGATGCGTGCACAGCGTATAAGCTAGACGTTTAATTTACATTTCTTCTGTATTTTCTGCATAAATATATTTTCTGAACATAAAGCTAAATTAATTTACATACATTGCTACTTTAAACCTTACAATTCATAGATTTTTAACTACCCTTTATTACAATCCAACCTTATATTCACTAGGTTAAATAGAATTCGGGAAATCAAGCATAAGACGGACATACATTCTCCTTAAAATGCCCATTCAAGTGAAAATATAGCATAGTACACAGGGTGAACAAATGGTCTTGCGAGAGATCAAGCAATTTAAGTTTGTATAATGATGCGAGTTGTGAGGTTACTAGAGCGCACTTTCGGTAGGTACTTTAATGTTTTGATATTTGACTTCAAAGACGAAGGTTGTTCGAAGTTATTGTGTGCTTTAACAGGCGGGTGGCACATTGTAAAGAATACGGAAAAGAGAGTTTGAGAACTTTAATCTAAACTACAATATAATAAAGTTGAAGAGTTTGTATGTTTGCTTAAACGTGCTAATCTCAGGTACGACTGGATCAATTTGAATAATGATTTTTGTGATGGATAGGCCATTTATCAAGGAAAATATAACGATATAAGCCACGAGCCCATGACTGCGTTGCAGTAGCCCTAAATATTGCAGGTGTAACCGCGGGGTCAACTAGTAATATATAAAATAATTTAGTTTTCACCCCTGTGGAGAAAATAGTGACCCTCAATGACCTACGTGTTATCTTTCGATCCTGGCTTACTTTATGTATAATCTTAGCCAAATCGGTTCGGTGCTTTAACTGTCAAATCACTAGAGACAGCACGGGACTGTCTCTACGATCACATATAAATGTAAATATAGGCAGATACTCATGCATTTATGATACTAATATGGATAACAAATATAAAATAACAATTATTCTTTAAATTAATTCAGCTTTCAATTTCACCAGTGGATCTTTTTAGCATTTCCTACCACATAACTATTTCATACGTGTATCATCCACTTTATAGTTAAAGCGGAAATATGTATGGAGAAACTTTTAGAAGTCTTGTATATTGTATAAAAGTACTTGCAAAGAAAATCATTAATGTACTTAAATCTTAATTTTACTAACTCCCATTTTTCGCAAGTTGCTAACTTTTGACAGGTTTATACTTAGATCGTTACATCTATTGTTGGAAAGATTCACAAAAAAATTAAGTTTATTCCTAACTTGTTTAATTTATTGTATTAATACAAAGTTATATGGACGCAATTGAGAAATGAAACATGCGTAGATTTTAATGGCACTCGTAGACTCTGCTACGCCATGTCGTCAAACATAAACTTTGAATAGCGTGGAAAACAAATTGCACTTCTTTAATTAAAGTTTATGAGTAAAACCAAGCGATTTCCAAGTATCCTTGTTAAGTAGAAATAATTAAGTGGTAGATTCCCTAGCGAGTATGAGAAAGGGTAGACGAACACTGCTGATTAAGACTCACCCTTTCGGTCGTCATTCAGCGATACAGTCTCGAAACTAAGATCGAGTGTAAAGAACTATATACTAGTATGGATGAGTTAGATTGACTTATTAATGTAAAAGAACTATAAGAAAGTTAGCTTGTCTATTCACTCGAAATTATACATCATATTGATTTAAAACGCACCTGATATACCTGATTGCTTTTAATATTCGAAATTATTCCTAAAATAATACTGAGAGCAAAATTAAAATACACATTTTCACAACAGTATAAATATATATAGTTCTCTATTATGACATTGTTTTATTCGGACTATAGGCAAGCGTCTATGAACCTTTTTTTTTGGTTTTAAGAGGTGTAAAATCCTTTCGGATCTCCGACTCTTGGGAAATGAGAGCCGGAGTATGTGGTGTTACCACTAAAAACCACCTCAACTTTCTCATGTACCCGTGTGAGAGGGTCGTGTAGCGCCGAAGCATTCGTCACAACCCCCCGACGGGTATTGGCCCGCCAGATGTTCAGGCGGGCCCCGAACAAAACCTCCTTAGCAGCGGATGAAGGTGTTGGGCTCCGCCGCCAAAACAAGCCAAAACCTAGCGGCCGCAGAGTATAGGGAGGACGGCAACGCAACACCGCATCTCCTCTTCCTCTGCGGCCCCACCACGACGCAAAAATGGTGCGCCCCCATTTGGTCGCGGGAGATAGGGCACGCCGCAACGCAACACCGTCACGCCTCTCCTCCCGCGACCGCACCCAATTGCGAGGGACAGACAGAGCTGTTCCCCGCACCCGCACCTTGGGACGCATCCTACGCAGGCCTCACCCAAGCCCACTTGGAGCGTCCCCTCCCGGGATCCCGCTTAGCTTCACCGTGGGTGTACCTCAAACCGACTGTTACTGAACCTCCCCACGATAAGGTGGAGATCCCACGGGGGGGAAGTGTCTATGACCTGAATAAAAGCCCATACCCCAGAAGACTGTAACCAAACCAATCTAACATTAATTTCTCTCTCTCAAATGGTTTTATTTTATTTTAAATAATTATGTTACTTCAAAGTGTAAATTTAAATTGATAACTAAATAAACAGAACTGTAATAAATAAACTGGCTCTGAGATACAGGCTTGTGGACGTCGAGTTGCCATATTACAAGTACATCCCTGAACCAGTTATCGAGAATGGTCATGCAACACTGTACTGAGATCGATCTATTGTCACAGATAGGACTATTGTTTGCAACTGGCCTGATTTTGTGACAATAGATTGATCAGAGCGCCGCGCAATGATTGTCGACATCACTATTCCACATAACGGGAATCTCGTGAAAGCAGAAAAAGACAAACAGGAAAAATATTTGGACTTGGCTCACGAGATTGTCGATATGTGGGATATTGATTCGGCAATCATTGTTCCAATAGTTGTGTCCGTTAATGGACTTATAGCGAAAACCCTCAAACGCCATCAAAAAAAAGTTTGATGTAAAAGGCAGTAATTCTGCAAACGGCTCGCATTGTGAGGAAATTACTATCTCTGGAGCCCTAACCGCCGGTGACTTGGATCTTATTCCCGTCGTCAGTGGGAATCTATTTTTATATTTTTAAATATACATTTTTTTTTAGAGTGTTATATTTAAAAATGTAAAAATTAGGAGAATTATGAAAATAAAAAGAATAATAAATTGAATTGTAACAAAAATTGTTTTTATGACGTCCAAAAGATATATATTTTCGATAAAATAGTTGAGACAACATGTGTATGTAATTTATTACACAGTAACATAATATTTGTTTATTTCCATACAATACAACAAACAGTAATTTTATTGAATACCGTAACTCGCCTTATCTTCATTTCTGATAAATCATATTTGAATATAAAGTAGCTTAAATTAAATGGCGAAAATTTTGGTTATATTTTGTGAGAATTGAAAATTATTTAATAACGCGTCGTATTTCTTTTCCAAGTTAATTTATTATGGTAACCAAATACCTTTTCCTTACATTCTGCCTGAGGCTGGCTAATCAGATTAAGTGTGTAAACAGAAAAGTTTTGTTTTTAGATCAGAATTATATAAACTCTGTGAGGAAGCACCTACCAAAAAAAACTTGCTTTCTATGGAAATCTGACGATTACCTTAATGCTCTGATGATATTTTATCTACCTACATAGGTTAAAAATATTCCTTGAATTATTTCACAGGAAACAAAAACAATGATAGGGTAAACGATCTTAAAAGTACTTTAGTAAATAAATCAAATATGAGAATACTACATTTAAGAGTATGGACAAAAAAATTGCTAGATTATTTGATACACTATCTGATAATAGGAAACTAAATTGAAAATTATTATAACTTAAGATTTGAAGGTTACTGATGACCCAAAGTGCCCCACAATGCAAAACTTTGTCAACATATCAATAACATCACATCTTTCAATATTAAAGTCATATTAGGCATACCATGGTATGAATTAACGTACCATAAACACCCGGCAGTTACGGATGGACCTCTATTACCACGTTTACTTGTTTCGTAAAAATATTCATACTTTACATATAAATATTTACATAACATAACATAACATATCTTCACGCCTTTTATCCCCGAAGGGGTAGGCAGAGGTGCATTACACACCCACACTTCGCCAGATATGTTTCGGTCCCAATGTAATAGGGGGCGAGCCTATTGCCATCTACCGGGCACATTTTTAAGCGAGCGATAATTAATATTTTTATTTTAATACACATATAACTTCGAAAAGTCATAGGTGTGTGCCCGGGGTAACTGGGGATCGAACCCGAGACCATCGTCTCGGCAGTCCGTTACGTACACCACTGGGCTATCGCCGCCTTATATATTTACAGTTTAGAGATAATAAAGTTTTAGAGAGTATTCCTTACATGACAACGATTTGACTTGTCTAATTGTTTATTCATGTCGCCAGTGTAGCTGTGCCAAATCTTCTCGAGTATTTACTTCACACCTACGAGTATATGTATTTACTTTAAAATTACAATTTTCATCATATTTATCTTTTATTTGGCACATTTCAACCAGTGCGGATATAAATTTAAGATTCAACTCTATCTGAAAACTTCGACATTGTGTAAAGCATAAAAGTATTGACTCTCTTTTAGCATTCGTGTTGTTACACATATCGTGAAGTACATTCGATGTCAACAGTTCTATTTAAGATAAGAGAGCGCGCATAACTCAGTAAATACTATTTTGAGACTTTTCGATGCGTAGTTGTTTTTCCAGACGCTCATTTGCACAATATTAGTCAACAGTGTACATACATTATCTCCCAGGGTCTTATGCTAAGAACAGGATAAAATAACTTCAAATATAACCTAAAAGTAAACTTTCAGGCATGCATGCTTTTCAAAGATTTTCTTTCGCATTCTCAACATTTGGTACTTACTATAAACAAAAATAGTACATATGTACATTTACAACATAACTTTCAAGGTAACACTGACAAAATAACGGTATAGTACAGTACTCGATACATTAGCAACAATACCCAATTGTACCGTCTTGTTCGCTGCTCACATTAAAGTGGCTTTAGAGTTTCGCTATAATAACATATTGCCCACTTTGAGGTATTTTGTTTCGTATAAATTGTATATGTAACTTTTCAGAACAGAACGCACCTGTGTATTGTTAGTAGGCCTATGCGGTTATCGGAGTGATAAATGTTCGAGTCGTGTAATCAACTTTGTATTTATAAGTATCGCGGTTGTGTTACGCTTGGGTATTAGTAAAATTTCTATAACAGAAAGGTTATAAGTCGTTTTTTAGATATAATTGGTTTGATTATGAATATGTTTTTATTTTTTGAATATGAAGATGCTCTGTGTTTTATTTTTGCTATTGTTGTAGTTGAGTATCTTCTGTTAAATATTTAAAGCCTTTTAATGAAATTGAGTATTTTTTCTAATTTCATTTATTTCTGCCGTTTAAACGTATTGGTTTAATTTTTTTCCTTTCAAATGTTGTCCATGCCGATAAAATTCTAATATCACAATTTTTCTATTAATAAACTTATTTCGTACTTTCGCAGGTGTTCATTCGTGAATACGTGCGTCTATTGCAAATGCAGAAACCCTTTTCAAGGCGTACTCACTCCACTTTCAGTCCATAAATCCTTTGCGTCAATAACGGAGCCCTTCACACGTGACTGAGTCACCAAAGTATACCTTTACGCAATGGTGCTACGTCGCACAACGTCCAACTATTTCCTACGAAACTATTTTCCGATCTGTCACTCAAAGGTAGCATAGAAGAATCTAACACACTGGTAATAGTTCGTATTGTCAATGTCATTTAACATCTTAATATATAAAATCCTTGCGTTACTGACTGACTGACAGACACGCTACAGCCGAAACTATTGGGCACAGGAAGCTGAAATTTGGCATGTATGTTCCTTGGTGACCGTAGGGGTGCACAAAGAAGGGATTTCCCGAAATTCCCACGAGATCGGCCAAAACGGGTAAATAAAAAAGAAATGCAGGCGTAGCTGCTGGCGTCCTCTAGTCTTATATAAAACTTAGAAGAAGTTTTTATGAACAGATGATTGGAGCTGAAACTGTGTTTTTATATCTAGCCTAACTTTTTGACTAATGACTAGTAAACCTACAGTGCAAAGCAGCAAAACTTATTATATTTCCATTTTAAATAACGGAACGGATTGTGGTGAAATTCTACATAGAATGTTTAATCTTAAGGCGGCCACATAAGATAATTTTAACCCGAGCATAAAAGGGTTGCTGTCTGACACAAAAGACTGATATTTATCGACGACTGAATAAATTGCGCGCTCAAACGATCTAAAACCTATGATTATTGACTTTTAGTTTGGGGTAAGGTCAAAAGTCAAATATCATTTCTTTTTCAGAATTAGTAAATGTATGGACGCTTAACGTGTTACCTTGTTTACGTTCAAATCAGTCAAATCAGAATATTGTACCATTTATTGCTCAAACTAGCAGTGGTTATCAGCTATCTAATAGCAGTCTTATTTTAACTGCACAGATGAAATCTATGTACGAGTACGTTCAGCACCGCTTAATGCTACTGCTGCTGCCGAGTGCTGTAGCTTCGAACCATCTCTCTTTACAATAAAAAGTTTAACCGAGTCTAGCTGTTTTAAGTTCGTAAAGTCCATCGCGATACCTGAGCGTTTTCTAGTGAGTGAGTTGACTTTTTACTAATATAGTCAAAGTCTGCTCAACAATGCTCTCAACGTTACCAGTGCTAAGGTAAGTAGCTCCATGGATCTTTATATAAAAAGACAGCTTAAAATCTATACTTATTTCTGCAGAAATACACAGTATTTATTAAAGTTTCCTAGTCACTCGTTTTCTAGTCTACCTCACATAGATATGCTATTTACCGATCCAATACAATATTTAACACGAAGCACCGCAAGACACTATTTTCAAAAAGTGCTCGTTATTTTATGTATGCAGTGCCACAAATACGGTAGAAAGCTTTGTCCAGTACATAAACCTACGAGCTAAAGTCATAATACTAAAAACAACACATCATCTACGAAATTAAATTAAGTGAAATGTTATGTATGGCTGTATACGTAACTGCTACCATTATAAAATTTAGTATTTTATCATATAATTACTGTTATCAGTCATAATAACGATGGTGCGAGTAAGTTCGACAGAGCAACTACCTTCGCATGACAATAACAGCGTATTTTGCTCTGTGTGAGGAAGTATGTAAAAATTTACAATATAGGTAATAAACAATCAAATATTAAAAATAGTAGTTAAATTGCATAATATCAAAAGTTTTCCAATTTTGCATTTATATTTTGAAATAAGTGAAACAGTAGGTGCAATGACGTTAGATAATTTATTTTACTACAATAATTCATATCCCTACTGTGGCTCTCCACATATACCGGTCTTACGCCAACTATAATTACTACAATTTAAATATTAACGTAGGTCAATGGTATTTGCCTATTATTTATTTATCATCATAGACATGCATTTTTTTAAAGTACATATTTACACACAACGATGTTTGTAACATCGTTGTGTGTAAAAATAAGTAGATACGTTATAGGCGTCCCAAAGCAGGACGCTAAACATAAGGCAGTTGTCAAGTCGGACATACTGGACATATATATCGTGTGTGTGACGTCGTGAGCCGGCGTCATAGTGAAACTGACACATCTTGTCAACCGAAATTAAAATAAAATATGGAGTTATCGATGTGTGCGTTAGTGTACCGTTTCTACGGATTGATTACTACGTAGGTAACGTATCTACGACTTATCTAATATCATTGATTACACAGCATTAGCAAATCTTTAAGATATGTAATACAATCCTGTTCAGTCAATAATGTTTTAAAATAAACACACAAAAATAAAATACAGAAACATTGCAACGGGTAATAGAAAATTATACAACAAAATTCAATCCAATTTAAAAATTGCGCATAGTAACATCCGGAAACGAAATTCACTTTTTCACCTTCGACAAAAAACAGCAATTAGGCTGTGCTATTAATTTCACCGTTTCCCCGTCCCCGTTATCTATTGAGTTACGACCAATTTCGATATCAATTTATCACACCAGTAAATTCAAACTGATATTGCTCTGCAGATTTATTATGTGCTTAGCGTGGGAAGACTCCCATGGAATACTGAATTGATAAGCATTCGTAGTGAAGAAATTTTTGCTACTTTAATGAGCAATATTCGCAGGGTTTTTTAATGGGTTGGGTAAAGTTGAAGTTCGTTTAATTTGACACTTTTAGTGGGTGTTGCAGTAAAGAAAGTACTAAAAGTGGTATTCTGATGTGCGAGCTTTACTTATTGTTACGTTTCGCCAAGATTCGTTTAGCAGTTTTAGCAGGAAAGTGCTGCACCAACACACACAAACTGCCGCTTTGATGATAATTGTAAGAATGACCCGTATATGTAATTAAAACAGAACTATAGTATATATACGTGGACATATACGTTAATCTTCTTTATATATTTTTTGTTATACTTAGTGGTACTTTAAATTATAAGAGGACCCATCAATCCCACAATCCGTCATTTGATTTGAACAGACAATGCTCAGTAAATATCGCCTTATATCTTCAATATACCCAATAAGCCCTAAGCCGTAGAGCATTCTTATATTCGAATTTTAATATTTTCTTACTTTGCGACACTTAAATTTAATGCAGCTGCGATACGGTTACACACGCTTAGATGACTTTATGATGCAAAGTAGATATGCATCTACTTTGCAGAGAAGCTCGTTGCAAAAGTATGCACTTCTGCAACGAGCTTCTCTTGCCTTGCTAAATGTCGTTTCTAAAAGTCATTACCTAAAATGCTTCGGCTTCGCATGTCCTTCGCCAGCATTACTTTCTCAATCTTTTAACTAGCGATAATTAACCATTTCCTCTAAATGTCTAAAGTTTGAATAATCAGTTGTATTTATTAATTGTAAGCGTTCACTGTAATACTAAGATTATATTTTATGAACTAGTATCAGCGAGATATAAATATTTAGAACAGGATACATTATTTAGACTTTACGCTCCGTAGCTTCTCCCAGACGAAAATAACGTGAGTATACAGAAAAGGTAAGGTTGCGAATAATATTTCCTACAGTAAATACCTAGAAGGGATCAAACAAAGCTCTACAAGGTTCTCTCTAAATGGTTTTATGTCCACTACTGCGTGAACTGAGAGTAATTTGTTCAATGTAAAGATATTTGCGACATCTGAGGTAGCTTATTGATTGTTGTTCTTTAGACAAGTATTGAATACATGTCTAGACAAAGTCTTGTTTATTCAACTGTTCGACTACAAGAAACACGCAAAGATATAAGTTTAAATAGGGCGAGGTTTAAACCAATATCAGATTTTGACGATACTTACACCCCATAACCACTATCAAAAATCTCCATAGGACAGACTGCTTAACGTGCTCGCGGTGGTATGGGGCAAGAAGCGATAATTAACAATTCAACATACACATAAGTCCGAAAAGTCAGTGGTGCACGCTGTGGATTCGAACTCTAAACGAGCATGTCTGTTGGTATTTCTACTAGGCTATCGCTGTCAATTTTATATCCGGCATTATTGCGGAAGAAATAATTTTAAAGCTAACTGTATCTATGTCCTACATAAGCTGTTTGTCAAAAATATTTCATTTTACTTTATCTGTAATCATAAATATCAACAGTCAAAGTAATAATTTACTTATCAAACGAGCCGAGTTGAAATCCAACAAAAGTTGCGCAAGTCAAGATTTTGTAACTTAGCACGTGAGCTATGTGGATTACTCGTCTTCAGAAAGTCTCAATTCTGTTCTGTTAAGTTCTGAAACTGCAATAATTACTGCATTGTTGTTATATTCTCACGAACTAAAGGATTTATTGCTTGTTTGTTTAATTTCAGTTTCGCAACTTTGTTCTTGCTATGAAAATATTTAACGAAAATGTCATAGAGATTGGATGTTTCTTTACCAGCCGTTGAACCTTCTGATAGCTTATTCGTGTGAAGTTTAAGCTGTTTGACGTAAATTAAACGCTTCTGTATGTAAGGTTTTATAATTTAAAGTTTGGTAACTAAAATAAGGTCGCGTCAAACTTTATACTTGATCGGCAGATGGTGAGCTGGTAACAGTTTGTTAACAAGGCAGAATCTAGAAATGTACTTGGCGTAGTAGGCAATACTTTTCTTCCTTGTAAAGAAACAAATGCCTTTGTTTCTTGTATGTCAAAATGATTTAAACGAGAATCGTTTTCAGAACAATAAAATCCAAAGAAATATAACCCCTAGTCCAACCTCTCTGATAAAACCACTGTGACAATTCGATACGTTGAACGACGCTTTGGCTTCAATATGTCTGACCATAAAATTCACAGTAGCAATTCAGTATTCCCTAGAACTAAAATGTGGTTGCGAGTTTATTTTATTACTCTGTGTAATGGAAGTCTATGTTCTCATTACACGTTATATATTGTTTCAATGCCTGAATGTATTTACTAGAGAACAGTTAGTAATGACTTGCTAACACGAGTAAAAATACTATGGCATTGTAAATTTGTTTTTATTTTATTGTTCACTAAACTTCACCTTCTGCTCCGTCCACCGGAATTATACACCTAACCCTTCTCATAGACCACACTATCTAAAAAAACGAACAAAGATACGTTCCGTAGGTTTTGAGTTTATCACGTTCATACAGACAAACAGGACGTGGCGGGGGCTTGATTTTGTATAATAATATATATAGTGTCGGACTGGGTAGTAATACTCCCCATGATATAAAGCACAAGCCGATCTCAGTTGTGTCGCGGGTAAGTCAGCAAGATAAGTAGAAAGCATCACGTGATTCAAAAACCTTAAAACTATTTAGTGACCCAATAGTTAAGTACAGGTAAAACTTCTTCGAGATGTTCGTCAACACAACATTCATGGTTTCTGTATTGTAGTATGATCGAAGAAAATTTTAACAGATGCAAGCTCAAAATAGACGCAGCTAGTAGCCTAGGCGGGCAAATCCAGGCGGGAGTGATCCCCATGATATTGCCGTGAGGAAATGTCATTATAACATCATCATATTGTGAACCTGCCTTTCGCAATGAATCTTGAAAGGAATAAAGCAGTAGTTTGAATGAGTAGGCCTTAACGCCTCCCCGAGAGTTTTACAAGCTTTCTTCACCAGCCCACCAGAACCGCCACACAAAACAACGCAACAATCGGTACGGTTTAGAAATATTAAACTTAAACACCATACAAAGTTAAAATCGGCCAAAAGTTTGCAAATGTCTTACAAACAATCCAAATGAACTTAGAACACATGTGAACGTTTACGAGTTATAATTTGTTCAGAACTGATAAATGGTGCCTTTAAGTTCGTTTCATATTTTATTGATATTTAAACAAGCAAGTGCAGAAGGTACTAGGAATAAAGCCTGTATCAAAGAACTGCACAAAAATTCAAAAAGAGTACCCGAAGAATACCAAACTCCTCGAAACAAACATTAATGTATTACAAAAGACGGGGTCCGCACAACATGTGAATCGGACTCACGGCGCTTGCAAAATTCGGTCTGTTTAAGCACTGAGCCATCAGTAGTTACCGCAAATATTTTCCAATACTTAGTAGTGTCCGCTGAGAAACCATCAGTATCAACTCTGAATGGAAATATACGTATTTCGACGACAGCACCAACTATATTTATGCGGTGGCAAATTTGAACCGCTGTGAAACCACCGTATCGAAATATATTCGGATTTGAAGTGTACATTTTCCTTTACTAGGCGCCGCTGAGTGCAGTTGCAGTTTGATAAATTAAAGCCATTTATAACTGACATCATGGGGTAGGTAGCAGTGAGAGCCAGAGGTGAGAAACTTCTGCTTGATCACATTGCAGAATTAATTAATTGGAAAATGTGATTTGTAATGTCCTGTTTAATTAATTATTGTGCAAGATTTATATAGTTTTAAAAATTATATATATTAAGAGTCTAGTGAGTTGGTGAGGCATCGTCTGCCTCTTTCGCTGTACTAATGAAGTGCGTACGCCTATTTGCAATCATAGTGTTCACATTTATTAATGCATATAAAACCTATCCCAATTGCTTGGGGTTATTAGTAACTTCACAAACAGCAATAGACCTACACCTCCTGCGGTTAATCCGTGATTGTACTAGTGCAGTAATGGAGGCTTGTCAGTAGGTGTCCCATCACATCTAAGATTAAAACTCTCAAAGGACCACAGCGCGTTGGACCTACATATTATGTCTAAGAGTACTGTGTATGCCTACCAAAGGGCCGTGTATTTTCATCATACGTTTAGGACAATGCACGGAATAGAGAAACAATGAATAAAAGTGGTAGATTCATCTCCAGAAATTGCATACATACACAGTAAAAAGTTCACTGCGGTATTGTACCGTAGCCTAATTTATGCCTAGGCGCCTCTCTAAGAATATTTATAACCAGCATACGGAAAATAACAATTATGGCAATTCAAATTAAATTGAAAATCAATAATAATATGCTTCTATTCATACTCACTTGATGTAGATCGATGTCTGCATGGCAATTATAGGCGCGGCTAAAGTTACCTCAATGAAGCGACTGGAACTGAAACACTAGAATGTTAATTACTAGCTCACTGCACCAACTGGTATCGAAATACTAGAATATCATAGCTGCCGCTGCATATCAGTAACAGTTTGCACGTATTAGAGCCGAAGGTAGGTATTTAGGTGATATGGTGAAGCAGTGCCTGCTTTTAATGACACATTCACGTCATAAACTATCAGGTTTTGGCAGCTATGTTTTAGAGCTTACGCAATGAAAAGCGCTTTTATTTCATTAGAAGTGAATACAGTTTTATGACTGAATTGTGGTGTGATTTGTGATACTTGTAGGCTACTTCGATGCATGTCACCATGTAATGTTCAATAACAGTATCTATGTGCTAATTTTACCCACTTAGCTTGATACCAAATAGCCCAAAAACTTAATATACGATCTATTTTACGTAGAACAAATAATTTTATTTCAATTTTATTGCCTGACATTGGTGCGCACCAACACACCCACACACAATCTTGTCAAGTTTATAAGTGGAGTCGAAAATACTTTTTTTGTTACAAAAGAAACACTTTTATGGTATTGCTGTTAATAAATTATATTTAGCGACTTGTATACATATATAAGCTCCAAGTCACAGTTTCCAACGCCTCTTACGTTAATACTATCTGAGAAACATCCTTTCCAAGTTAAACAAATATATATGAATAGCTTTAGAAAATATCAAGTAAAACATGTAAAGTCAAATAAAGATATTCATGGTATGAGACTTGAATAAAATCTGAAAATCGGACGAGAACATTTCTACTTTCTTGATGTCAGGCCAAGTTGCTGAGCAAGCCGTAATTGCATTAATTAACTGGGACGCACGATCAAAGGCAGCTAAATAGATACTGAATGCTTACACGCTATAGAGCCTTCTCTTTACGATAGCTCTATAGGATTCGTATAAAATAGTGAATGCTCAATTGCTATGCTACATTAAAGTCGTAGATTTGTGCTTTGTCGTAACTTTGCCGTCAATTAGCTTTTTGTCACTGTACCAAGTGTTATGGGTTCGATAGCTTCAATGATTATGGTGAACTACAAAGGTTTACTCCGAGTTTAACTGGTCTTCGTGTTTGAAGTGTGTGTTTGTAAAGTTTCCGCAGTATAAGATTTATCCTAATTTAGGATAAATATATGCTACGAAATAAATAAAAAAAATGCCGTGATCTTGTGAAGATCAAGGCATTTTTTTTTATTTATTTCGTAGCATGATTCCTTTTACGTTGGTTGACACAAACATGACATTTGTTTAAAACCTGCTCTAAAACGTTTACTATAAATCCAACGTTACAAGAGCGAAGATATTGACATGTACAACAAATGTAGGCTTTTCCAACACCTGACAGCGGCTCATTACACGCGGCTCTACGTTTACGTAACATAAACGTTCACGTAAACGTTCGCATCTGTTCTAAGTAAGACATTTGCAAATCTTTGCCTGGCGTTTAAAGTGTGTGTTCCATATTCAAATACGCGTACCAATCGACTAACCACCAGGGATGCTGAAGACATGGCCTAATAATCCTTGTCCTGAGACAGGAACCGAGACCGACAGCTTCACTTGCCCTCCGAAACACCGTAAATGCCACACGTGGTCACCCATCCAAGTGGAGACCTGTGCAAGCGTTGCTTTACTCTGCCGATATACTTCGAACGGCAAGCTATCTTCAAGCTCACTATGAGCGCTACAACTGAAAACATAACGTGGCTTTACCTTAAACGGCGAGGTGAAGTGTCAATGGAATACCTGAACCTACGCCCGAACTGAAATCTCACTTACCCTTTAACCCCAAAAGATGTACATCATTATCCAGCCTTATCCACTGTCTTGTTGGCCGCTGCTGGATTTGTGTGTCCGTTTTATTCAAACTATGATTGCAATTTTAAAGATCAATGTGAAAAAAACATTTTTTTTGCCGTTTGCAAATAAATGTTTTAAACTAAACATGGGCGGATCGTGGATATAAATTTGCTGCTAATTAATATAAATGCAATAAACTGACTTTTAAAATAGCAACTTCGTGCAGCAGTTTTTTCGCGATGCGTGTACATACCGTCAGTTTGCATGTACAAATTATAAGTGTACGAAATATAAACAAAGTATAAAACATATTAAAACTTAATCAAGCACGAAAAAATTAAATCAACTCTTAAAAATAGACGCTACACATATTTGTTTTACTGAAAACCTGAACAAGTATGCGTGTTCGAAAAACAACCATCCGTATATCACCTACAGTACTACTGATGAGGCTCTACTATACGTACCATTTTAGTGCGCCAAAAATTTTTGTGTGTACTAAAACGTGCCGATTATAAGACAAAAGATAAACAATAAATATTACACAATATTAAGGACACTACATAAATCCCTTGGGAAATTTGTCTCATGAACAAAAATGGTTGCTACCCACAAGTTATAAGAGCTTTAGCGACAAGAAAGAAAGGGGAGCTCACAAAAGTATCTAGGCACCTGAAAGGGACTATTATAATTCCGTGAAACTGTTGTCGTGATGTTGACATCGTAAAGATTTTATCCATAAAAGCATCAAGTTTGCTTGATTTGTAATAATTCAATTTGTCTACAAGGTTAACGTACTTACTTCACTCGCACACTGTATGTAGATGGAGTCTCGTGTGATACAAATTTGAGGACGACACGTCGCAACTTTGGATAACAAACTATTCTGTGATGGAATTTATTTGGCAGGCAATACGACACCGACTTTATTTCATGTTAACTCAATTTTTCTCGAGTTTGTTAAACAAGTATTTTATTATCTTTACAATCTTTGGCCAGGAATAATTGTGTACGGATTGTAACATTTTCTTCTATGACTTTTCTTTGGAATAAAACTAACTTGAGGGGATTCGTGAAATATGTCGAATATTTCATGCAAACAAGGTAAATTTATTAAACAATGAATTGAAAATACTTGAATTTTTACCGCAGAATATTATATTTCTTATATTTTTTACAAGAAACTACCCTTATGATGGATCAAATTGGTCTCACAATCTATAATAAAATTGAAATGCTTATAAGCCATTTCTAGATGCTTTATACAATCTCTTCTTGAATCTTATCAATTTCAATTTATTACTCCAACTGCTTAATTAAAAGAAATGAAAACATACACCAATATTTGTTATTAAAATCAATATTTGCTATCAGTAAATATTGCTTTCTTTATTTGACTCTACATTTATTAAACAAATATTCTTCTCACTGTCTGCAAATATTATGTAGTTCATAATATTTTTTAAATATAAACCAGAATTTTTGAGTGAAATCCTTTTCTTATGTGTACACCGTTTTTAAGATAGGTATTGATGTATTTTTGTTTCGGACTGTTATCATCTTAATATATAAAATCCTTGCGTTACTGACTGACTTACAGACACGCTACAGCCGAAACTACTAGCCACAAAAAGATGAAATTTAGCATGTATGTTCCTTGAAGAGTGTAGGGTAGCTCTAACAGAAGATTTTTGGAAATTCCACCCCTAAGGGGGTAAATCTGGGGGTCAAGGTTTCTATGAAACTTTTTATTCCTTCAATGGATTGACTCCAAACTTTGTAAATTAGTTTCTCAAACGACGATAGTGAACGTTAAGATTTATTTTTCTGGAAATTCCGCCCCTAAGGGGGTAAAATAGGGGGTCAAAGTTTGTATGTAACTTTTTGTTTCTCTAATGGATTGACTTCAAACTTTGTATATTAGTTCCTTAAATGACGATTTTTTTTTGGTAATTCCACCCCATAGAGGGTAAGATTGAGGGTCAAAGTTTGTATGTAACATTTTATTCAAAAAGGGGTCCCAGATTGTATGAAACTTTTAATTATTTCACTTGATTTTTTTCATCGTCCCTGATGTGCATTTAAATTAGTTTTAGTTTTAGTTAGTGAGGATGAAGAGCGCTTAGATGAATCTAAGCGCTCTTCATCATCACTAACTAAAATGTGGGATAGTTCTTTATATGACCAATAGAAGCCAAAATACCTACTTAGAACCGTTATTTTGCTATGTTCATTTATTTCTAAGCAGGTAAGCACTTTTTATCAGTTATCTGCTTTGTCCAACTACCGACCAAGGCTTCTCTCATTTCTTTAACCTAAAATACTAAGAAAGGGTTTTTGAACTTGGATAATTTATTTTCATTTTTTTTATAATGTCGCTGAGATATACAAATGTATACTGCGACTGAACCCTTGATTTATTTAATTTAAACTAGCTTTTGCAAGCAGCTACGCCTAAAATAAATTTTCTAAGTTTGTTCGAGTGTTTTCATGAACAATTAGTCACCACACATCTAAATCGATTCAGCCATTTTTAGCATTACCCTGAATAAATAGACAGACAGAATACTATCTAAATAAATCATTGGGGTACTGGAAACGGGCTAGCGGGGAAAAACTCAATAATACTTTTGCCTGACCCGGGAATCAAAATCGAGACCTCCCGTTTAGCAGACGCATACGCTATCCACTGTACCACAGAGGCAGTCAAATATTATTTATTTGTATAATCTGTCTGTATACAAGATCCTTGCATTACTGATTGACTGACAGACATGCTAAAGCCGAAACAACTGAGCGCAAATAGATGAAATTTAGCATGTACATATGTTCCTTGAGGTGTGTAGGGGCACACTAAGAGAGGATTTTTGGAAATTCCACTCCTAAAGGGGTTAAACTTGTTGTCAGAATTTGAATGAAACTTTTTATTCCCTCAATCGATTAACTAAATTATATGTTTGTAACAATTTCAGTCGCATTGGGTGAAACCTATTATGATTGTGTTGTCTTGAATAAATAAATAAACTTCAAACTTTGTATACCTATTGGTTCCTCAAATGAAGTTAGTGAACACTAAGAAAGTCTTTACGGAAATTCTTACCTAAGTATCCACTTTGGTAAGAATTTCCATAAAGACTTTCTTGATCCTTTATATCCATAAAGGACAGTCATAATTTGCATAGAAGCTTTTTTGCCTTCAATGGATTAACTTCATATTTTTTTATAGGATCCGCAAATGACATTAGCGAACACAAAGACATTTATTTTGTGAATTGTCCCCTAAGAGGGTGGAAAAGGGATTCAAAGTTAAAAACTTTTATTTTTCAATGAAATCACTTCAATCTGTGTATATAAAATCTTTTCGTTAGTGACTGACTAACAGACACATTACAGCCGAAATTACTGGGCGCAAGAAGGTTAAATCTAGCATGTTTGTTCCTTGAGGAGGGTGTTTGTACAAAATATTTTATCTAATCGTAATTTACGCGTGCGAAGCAGCGGGCAAAAGCTAGTATTTAATTAAATTGTTTCCAAGTCACCTGTACCTAGGTGATGATCACTGTAGTTTACTAAGTACTCTGCTTAGTTTGGGACTAGATGGTGTTGCGTGTATTCTATGTATTGTGTCTATATGTATACTTATAAATAAATTGAGTTGAATTGAATTGAATAGTGAAGGCCAAGGGAAGTAAATTAATCAGTTATCTCGTTAACTTAATACAGACTGTCAAGTTTAGTATCAGAAAACCACGTGCGATATATAAAGATATTATAGTAGGTTTTATTCATTATCGCTCACTGAATGATGTGCCCTCTATAGGTTCGCCCCCTATTACATTGCGACGGAAACATAACTAGCGAACGAACGAAGGCTCTTGATCTTTTGAAATCGTACTTAAGCGATATAGTTCAGAGAGTAGACGTCAATGGTGAGAGATCCCCCTGGCTCTGCATTAACCATGGGCGTCCCGCAAGGTTCAATTTTGGGTCCTTTTCTATTTCTTATTTACATTAACGACTTACCCTACTTTATAGGCCATAACCATGATGTTGTACTATTTGCTGATGACACGTCTTTAATATTTAAAATTAAAAGGAAATTATTAGATTTTCACGAAGTCAATATTGCACTTGCAAAAATTGTACGCTGGTTCAACGCAAATAATCTTCTCCTTAACGAGAAAAAAATATATGTCTAAAGTTTTCAACACCTAATGTCGGACACGTTAGGACCAACGTCCAACTGAATAACGCAGAATTGGATCTTGTAGATACAACAGTGTCTTAAGGTATTACCTTAGATTCGAAACTTCAATGGAGCCCACAAATTGAAAAGCTATCGGGCAAGCTTAGTTCAGCGGCATATGCAGTTAAAAAAATAAGACATTTTACTGACTTTAGTTACTTCCATATCATTATGTCTTACGGCATTCTTCTATGGGGGACAGCTGCAGCCATCAACACCATATTAATCTTACAGAAAAGAGCCATTCGTGCTATTTACAATCTCGGTCCCAAAGTTCAATGTAGACACTGGACATACTTAATTTATTTATAGATTAATTATTTTGAATCTGGACATTATACATCCAGTACATAATATTATTATATAGTATTTATTGTTTTTATTATTAAAATTGACATTTAATTACGTTTATATGACCGTATGTTAATCTTATTATCATATACATAAATTATTTATATATTGATTATTTTGACTCTGGACATTATACATCCAGTACATATTATTATATAGATGATTTTTTTTTCATGATTAAATTTGACATGTGATTATGTACTTTTATATGACTGTATGTTAATCTTGCTGTCATACTGAATTTGTTTTATACATGACATCCAAATTTAATATTATTTTTACTGATAATTGTATGTAATTCTCTTTTTTACCTTGCTGAATTTATGCTTTAATAATAATATTATTATTAATAATAATATTTTTTTTTTTTTTTTTTTTTTTTTTTTCACTAGCCTGTACTGTCCCACTGCTGGGCAAAGGCCTCCCCCAAATCTTTCCATATCTTCTTGTCACCTGCAGTGTCAAACCAACTCCTGTGGTAGGCGTCCAAGTCATCTCGCCACCTCTTTCGGGGCCGGCCCCGGCGACGCTGTCCATCTTCTGGCACCCATAGTGTCGAGATCTTCGCCCAACGACCCTCGTGCATACGGCTGACGTGGCCCGCCCAGTTCCATTTTAGGCTAGCAGCCGTTTTACCCACATCTTTGACTTTAGTTTTGGAGCGCAGCTCAGTGTTTCTTATCCTATCTTTGAGTGAAATACCAAGGATGCTGCGCTCCATAGCTCTTTGACAGACCGCAAGGCGTGACTTTTGCAACTCGGTAGGCGACCAGGTTTGAGCACCGTAGGTTAGTATGGGCAGGATACACATATCAATGAGTTTTCGCTTCAGGGAAATCGGCAGATCCCCCTTCATTAGCGTCTTCATGGACCAGAAGCTTTTCCAAGCATTTTCGATACGGCGGTCGATTTCTCTTTCTAGCCTGTTTTCGAAAGAAACTAGCTGGCCCAAGTAGATGTACTCATTGACATAGTGTATCTCCTGCCCATCTACTTCGACTCTATATTTGGTGCTGTTAGTCATAACTTTACTTTTCGACCGGTTTATCGCTAATCCCACCCTGCGGCCTGCTGTGCTCAGATCTTGGAGCATTGTCTGAAGTTCCAGTGCGGTGGTAGAAAACAGAACTATATCGTCGGCAAATCGGAGATTTGTAAGTCTCTTGTTGCCGACAAAAATCCCTTTTGTACTCCATAAGGTTGCCAGTGTTTTAAAAACCTCCTCGAGTGTACTTGTGAATAGCTTGGGGGAGAGCGGGTCACCCTGTTTAACACCCTTCTGTATTTTGAATGATGGCCCAATGCTGTCTAGTTTGATATTGGCGGAGCTATTGGTGTATATGGATTTAATAATTTGAATGTACTGTTTCTCAATATCTTGGTTTTCTAAAGCAATAAATATTTCGGAATGTTTGATACTGTCAAAAGCTTTATTGTAGTCAACGAAGGCCAAATACAATGGTTTATTATGCTCTCTGTGTTTTTCCAGTAATTGGTTCAAAGTGTGAAGATGGTCAGTTGTAGAGAAACTAGGGCGGAATCCAGCTTGTTCTGGTGGTTGATGAATGTCCAACTTTGCGTCTATACGATTATGCAGTACTTTGATGAATGTTTTATAAATATGTGATGTTAAACTAATGGGACGGTAGTTACTGATATCGTTTTTGTTGCCTTTCTTATGCAAAAGGATTATGTTTGAATGACACATTACCTGTGGAACTTGACCTGAGTTTAGAATGGTATTAAATAATTTTGTGAGGGGCAATATTAGTGATGGAGACCCAATCCTCAGAGCTTCAGTAGTAATACCATCTTCGCCTGGACTTTTGTCATATGGCATTGTATTAAGTGCTTTTTGCACTTCAGAAGTGTCTATAGGAGGAATGGAATCTGGAAGATGGTATTCTGTGCATGTATCATCTAGGACATTGTCGGAATATAATGTTTCATAGAACTTTGTTGCTATTTCCATAATTTTTTCTCTATTATTATGTTTTATACCTCGATCATCAACCAAACTATTAATCCAAGATTTGCCCTTTGTAAGTCCTTGCTTTGAAATCCTTAAGGATGTATTCTTTAATTTGTATAATAATATTTATTTCTCAGAAATCACAGATACAATAGTATTCTTATAATATAATATTAAACTTAAGGCTACAGTTTTCAAAGAATAGGAAAGAACACCAGACTCCTGTAATAGTTAAAAACTGTATCACAGACAGTTGGGTCGCTCATAACAAATTTTGTAAATAGGTACAGCAATATTATTTGCAATATTTGACAGTATACAACATAATCAAGGTAATAAATAAAACTTAGTTATTAATTATTAGGTACGTATTATTAATATAATCATTGATCGTATATTAGAATCAATATATTAGAGTGTTAAGCATATTATACAAACTGTAAGTGACTTGTAAAACCGCGGGTCAGCAGAATCGCGAATAAAGACGATAATGATGATTAGTGTTAGTCAATTTAGCATTTATTTATAACGTTATATAATAGTTATGTGCACTTATAAACTAGATGAATTTACAATATCATGTTAGTAGGTCAATATTCAAATGAGGTGTTAAGTTTATAAAAAATGGTAAATGAAATAATATAGATATTGTCTTATTAAAATCAGTTTGGTGTGTTCTATGTAAACACAGAACTTACGTATCTCCATAATCAATGGTATTGATGTATCTCCTCCCAGCCATGATTTTTGCTGGCCAGTCAATGCATCCAGTAATATGGTTGCTCGGCTTTTTGTAGTGCAGGCATGTAGCAAACTGTGGTTCGTCTGCCTTTTTTGTGCAATCCTTTACAGAGTGGCTTCGATCACCGCAATGTCCACAGATGTATGTAGCCTCCCAACAAGTCTCTTAGCGGCATGACCATATTGCTGGCACTTAAAACAACGAGTAACCAATGTAAAGTCTTTTACAGGGCATGAAGACCAGTTTACGAACACTCCATCTTTACTTATGAGAGCTTTCCTGATTTCTGCAGAGACTTCTATAATGAAGTTGCAGGTCTCACCGTCCTTCTAGCCTGACTTGTGGCTTAATCTTACCGAATTTAAAAAGGTCTCGAGATTGCAATTCGGCAACACATCGGCTAGATTTTGGTGGTACAAGCAAGTAAATACTTCCTTTTCTTGCATTGATGTGGGCACTCCTATAACTACCACCCTTGGTTTCCGCTTATGAGGCTCGTCGATCTTAAGGCCTGAGTTCGTGTGCTGCACTGACTGTTTGAGCTTTTGTATGTTGTCTTTTGTGTCCGTGCTAATAAATTATAACGCCGCCGTTTTTAATCTTATGTAGGCCGCGTACGTGAAGCTTCATCTGCTCAGGACTGATAATTTTTTGAACGAAAGATTTTGCTTCCTCACTTGACTTCAATTTATCGTCAGGATAAATGGCTATAGTATTCAATTTACTCGGCTGAATATAATTGTTAAGACCTTTTTTTACTATATCAGCAAAAGACGTGGTAACGGGAAGTTTCGACGATTCTTCAACGGTCCGTTTAACTTCCTGCAGCTGATGTGAAAGGTCTACTTGTTCTTCAAGGGATTGTTTAGACAAGTAGGCTTGGACTGTTCTATGTTTCATTGACTGGTACCGTACTGCCATATGAGATTTAGCCTTTTCAACTTTACGGCATAAATAATTGATTCGCAGTTTCTGCTCTGTGTTCATCTTACCCTCAGCTACAATAGAACATATCTCATTGAGGCATTGTTCAATGATAGTCATCCACGACTGGATCTCCAGTGGCTGGTCTCCAGTGGCAGACTGGATCTCACTTCGTGAACATCTTCACGATGAGTCGGCGCATTAGGTCTCGTTGCGGGTGCAGGTGCGGGCCCTGCTGGAGGTGTAGGAGGCGGGGAGTGTACAGTCCTGCTACTCCTGGTGAAGAGGCTGCTGTCCATTTTGTGTTTCAGTTTTGTTACTACGCGCGAGACATATTCGTGTTATGCCTATGCACAATACACATGTATAACAGTTTTCGGAACTAATAAGGTCACGATTCAGTAAGTTATTTGTTTATTTTAATACTTATTTTCAACACGTCTGTACTCAACGAAGGTATAAAGTGTTTTTTTTTGTGAAGCGTGTAAAGTGCTTTTGAGTCATAATGCTATTATTATGGATGTTTTATTGTTATTATGATATTATTCATTCATTCGTTAATTTAGATTATGCTATTGACTGTAAAATTATTATTATTGTAATACCATTATAGATCATTGTAGTGTTTGTATCTATGCAATAGATACATTACACTGTCTCATGTACACCAGTAGAGGAAGTAGCGTCACTTGACGCCTGTCACTAGTAGTATATCTGTATAGTCTGTGGCTGTCACTGTCTACGGACAGTCAGTCGGGTGATAGGCGCGGTGCGCGCTAGACGTGCTGTTTCGGCGAACCGAATGTTCCTAGTAGATTTGGGAAAACTACTAATATTGTGGACTGTAGGATGGCGGTTCTTATCGACTAGGAAATGAGGAAGTGAAAAGGTGTTGTGGTTAGGAGCCTCTTACCTTGCTCGGCAGTCCTTTTCCTTGAAAATGGCGGCCGCTTGGTTTTTTCGGGAATTCTGAAGCTGCTTGAATCACTCCACTACACAAATCACTTTCACTCGCGAGCGGGTTTGTTAGGTTTTTTGGTATAAGCGGTAATAATTATATAGCGGTAATAATTGGCGGACATGAGTTTTCGAGCGTCTCGAATCTTCCATTATTTCTTTGTCGCCGTTGAGCAGGGCGGCCAATAGCGAGGCGTTTTGGGAAGGGATTCATAAAACGTACAACAGGGCGCACGTAGCTCCCCTTCGCGGTTTTCACGGTAACAACGCGGGTTGTACCGTCCTTGGAAGTATACAGTTTCTCTACGATGGCTAACGGCCATGAAAGCGGCGGAGCATTATCATGTATTATGACGACCAACGTACCCTCCTGTATAGGGGATGCAGGACTATTCCACTTGGATCTAGCTTGAAGCTGGTGTAGATATTCCGCACGCCAGCGCCGCCAGAATGACTGCACGAGTTTATCCAGCAGAGTATGTCTCTGGAGCAAGCTTGAAGAGTCTGCTTCAGGAGCCGGAAATGACGATAATCCCCGCTTTTTCTCCCCATATAATTATTTAGTATACGCTACTCGTCATGATAATGAGTATCTTCATGATCATAAAGTTCAGTATATTTCTGAACTAGCGAAATTAACAGCTCTTCATTCATTTCGATAATTTTAATGTGGGTATTTACGCCAAGTAGTACCCGTCTACATTCATCCGCCCGCTGACCCGCGTTAAGGCGCGCCAAGTCGAGTCGAAACGTGTCACCGCAGAAATTCGCCTGACGAGCGATGCGCGCGGTAGATTCGATTCGGCGCGCCGCGGCTCGTCGCTAATGAACGCAGGTTCATAGAAACATATAGGAAGCGACTTTCTGCATTTCGATTCGGCTCGGCGCGGCGAACCTAGTGGACGCTAGCCTTGATACTGCAGCGCATGCTGAACGACCTGCCAACGGCAATCCGCTCCTGATAAGGATCCAGCTGAGATGGTGTGGTCATGTGCAGCGCATGGAAGCCCGCAAACTTCCTAAGACCGTCTTCTACTCGGAGCTTGCCTTAGGAAAACGTACACAGGGTGGGCAATACCTGCGCTACAAGGACGTTCTCAAACGTCACCTTACGAGTTGTAGCATACCCGCTGATAGATGTCAGGACCTTGCTTAAAACCGAGAAAGGTGGCGCTCTAAAATCTACAAAGCCAGTGAAAGTTTTGAAACTCTTCGTCTTGAAGAACTAGACAGGAAACGCCAAATAAGAAAAATCGCCCTAAGCCCTCATACAACTATACATATAACCACACTAATCAGCTCTTCTGTGCACGGTGTAAACAGACTTTTAAGACCAAATTTGGCTTTGCCAGCCATCAGAGAGCTCACGGAAGAAATGCAAACTAGTCTGGGTCGCTGTCATCGGATACGGTGGAGAGGACTATATATATATGTTATCGATAGCACTGATGCAAAAATAGTATCTACTTGGCAATGCACCTTTGGTGAACAATTTTTGAATAATTGAGAGAATTCTTTTTCTTTGTTGGAAGGATAAATCCCACTAAAATAATAAATTATGCAAACTCGTAGTACACCAAGACTCGAAACAACACATATTGAATCATACAAAGTGCTGTCTCGTGTAGGCATCGAACTCAAAACACTCCGCGCAACGCTAAACGGAGACGCGACCGTTCAAACCACTACGCCATACGTTAAGTCAAATCTATAACCTGAGACCTACTAATAAGGTAGTAAACAAAAGCCAACTATGATGATAGCAATATGATTATATCACCAAAATTGGTTCAAATAATTATTCTTCGCTTAGAAAGCACTTCAACTATGATATAATAGCAATATTGACTCTACTACGACCGGCCAACTCGGTAACTCGTTCGGCAACTGAATACTAACACCGTTAAGTACCTTTCTAATCACATCTACTACATTACGTCATAGTGAACCCTCCACGGTTAATATTCACCAAAAAAAATCTCTACGGACATTATTTTATATTGAGGGAATATTTCATGAAAATGTTGTTTGTGCTACTATATTAATTTAAATATATTTACCACCGCCTTCGAGTGTCCTTATTTATTTTAATTTGTAACTGATATTTCTATGAACCACTCTTAGCTTTTATCTTGGTCTATACCAGCCACTTCAGCTTAACCTCCTTTACAGAACCTACGCTTCACTAGTATTTATGTAATGGGTTGCTGTCGGGTTAATGTACTAGTCGGCACGTGGAAGAACTTTAGGCCGTTCTTCTGACCTGAGAGTACTGAAATTAATTTTATTTTATTATTATGTTATCGTGATATAGACTTGTCATGTAAATATAGGTAAAAATATACTTTAGTTTTATTATACTTTAGTTTTGACAACCGGTTAGTGCAGCGGGAGTGTAGGCGACTGCTACGCCGATGGTCGCGGGTTCGATTCCCGCTCAAGTCAAACATTTGTGTGCATGAACATGGATGTTTGTCTTGGTTTGGGTGTTTCTATGTATTATATGTATGTATTTACAAAAAGAAGTATATATGTATGTTTATCCATTATCTAGTATCCATAACACAAGCTCTGCTTGGCTTGGGACTAGATAGTGATGTGCGTATGTGGTAGAATATTATATATATTATATCTTACGTGTTTAAAGAAAAGTACAAAGTTTCAGACCCTATCTACAGCATGTTTATTAATATTATCATCTATATTTATTTATTAAGAAAAAACTTACCATTTATTGTATGATGTTTTCTACCACTTCATTTATCGTAACATTTTAGAGGGTAGTGAGACTTGCCTCTTAAGGCGATATGGACTCGGCGATAATGCAGTTTTCACGGACTGAAAGTTGCGCGGCATGCTCGTTCACTAAGCGCAGCGCTAGTGTTCGCCTTCGACTCGCGGCACAGAATGCTCGCGGCTTAGATTTCGGCTGCGCACTATCACAGATTAGGTACCTGCGAAACGCGGCCAGTCGCAGTCATCCGTCGCGATTTTATAAGGAAGCAATGGGATGACGACTCGCTTATGGAATCTATAGATATCGTTATTTTTTTAAACATTGTAATGCCGAAAAATCTTATGAAGATTTGAATTAGGTAAGTACCTTAACAAATATGATTAAATAACAAAATAGGTAAAGTTAGGTACCTAGATTTATCGATTTTGTTATTATATACCTACCTACTTAGTACATACCTACACCGCCAGCATACTAACATAGTATAAAAAGAATAGTAGGATAGCTTCATACAAATCGGTCGACGCGCCGCCGCGCTGGTTTGAATGTACGCGTGAGTCGCCGGCGCCGTGTACGCACGCACACACTCTCATAGACGAGCGCAGCGTCAGTACGGGATGCGCCGCGCGTCTGATCGCGCCATTTCATGTAGATACTACACTGCTCGCCCGCTCGAATTGTTTATGACTGTACATTCAGTTTTGCAATAAACGTTATTAATATTATACAATGTGTTAAACGACAGTAAATTAAACTTGTTACATTTTTCTCGCTATAAAGGGCATTTAGATAGTTATATAACGCTTAAGTAGTCAGTAGGTATTTGAAAAAAATGTATGCAAGCTTAAATTCTGTAATATTCAGCGCAATCACTTAAAAAACGGTGAAAAAAAAGCGCGCGCACCGACAAAGCCGGCGCCGCGGTGTAAACAAGTGACAACCCGTTCGTCATCGCAAGAGTAGGCAATTAACCGTATAAGCCGAGTGGCCTTAGCTAACCTACTATTCTTTTTTTACTATGATACTATGTAAAAAATGATGTAAAAAATTAAATGTAAGAAATAACTCGCGAGTGCAATTAATACATGATACCTATTATTATCTTCAGTACCTACTATTATTATATGACTATAAACATCATCAAATTCATCTAAAACTAAATCTTAGATTTACGCGATATAGTAACACATGCAGGTACAAACGTAATTTTGATCACCAACGCCACAGTTTAGAATCCATGCAGTTGAGAAACGAATGTACCTACTTGCGTAGAGTAGCTGCAATAGCGGGGAACCGCGGGTTGGTGGGCAGCGTGGCTTGTCGTCACCAAAATATATTGCCATTCTAATGATAATATATGACGATGAATATTAAATATGACGATCGGATGGCGGAATGGTTACTGTATGTAACAGCCACGCCGAAGGTCGCGGGTTCGATTACCGCACAAGTCAAATATTTGTGTGCATAAATGTGTGTGGGCACAAGTCAAATGCCTGTTTGACTTAGTCTGGGTGTTTCTTTGTATAAAAATATGTATATATTTTCAAAAAAAAATGTATATAAGTATGTATATCACTTGTCTAGTACCTATAGTACAAGCTCTGCTTAGTTTGGGACTAGATGGTGTTGTGTGAATGTGTGGAAATATATTATACTAGCCGTTTCCCGCGGTTTCACCCGCGTCCTGAGGGAACTACTTCGCGTACCCGAAAAATCCAAATATCTTACGGACCCCTATTTTTTCTAAAACAAAATATAGCCTATGTTACTCGCAGATAATGTAACTTTCTAATAGTGAAAGAATTTTTAAAATCGGGCCAGTAGTTTTTAAGTTTATCCATTACAAACAAACAAAAATAAAAAAAATCCTCTTTATAATATTAGTGTAGAAGTGTAGATTATATATAAGTATATACGTGTCGAAATGATAATATAATTTATTAGAAGTCAGTAAAAATTGATATAATTATTCTTTGTCAAGAATATGTCGGCCAAGAATTGTAAATAGGTAATAATAAAATAATAATGACAAAATATTTTAATAATCATTAAAATCAACTTATTGTGACTGTGATATGGAAGGAGCTTCTTCTGTGAAGTTATCAGGCGGAACATTTTCTTTGTCTTCTCGTAATAATTGTATTTTTCTTAGCGGCATTCCTCATTTATATCTTGGATCTATTATTTCCGGCAGAAGACATTCGTTATAAAAACGAATAAGCTTGGGTTCCATTTTTGTGTCCCAAAATGTAGAATCCCTCATGATCTTTATGACGTGTACAGGCGTTGTTTCCCCGGACCATATGCCAAGCAAACAGTACTTGCGCCCAGTTACACGAAGTTGGCCCTGAAATCAGATTATTTACAATGTAATCATGAATTTAGTCAACAAAGAATCAAATAAATATGTGTATAATTCTCTGAAAATATTTCTGTATAGTAAAATATACATACAATATAATACAAATGAATACAAATCACCTGCACTTGATAATACCAATTACTTGATATTTTCGTTGTTATAGAGCCTGTCTTTTTATTATACTGCAATATTTGAATTTTGTTTTCTTTTATTGCATTTTCTAGCCCTTTTCTGTATGCAGTAATTGGACATTTCATTTCAACGATTGCCTCTTTGCCTACGAGTCTGGGGTTGCACCAATAAAAGGATATTCCTTGTCTATAAAAAGGCCACAATTCTCAATAGTAATAGATTCCTGGTCCTGCATTTGCTGTAACGCCTGTTTTTCTTTTTCTATACCATGAGCAACAGCCGTAATGTGTGCTAAATTTTTTTTATAGATTATATTTTTAACCAACGATGAAGTATCAGTTGTTGGCTTCAATTTACAAATCGGGCCAAAATTTGATGCTGTCACGATTTTTTTTCTTATTTCTATCCATTCGCTCGAATCCATTTGTAATACTGTCGATTGCTCAATGCAATCTCTATCATTTAGCAATATTTTTAAATTATGATGGAAATTCTGCTTGGCTTGTTCCATTAGATCTGGTGACATATCCGGTTCGGCACTATTGGGACCATAATCATATTGTAGATTACTATATTGATTTTTTCTTAGTTTTTTTATCGGATGCTCTTTATTTTGTTTCCGTTTCAGTGATTTTTTTTGTTCCATTTCCTTAAGTTTGCCTCTTGGACTTGCACCTGATAATGATTTCTGTACAAACGATATAGCGGCCTCATTATTAAATGATACTACAGCAGCAGAGCACCTCGATTGGTATCCTCGCCTCTGAGAAAAATTTATTCTTTTCCCTCCAACAAATTTGGCCACAACACTGTTAAAACGCTTGACGGTGTTTGTGTCAACATTTTCAATAAGACTGCGTGACTTTGCAGATACAGTAGCAATAATTGCATTCAATCTGAATAAAAAGGTTAAGTTTTTAATAATTTTTTCATCAGTTGTTTCATTCTGTTCTTTAGAACAATAATAATATTTGCAAAGCCTGTGATCGCCGTAAGCATGTGCCAACGAATTATTAATGTCATTATGTAATATAGAAATGGCTATGTTTTTAGACTTATCATCAATTTTATTATGAAATTCTATGGATTTTACTATAGCATTTCTAATACTCATTATTTTTGTGTTAGTGAGAGTTTTTCTGCAAGCAAGGGCATATTTAGTTTCTTTTGTCACCGTCCGAAGTTTTTTGCATAGATTGCGTAGAATATGATTCTTGCATTCTACTTTTTCTACTGTGACCCCCTGGTTTTGATATGGGTTCGCTGTCAGTATTTTCGAATACGTTGAGGAATCTCCATCTGCGATAAGCCTTGAATAAATAAGACCATACATTGCTAATGAAAATTGGAATCCCTCAACGATTATGTCTGATTCCATGGCACTTGAGGCACCGCTATAATTTTTAAAACATACATGTTTCCTTGGAGGTTCATCCTTTTTTGCCGCGCGTGCACAAACTAGGCAATATTTATTTTTGACTCCGATGTAAAGTACTTCACCAAATTTCCGTCCAATTATTGCTGCAGCACCAGATAAAGCTTTAAAATTTGTACCATATGATCTTGCTGACCAACATCCGTCTACATAAACGTCGATCAAGGGTACACCATTTTTAGTTTTGCCTTCAGCAATCGCTGCCTCTTTTTCGCGCATACTCGTAGCTGCAGCTTCCATCGATTCAACTGCAACATTTTCCCAAGCATCGTAAACCTGGTTTTGAAGGCGCATATAATATTTTGACGAAAATATTGGAACATCCATAGCGGAAAAAATTTCATGGAATTGTGAATAACCTATGCCTGAAGCAACAATACCACTAGTAGCTGCAATGTTAGCATTAACACGCTCTGTATTTTGTGTATTAGGATCTTCAGAATGGATGATCGCCACTTCGTGGCACATATTGCACTCGAATTTAAATTTCGAAACTAGCCCTATTCTATTTTCGCCCACCATTTTAAAATTGTCAGTTTTACAGTCAAACAAACCATTATGGCGTGCTTTATCTTGCAGTTGAGTCAAAAAATAATTTAGGTCAATCATTCTTCTACCACTGAGCGGTTCAAAGTTATTCGTTTCAGTTTCTTTTTCTATTATTAATTCTTGTTCTTCTTTATTTCTGAAACAAAATAAATTTGTATTTATTTGGAAAGTGATAATAATAACCACTCAAATAAGACAAACTATTATTTAACGCTTAGTTCTTACTCTTTTGTTGGTGGTATGGCTGAATCAGAGGTTAACAAAATGTTTTCTGCCCTCGCATTATTTTGTGATATCTTTGTTTGTCTGCAAAAACAAGAAAAAAATGTTTAGACTAGCTGCAAGCGATACACAACCATCCGTTCTACAAAATTCATGTATAATTGTATTGCCGCGGTCTGTTTTTACTTACATAAGTTATACGTTATACCTTACTTCTTAAGTAGGTAAATATTTTTTTTATTGAATACAATTATTTATTATAATGAATTATAGTACACTTACTCAATAGCTGAAATTATTTCGATATTAGATAATGGAGTAAAGGACGCGTGACCAAGCTCTTCACTACCATCAGCTGTTTTCTGCTTTCCATTTAGTGTCCTGAAAATGACACAATATTCTAATCTATTTACTTTATTTTCAGTTCCACTTCAATCGCCTGTATTTTTTAGTTGTTCCTGGATATAATAAAAGCTACTGAACCACTTTCGATGATATCGTTACTTTTCTCTAAGGTAAAATAAATGAGAGCAAATAAAAAAAAGAATAGTTACAATCTGTTTACTAGTTTCGATGAACCAATATATACACAACACGGTCTATAATATTTTGCATATTTGTTTGCGTAACTTTAAATTATCATATAAATATTTAGTAGTTTCAAAAATACATAGATTCATACGCGTCGAATTAATGTGTGGCGTATGTATATAAGTTAGCGACCCTACGTATATGCAGCCCTAAAGTTTCGCCCTAAAGTAAAAGATTTCGTGGAATAGTCATCCAAAAAGTTGTGTGAAATACCTATTTCTTGGAATAGTTGTGCAAAAAGTTGTTTTGTACAATAATTTGGTATAAATTAGGGAGTCGTAATTAAATACACAGTCTGAAATCTGGAATCTGCGTGTTTCAATATAACTCTAACAAACCTGGCTAGCTGGATAGATGCGGACCTGGCTTCTGCCTGCCGGCTGATCATGTGCTGAAGATAACTAGGTACCGTTTTTACCCGACTGCAGGTAGGGTTATGTTTTTGAAGTTGATTTGAAACAGATACTAATTTATAGATAAAAATTAGACCACAATATGTAAAAAGTAATCTAAAAAGACGTAGATAAGCGCGAGTAAATACCTGCTTACCTTACAGCGTGTTTTTATACTGTGGCGTGTTCCAAGTAATAAAATAGTCTTCAAACCTCTTTTCTAATTATTGTGTTTCGTGACGACGGTTTGACATGACACCGGCCGTCACAAAATTATCACAACACAATTTATTTTCAAAATGTAGCTATATTGCCTACTTACCGATTTTGCCTTATATTTTTCATGTGTTGCCTTAGCTGACGTAAGCGTTCCTTTTTGCTACCTTTTTATTTTACTGTGATTGCCCATTTTTATATATAACTTTGCGTAAATACTATACGTATTTGTGAGCGAGAGAAAAGCACAGAACCGTCGCTGACTGTAGTACTGGCGGATCGAGCGGGGCAGGCGCGTAAGGCTTGGACACCACGCGGGAGCATATTTATAATATTTAACTGAATAAAAAATTATTTAGTAAAGATATCGATAAAATGGTAAGTACAAATCTAGATTTAGTCAAAAGCTATAGAATAAAACAAATTTCGGGTTGATATTCATAATAGTTTCAAAGATGTCGACATTTAAAAAATTCAGAAAGCATATTTTTGAAAAATAAATCTATTGAGCCTTTTATTAGTAATTGTGTTTACGCTGAAATAAAAACTTTACTAAAGAGCTGAAGAAATCGAATAGAATAAAATCACAGCTTAGGTAATTGTAGAAGTATTTTATTTCGATTATCAAAAATGCTGCATTTTGAGCCCATAGCGCCTTAAGAAATATAGTTTTGCTAATTGGAGCTTATATAGGTACTACAGTCATCAATTTTTTTCATCGTTTAGTTACCGAATCTACTAATTATTTTTTCTTTTTTTGTAAAATGGACAACTCCCGCAATAGGAATTAGTGCAAATAAATATTGTGTCGCTGTCCACTTTACAGACATACAAACAACAATTTATGGATTACACAAAGTGTGGTCTCGTGTAGGAATAGAACCCATGACACTCGGCGCAGCAGTGTCTAAGCGGCGAGGCGGCCGCTTGAACCACTACGCCAACCGTGCAGTCATATATAGCTTTACTTAGATAGGTATTGATGAATATTTATATATTAGAGATATAGATCGTGTGTCATCAACATCCTCGTTATTTAGGTTGTATCTTAAACTCTTAGAGCTAGTTTATACAGATTTACAATAATTTTAGTTTTTCAAACGGAGCAAGTGCCATACCATACAAAAAATATCATAAATGTTAGAGTCGTATTGTATGGTTTTGAAGACCACTGGCTACGCGTAACGACTGTCATTTATAACAGCCAAGATTATTTAATCGATTTAATCCAAGGAGCAATTACTCCATATAATAATTGCTCCTTGATTTAATGGATCATTCTCATTAGTTCCATCAGCAATTAGTTCCATGGAAGTAGTGACACTTTTTTTCTCAGTAGTTCCATGGACTTTGATAATGGACTGACACTACTGAGAAAAAAAGTCTCACTAGTTCCTTGGACCTAATTGCTGCTGGAACTAGTGAGAATGATCCGATTTAATCTTAAAACCAAACAAATTGCTGCTTTCGATTGCATCCCTTTAAATCTGCGATTCAAACCATAACCGTTCATTAAATTATGATTTTTAATATTTAACAAAGTTACGTAAAACAAGGACGCTGCTCCATTTTGTTAGTGGGTACATTATTCAATCAGTAAATTATATACCTTATTAGTGTGTATACAGGGTAATTTTTTATGTAGTTCGGATATTTTAGTATGTTATACATTTACGAAAATTAATAAACACGTATTTTTTATTTTTTGTTTTACCAAAAAATAACAAAGTTATCGCTTATTAAAGTATATCTACTTCAAACAGATGTTCATGGTAACTGTGAGCTCGACGCGATACAATAACCGCGCGGGCGCGCTACCTAAAGGTTGAAAGACTCGTACCTACACCGATCAGATACTGTGTTCTAGCTTCAAAATTATTGTTATTCACTTACCTACCGTGCTTCATCAGTCCATAGGATGTTCGCTTCGGGATGATTAATAAGCCATTCACACAAGACTCATCGTGGTACTTGGTCTACTTCATGAAGATGGTGTACCGGCTGGTAGTGGTACGGATGGAGACCGGCTGCGTTTAACAGTCTCCACACTGCGGGCTGGCTCACACCGAAGCGACGTGCTGCATCGTATGTGCTGGCTCGTGGATCCCTTTCGAAGAATTCGACATCAGTAGCCAGGCGAGGTCTGCCATACCCTAGTGCATGGCTAGGGGTTGTGAACTGGCCATGATCCAAAAGCCTTTGGTTGGCCACTAAAATAGTCAGTAAACAACCCAGTAGTTCCAAGTGAACGACTTGGAACTACTGGGTTGTTTACTCCTTGAGGTCGCATACGAGGTACACTTTCTTGTTCGTACATTGTTCTAGCTGCACGAAGGCTTTCACCACTGAGTAAATAAACTAGTACCATTTCGAAGCACTCGCGATTTGAAAATCGTTGGGACGTCATTCTAACGACTTACGACCGGCGAATGCGTCGGCGCTTGCGCGAAATTGCGACACGTGTCACTTTCTCGATGCGCCCGAGTTGACTGGCGCGCGGCCGGCTCGTGGATTGTTCCACGCCCCGCACCCTGCGTCCTGCGTTCCGCCATAGTACAAACAGAATAGTAGGATAACTTCATACAAATCGGCCGCCGCCGCCGCGCTGGTGTGAATGTATGCGTGAGTCGCCGGGGCGGCGTGTACGCACGCACTTTTCACGCACACAATCTTACGAGTGCGGAACGCTCGGCGCGGATTCCGTACGGGATGCGCCGCACGTCTGATCGCGCGCATGCCTGTAGGTACTACACTGCTCGCCCGCGACCATTGTTTATGTACATTCAGTTTTGTAATAAACGCTATTAATATTATACAATGTGTTAAACGACAGTAAATTAAACTTGTTACATTTTTCTCGCTATAAAGGGCATTTAGATAGTTATATAACGCTTAGCTAGTCAGCAGGTATTTGAAAAAAAATATATGCAAGCTTAAATTCTGTAGTATTCAGCGCAATCACTTAAAAAAACGGCGAAATAGCGCGCGCCGACAAAGCCGGCGGCGCCGCGGTGTAAACACGTGACAACCCGTGCGTCATCGCAAGAGTAGGCAATTAACCCTGGAGTGGTCGCACGGATTACATATGTAATCCACCTATGTAAAATCGTCAATTTCTCAAAATCGGTTTGCGCCAGCTTAATAAGCCGCTAGATACTTTCAAATGAATGTTTGGGCAACTCGCTCAGTGCAGTGCAACTGCAAATCGTGCCCTGTGGTCGCTCACAGGAATTCAGAGAAGGGCGTGGACTACAATTGTAATCCGCGCGACCGATTATGTAAGTTTTTTTTCCGTATTTACTGTTCTAAAATTTTGTATTTTTTATCTAAAATTGAGTTGATTGCTATAATTAGACTTTATTTATTCATATTTGTTGTTATAACATAAGTTTACTTATATTTTAGTATAAATATGGAGAATAATCGCCAAGCTGCAGAAATAGAAGCATGGCTTGATGAATTTTGTAGCGCAAGCAAATAATGGATCAATTTGGCTCGGATGACGCCTGTGGCTCATAAGATAATCGAAGAAAATCGTTACCAAGCATCCAACAAACAAGATAAAATACTTTTTGGGCATTTTGTATCCTAAAACTCAAGCAACTACTACTAGAAGCCGCAGTAAAAGCACCAGAAAAATGTGTACCGCGTGCAACAAGTTTATATGTAGGGATCATTTTTAGATTATGTGTCTATCCTGTGCAGAAAATCGAATTTAGTAGTTAGTTTATCATACAAAAATTATTTATGATCTCCATTTGAGTAAATAATGTCGTATTTATGCTTATTTAGAGACGATTTTTGTTTTGGTTAATTATTTTCAAATTTTTGGGTTGTAATTAGGTTTCGCGAATTAAATGTTCTTAAAAAAACACTACTGATAGTATTTTTATACAAAAAATAAGGAGTTTTCTCCAAATTTTATTTTTATATCAATTTTAAAATGGACTACGTATGTAATCCGCGCGACCACTTACGTTACTTCTAGATGCGCGACTACTGTAGGGTTAACTCGCCGAGCGGCCTTAGCTAGCTTACTATTCTGTTTTTACTATGGTTCCGCATCCCGTACCCCTGTCGCATCGCGCGCGTGTTTGATAGTATTATTGCAACGAATAATGTTGTGTCTATGATTTCCTCGTTTCTCGGATATTTTTACTCGGATTTGGTGGGATAAAAAAGTTAAATGTTATTTATGGAAATGTGTTCTATTATTGATATAGAACCACAGAAAAAAATATCCGAACTACATAAAAAATTACCCTATATATAAGGTGTGAGTATATCCCGGTTTCCACTTCAGGTAAAAACTTTTCCTATTATCGCTCGCAAATATGTTTTTTCACGTAGATGTTAAGTGGAAGAGGCTTCAACGATGAAAAATCTCTAAAAAAAGATCTCGCACTTGGACCCTATGGTCCCAAAGTTTCGACTCCAAACGTCTCAAATACATAATCCTCTACTGGATTTATATATTTGCGCCGTTTGAAAGTCTCTGCTGAAGCAGCAGCAGCGCCCGCACAACCCACTGTGCTAGGAATGAGGAAGATGAGATGGCGCAAGGATATCGACACACGTTGCGTCCCACAACAAAGGCCTACCCGGCTTCCATGGCAGTACAGACATACCGTCTGATCTCTTGCCATCGTCACGTCAATGCAAATTCATTCAAATTCAAATGTTTATTTGTATAAATGTGGTGTACAATAGGTGTTACACAACAATTTAGATCCAACATTAACATCATCATCTTAAATATATGGCATACAAATAAGCATGTGCAATCAATTACGATGAAATTTTAACCTTATTTGATATAAATTCTACTAAAACTTACATTTCAAGTATTTATCCACGATGTAAAACACTTTTCACACAACCAAACATTATAAATGTATGTACAAGTAAACTTATGTATACTATATGTTACTGTAAAAGCCCGAAGTACGGTAAATCTTAAGATTTCCCAGTTAATCCTAAGATTTACCAGCATGAGTTGTTAATGTCCGAATGTTTAAATAAAAAAATAAATTGACGGAGCCCCGCTCCGCACGGCTCCTATTTTTTGGTATGGGGTCAGAAGCTCAGAAGAGCACCTAACATAATCTAACAATTTATTTGTCTTTTTTTATGCACAATATGTCAAATATTAGAATTATCGACAATTAATATTCAATATAAGTACATAATTATAATCACAAAAGTCCATTCGGAAGTGCAATAGTAGAAAAATCCAGTATAAAAATCATAAACCTCACATTTTCCGTGTATATCATTCGAGTCACGTATTCGGTCGAGATCACAAGCATCTTTGATTTTCGTGAAGACCTAATGTGTGAGTTTTTTTCTGTACAAACCAGCAACACATGGACTTGATAAATTGCTAAATTAGGAGCAGCCGTAAACAATAAATGTTTATGAAAAAATTATCTGGATGTGACTCGGTTTATGTTTTCCAGTTTATTTTCATTTTAATCGATTTTAAACTTTCGCGATTTGTATACATCATACAATTTTATTAAAACGGGTCTTATTCGCGATATTTAATTAATTTACGGTATAAATACCTATGTTTTACCGACGCTTCGGCCGTCTTACAACAGCCATGGTCGCGGCAGGACTGATGTATTTTCATTTTTCTTTTATTGATGTATTAATCCATCTGAAATGTCGTGAGCTTATGTTTTTTCTGAGTAAATATGAAGCTGGCGCGTGCTAAACTGACGCCCATATGTTGTTTACGCTAGTGACGCACAGTTTTTGCTCTGTTTTTGTTATATTGCTCCTATCTCAAATGAAATGATTTCAATAAATAGAAAAGAGAATTTTCATAATTATTATTAGATCTCCATATTTTTAGAGTGTTTCCCGACTCATATACAATTTGCATTCCCATATTGATTCTTCTAAAAGCGCTGCAGCAGCAAGTTTTAATTATTTAGCTATCTATATTGGAGGCTACCGTTCCAAGTTATTCTAACTTGTAGGAAACTATTATGATGAACTCAGTTGTTTTAGACCGCTGAGACGGAGTATAGACCACACGAGATATATTTTATTTTAGTAGCATTTTAATCTACACTCATATTTTCGCTATAAAAGGTGGATTCGGATCGTGTGAGAATTGAAATATTTTTTCGTAGAATATTTAACTTTGTTGTTTAAATAGTAGAGCATGTCATGGGATATTGGTGGCCATGGGATAGTAATGCAAATCTTTCGCTCTTTTCTTCCCAACTTGATTTCAATCCACATCCACCGCATCACCCCTCCTCGCCTTAATTCACACTTTCAAGTTTACAATTACTTTTTTGTTTTTATTTAGGGAAAGTTTGTTTATCTTTTTTTTTGGAAATAATGAATTTTTGTACATAAATATGACGATGTCTATCGCATCGTACATTTAGGGAAAGCAATGTAGTTAAGTAAAACGAGCGAACATATAAAATTATTGAATAACATTAAAATTAATGAATCACAAAAAATGTTGACTCTGGCATCGAAACCACGATGACCAAGTGTCAAGCGGCGAAGTACCCATTAAAACCCTTTCGCCAACCACGCAGTTTAAGCAATGTTTGCCGTTGTGACTTCCGAAGAGATCCAATAATCCAAGAAGACCAGCAAGCATTCAATATTATTGCGGTTCATTGTTCAGTGCGTGACGTCGTTGGTCCAGAAAACTCTCGCCATTTGTATCGAATTGAGGTTTGATGGTACCACAAGTGCGTGAGAAAAGGTGGTGCACCTGTGTTAACGTTTATACTTGTGCACTGTAATATCTTATGCATACTTTTCTAAATATTTCATCATCAACATCATTATCGCCCTAGTGTTATCCTGGTTGCATCCAAGACTTACACGCCTTGGAGCCCGGGGTCCGCTTACTGGTCTAACCAGATATGACAGAATATAAACTTTTCCACAAAGCGACTACCGTCTGACCTCCGCAACCCAAAGATAGAGATAGATAGAGAGAGAGAGATATTCCATGGTTTAGACCAGTATCACTTTATTTGAGGGTACTGACTCCCCGTAACGACTGTCAAAGACTTGACTACATAGTTCATCAGCCAAAGATTAGGATAAGAGGACATTCTTTAAATTTTATTATACGTTACTCTGGATGTAAGCTTATTTTCGGCGTAGTGTTTTTCAACACTGTGTCAGTTTCAGCGTTGTTCGATACATTCAGATAAAATAATGTGTCAGATAATATATTTTCATCGAATTCCTTCCTTACTATTAGTATGATGGATGTCTTTATGGTGAAACTAGGTCAAAATAATTAAATTGTCAGCATAATATTATAAACAGATCATACAATTTTGTTTCAAGAATATTTCAAATAAATTCTTTGTCCTGTATTTACATAGTAATGCAGCATATTTTATTAATTACTTCCTTGTTTGCTTCTCAAATAGTAAAATATTTGATTCTCAAATCTCCAATCAATTTAGCGTATTGCAGCAATCCTTAATTGCCAATGAGCGGGCCTCTATAGACAGATTACAGGATTAGATAAGCTGATAAGGGATATTGAGATATTGTCACACTTAGTAGCTTTAAGTGGATACCTTCATGTACTTCTATAATTATATCTACATGTATTAGCTCTCGGGTCATTGGTTTTTTGAGACGAATTCGCACTTACCACCGATCTTCAAAGTTCAGTTTGGGTAGTGAGAAAGTTTGCCTTTTATTTTAATTAATCAACACAAAACCATATTATGATATTTTAAAATTATCATTATTTTAATGACATATGGCAATGAGTAAAATACGTCATATAGTTCAAATTTTTTATTATTGAGCATCTTCAGTATCAAAAATTTTAAGTATTTTTGAAATTTAATTTAATATATTAAAATAATATTTTGCTACTGAGGAGCAAAGATATTCTTGTGTTCAAACATTCAACGGAATAAAATCTCGGTAGCGCGTTTTACACAAAAATAAACCATTCATTTCACCATCTAACTAGTGTCTTGAGCCCCAAAAGTACACAGTAATGTTAAATGCCGGTGATTCTTACAAGTGTTACACCTCGGTGATAAGAATATTGGTGTTTGCACAGGTCGTGGACGAGGAAGTGCAAATAGAACTGTTTACCGAAGGTACAGTTTGTTGAGAGATCAGTCCCGCCAAAACCCTTTGATCTTTCAAGTAGAACGATGCTGTACCTTGCGTGACGGATGCCAGGAATCGAACCTTAGCTGGTCCGCCACAGTGCGCTGGTGGTGTGTGACTGGAGAGTGTTCCTACGACGAGTGTGTTCTATGCGTGTGTGGACTGTATGGCTTCTAACTATAGGACTTCAGAAATGAAACATCTTCATACGTTGGGAGCGATGCTATTCAGGTGTTCGGTGCTGGATGGTTACTGACGGTTACTCAGTTACAAAGATGGTGGTTGGGACGCCAACAAATTGGCCGAAAACATGGTCGCTTAGCTACTTCGAAATTTTGCCTTAACGACGACCACCGCACCGAATATTTGCACAACAATTTCTTATTTTCAGATAGGTAATACAAACATACATGTATATATCTTACATACTATGGTACATCCATATATGTTCTATACATAGCTAGATAGGTCTTAAAAAGTTATATCTAATGGTATACAAAACATAAACCTATATGTTTGTATCACTAAGTTATTTACGAAAAACTATCGAAAATGTTGTCACACAAGGGTCCGCCCACTATATTTTCTATAAAAAACTATTAAATACTAAAATTATATAAATGTAATTTTGGTGGGCTCTTGTATGCAACTATATGGGCATCTAATAAAACAAGGATCATGAAAATATCTTTATCCAATTCTAAGATATTACAGTAAAACCTACGATGTATATGTAAAAATACAAACTATCTTAGGTAAACACTATCGTCCATGAACAAAGTTTATGATAAACATGCAAATGTTTGTTATTACGATTATTTCGATATAAAACAATAACTAGCAATAAGAAACCATTTTCACATAATTTCAAGCCTATTACAAGCTAAAAAACACATATAAAACTATAAATCTTCTATGTAAGCAAAACAGCTATTTATCAACTATCAGTTCTTATCTATGGCAACTGATAACACTATTTATGATCGATCCCTAAGTCCCTACGGTTAGCTCACGTATACTTTTAATGTTTATGCACTGCACGGCACTGCTTATTATTGATTTGCGAAATATCACTATTCTAGCATTCTTTTTGCACTTTGACGCGTCCGGGAACCAAACCCGGTATACCGCACAATTGGATAACACTATTTTTACACGATTTTCACTCGCGGTTTCGAATACACTATTCACTGTCACAGTTTTAATGTCTGTCGCGAACACTTTGAAATAATTGCAAATCATTATACAGATTGGAAACGTTGGAAACAGAAAAAAGTTCTATTTCTTATTAATATTATTTAAAATTGTGCTAGTCAGGCCTGGCGCACTTCGCATTTTAGGTACAAACTTACAAGTACCTCGGCCGCCCATGTCTACATGGTTGGATTAGAGGGTTGCCGCGCGCCGCTCACATTAGACGTCACGCAACGAGTGCGACCGCTCCGTATTCTTACGCGTCGTGCGAGAACATTGTTCAAATTACATAAACGCCTTTAACAACAAAAATATATCATCACAAGTCTGATGCAAAGTCTTGCTCATTAAACGAATGTGTGTCGAAAGCAACTTGAAAATTTGATTTTATTTATTTTACGAGAGCAATTTCAAAATTAGATTTTTTGTTTGTTGAGATATCCCAACGATTATGGTGTCAAATTAAAGATCTAGTTCAAAAACCATTTTATCTGTTTGAATTATGTAAATCGGTCTACGCGTTTAGGAAATAATTAAGAATTAGTATAGTGAAAATGTAAACGACCAGAATTTTTTGTGGTTTTTGTTCTACGAGCTCAAATAGTGGGATAGGATACTTATAGGATAATTATTTATTATTAGGTACGTGGTCAAGTAGGTATATAGACGATGAATAAATATTATAGTAGCAGCGGTAAGTCGACAACCCTAGCGCGCCACTCCGCGCCAGACAGCGACAGCGTTATGTGTTAGAAAAGAGCGGGAACGGTTAGGTGAATATCGCATTAGGCACTGAGTGCTTATGCGAGCTGAAATGAACTTTATTGCTTAGTACTAAGAGTCGCAATTTCAATAAATTGGTTTGAAAAGTGAATCTTCTGTATGTTAGTACTCTCTTTATTCTGTGTACTAGTTTAATATAAAGCTACTTAAATTATTTCAGAAAAAAAAGTTTTTACGGAATCAGTAACTAATAATTTTTACTCAATCCTTGTTAACGGCAATTAAGACATTTTTACTAGCTAAAGCTCACCCACTGAATTATCATGAATTCTTGGTTTCTGAAGCTGTAATTTTGCAAGCAAGTATGGGTAATTCATAAAAAGAAATCATCAGTGCGAATTGGCTTGTCTATCGTAACAGGTTGGCAATTGTAAACGCAGGTTACCACTTTAATTCTTCAGAGGACAGGTAAAGCTGTCGGTCTCGGTTTCTTTTCTCAGGACAAGAATCTTTAGATCATGCCCGCGGCCGTTGTTAGACTTTAAAAATTAAATACTATTTGCACAATTAGCGATTCGAAATGGTTATGTTTTTTTGTTCGGGTGACGTTATATATTCTAGTTTTGTTGACAAAATGGGGTCCTTTGTTACCGCGTGTTCTTATTGACACACATTTTATTCACATTATTTTTGTATATTGAACACCATTGGTTTATTTTCCAACATCACCGAGTTACCTTATGTTCAGCTTGTTTTTTTGGCAAAATTATTTGGAAACAACCAACAGCAAAAGAAGTCCTTTCAACGAAAATTAATTTGGAAGAGAATTGTATGGAAACATTTCGGAACGTCCTAAGAGATAAGCGAACATTTTCAGACCACCCTAAAAATGTAGATGAAAATCACAGATAAGATGTTTCTTATGAATGAAAACAATGAAACGACATCTCTTTGTTATTGAAATAATAAAAAAAGGTTTATCTAGCGTAACTCAAGGACAAACAAAAAATATTTAATGAAAATTTATTCACATTTAAAATTGCACTGTGAATGTTGTAAAAGCGTTAATTAATTTAAATCCTTTTGTCGAGTTTTACGTTTTCTGCATTTTAATATGTCATCCAAAACAACAGTTTCTTTTTGTTTCAATGTTTGTAATCTGTATTACAAGTCAAAATTGTAACAAAACAGTGTCAACTTTAGCTTAACGACTCAATTGATCATGATGTCAGTTAGGCATAATGATAATTTAATTACATGCGTACTTTGAATTTTATAGGCATAACTATACATTTTTGGGCACTAGCGGGTAGAATAGAATACAGCTGCAGTCACGAATTCGACTGTCGTAGTGACGTAACACTATAATCTAGTTGTCTCCATAAAACGATCGACCGTTGGCGCCATCTTTGTTGGTCCCGTTTTTATCTACAAAAATATTTCCCTTTACAGCTCATTGGTTTATTATACCGTTTTTATTATGCACTATCTCACAGCCGAGGCGGCGACCACAACGTTCCTTCTACTTTTACTTTTATTTAATTTTACAATTTTAATGCTGAATTTATATAAATAACTGAATACTATTCTTATCTTCACCTTTCGAATGAATTTTCTCTTTAATACTGCATTCCTTTAATTTTCTTTAAACTTTTATCCATTTGTCGTTTTTCTAGTCATATTTTTTGCCCATTGCTAAAAGAATGTCTTAAAATTTGGGCCATGTGGAGTTATGAGTATCACTTTTAATAGGTTGCTCATTATTAAAATTAACTTTAAAAATACTTTCCTCATTCATTCTATGTTTGGAAAGTACTTTGTTAGTAATATTATTTGCCTGAGCGTAAAAACTTATTTTCTCTTTTATCACTAAGATTATTTTTCTCCGTTTCTTTTTACGATGCAGTATATTTGTTACATGTTTGTAATGTATTCTATCAACATGATCCCCCTTGTATCGTTCCTCTGGATATTCATTGTAAAAGCTTTCTATCTCGCGCTCAATTTTTCTGCAAAGGGAATTGAAATATGTCTGTCACACTTTTTGCTAGCGATTGTTAGGGAAAGAGATTTTTTTTCAAAGGAACAATAGTTATGACAACGTTTATAAAGTGTTTTATTTCTCCAACACTTCTTAATAAACGTTTGACATTGATGCAAAAGAAAATATTTAACAATTCTAAGGACTCAATATTTTGATGTTCAATTCCTTAACTTTTTAATTTATTTTATTTACAAAGTATTTATCACTTTAGCTATATGGACGATGATTTTTAATTCGTTTTGGAGCGAATGATGTTCAATTCCATTACTTTTGAATTTATTTTATTTACTAAGTATTTATCACTATATACACGATGATTTTTAATTCGTTTTGGAGCGAAACTTTATCTACAATAAAACACCTGTACATACAATAAAATGAGGAATTTCTATATCAGTCCTACATATCACTTGAATATTTTTCTTACCTCGACTACGACTATTTCAGCTGTTGGAATTCCTCAACAATAAAATAGTTACAATTTCTTATTCACCGGTCATCTGCAAAGTTTTATGAAATTATTATGCAGGTTTCAAGTCGTGGCACTCATCGAGACTTTGTATTGTATTGATAAGTTTTTAGTTTATACAACTATCGGTACGTATCCCGCACACGGTTATCTGATAGAACTAGATAGAACTACCGAAACTAGATAGAACCATATACATTATTTTTAATTCATATGGTTTATTTGATATGTATGCACATATCTATCTTTAATATTACAGATGAAATATGTGAAACAAATCGTCATGCGTATCACACAAAGATTTGTTTTGACTGTACTGTAGAAAACGAGTCCGCGATCTACGCCGCGTCGTAGCAGTTAAAGTACCTAGTAATCATGACTGCTACGCCGTTGTTTTTAGCCTTGGACACCAAGGGCTAGTAAACTACAAGATCAATAAAACTTAAAATTAAATTAAAATAATTATATTCCTAATGTACTAAAGGACTGCTTAGTATCGAATACAAAAAATATTTCAAAGCTTTTACCATTTATATCTGATGATGATGTCCTCCCGACCGATTTCGGCCAGGGCGGCTTGTCTATACATGAGCTTGCCAACTGCGCGCGACATATTATTGTGCACAAGTGTGTGCGCATACACAAGTGCACTCTCTATTCCCTCACTCTCATAGTCCGATGGGACGCCACAAGCCATACGGCCGGAGAGAGATTGGGCGCAGGACCAGCGGCTAAACGTGCTTTCCGAGGCACGGGGGTGTGACACCGCCAAATCCCTGACTCCGAACTCCTATTGGATTATTCCTAACAGAAAAAATCAATAGGTATAACTTTTTGTTCGACACGGGAATCGAACCCGAGACCTCATGATCCGCAGTCGCTTACACTACCGCAGGACCACAGACGCAGTCTATACAAATTAAGTATGTATGTGTACTACTATTAAACCATTTAAATCTATACAATTTTGGAATCTTCTATATAAAATGGTTAATACACGTCATCATGGTACGTCAGATAAAACTTAGTTCACGCGCCAATCAATAACCAAATAAATACAAAATGGCGGTAGATAAATCCATGCTGTATTTGAAATTTGCAATCATCAGAGTGTTCACAGATATCCAATCAAATTGGCTCGGTGCATAGAATATAAATGAAGCTAACTTAAACACACTTACCCGTAGGCGCCAATTTTGCGAAATCACACCGTTTGAATATTCATAAAAGTTAGATAGGATTATATTACCATAATTGCGATATTGTCGTGTCTATCTTACTGCTGCAAGTAATAATTAATGAGTGGAATTTTTGGTTTTGGCAATGAAACTAACAATATTACGATAAGTACCTACATATTTAGGTACTATGTCGTTTTTTTAGAAATATTGCATTATCTGCCAATAAAAAATAACTTGATCAAATTATATGGATCTTGATAGCAATTTTAAATACCTATCTAGCTTTTTGATGGGACAAGATTAATATCTGATAATCCTGCATATAGTAAGTAATTGTATTAAATCTGAATAATTAGGATACAGGCTCGTCAATTGCAACTTGTTGTGTCTGACTCAGCGCTATGCTCAGTATAACTGATATTAATTATCTAATATACAGCCAAATAATACCTATTGGGGATCTATACCTTCTTCTAATATGCTATAGAGTAAGCTTGTTTTTGTCCGTGTGGTGACGGATTAAGAATACGGAATGTCACTCCCCATATCATCCCATGGGTGTCGTAAGAGCCGACAGAGGGAGCATATTAAACAGAGAACAGCACTGTAAGAGAAGGAAAACTTGATACAAACCCTATACCAACCCGTTTGGCCATCGTGGTATAGTAGGCCAATTCCTCCTTTCAAAGGAGAGGCCTAGTCCAGCAGTGGACTGATAAGGGCTGATAATGATGATGAAGCTTGTTTGTTGGTTGCATATGCTTATCTCAAGAACTACCGTAACGGTTTAAAAAAATTTTTTGTGTTGCATGGCCTATTTATCAAGAAATCCTAGCTATTTCATCAAGCTTTGAGCTGAATTATATAGTGGGTGTGACTGTAGGACAGCTAGTGCTTTACAAACGTCAAAATACTGTAAATCAGTAATGCCAAGTTTCCCCGATTGGCCGTCCAGACTCCGGTGTTTGTCATTTTATAGTAGGAACTTATCGTTTACTGGATTCATAATGATGAATCAGTAAAAGCAACGGTTAGCAGTTTCACTTAAAATGATATTGTAGATTTTAATAATCCGATTTTTAGTCTCAGTTATGAAGGATTATGTTGGACTGTTATTAATAATCACACAAATTGACGTACCTCTTCAACCCTCAAAGCGAATTCTATTCAAAATGCTATATTTCGCTTTAAAAAATATACGACAATGTTGGTAAGAAAACAAGCTCATATTTAATCAATATACTTATCGGATCCGACTTGTGGATAAGTCGATTTCTGAGCGAGTCAAATTCATGAATCTGACAAGCGTTTAGGATTTTGATGAAAGCTTTCTTTACTCAGCGAATAATTCCCTGAATCTGTTGAATGCTAGGTACCTACATAGCTTTCATATCTCTTACAAATAGTATATAGGTATTATAAATATTTGTAAAAAAACTTCGAATAAATTATGCTCTAGAATAAAAGAGAAAAAGCTCGAGTACCTAAGAAAATTCTTCTCCTTTCCGTTTCTTTAAACAAAACACATCGCAAATGTTTTCTCAAGCAGTCAAGTAAAGTAAAGTAAGGTATCTACACTCGAACTTGTAGAAATATTTTATGGATCACACGTGGTCTTCGCGCTTGGTACTTAGTTGTACGCGGTTGCATAAACGACTATGTCATACGCGCAAAAATCTAAAAAGATACTAAAACTTATGAAACTCCATGTATTTTTTTTTTGACTTTTGCATGGAGTTTATAAGAATCAGAAGTTGTTATTTTGTAAACTAAATAAATATAAATCCCATGTCTTTCTTTATACATAAAATCATATGGCAAATAATATTAACACGATAATCAATAAATAACTTAAAGATAAATTTCAGAATTTGTTGGTATAATACGAAAACGTAGCAGCCATATACACATTTCTTCAGCATTCGAGCACAACAATTACAGTTCTAAGAATAAAAATAACAACGAGAAATATTCTCGAAACAGATATTTGCAGAGAAAATGTTCCCGGAACAGATATTTAAAGTAAGTAGATAAAAGCTAGATATGTATATTAGCTGCAATAGACGCGATGCATTAGGGAAGCACATTAGATGTATAATTCGTGTATGAAGGTGGACACGTACGCGCATATCTTAGCACTATCGCATTGAGACGGTGGATCTCAGGTAGGATGTCGGGGTTGGATGAAAACACTGCTAGACTTAACAGGTTTTTTTATTATGTCTCACTAACGCTTATATACAGTATGACCGAACTAGGTAAGCACTGGCCTGAAGGCTGGAATGTAGACTCCTGCTGCTTTCCGACGCTCGCAGGGTAGCTGCTCGTAGGGTCGCCGGTGAGCTGGCCAAATGCGCATTGTGTAGGCACGTCGGTGGTCGAGATCGAGGCTGAGCGGAGGCTCAGGCGGTGCAGTCAATGTCGTCAGGCACCAGTGGCCTGGCTGTAGAAGCTCGTAGGCAAGAGCGGATGCTTGGGCGGCGGCTAGTAGCAGCACGTCGCCAGCAGCTCGTAGCTTGTAGCCCGTAGGGAGAATGTCAGCTCGTAGAGAGAATGTCAGCCTGTAGAGAGAATGTCAGCCCGTAGAGAGAACTCCAGCGGGACAGTAGCTAGAGAAGTAAAAAGTAGAAGAATAATACTTGGTTGTCACTACAACCATCAGCAAGGCGACATCTAGGGAAAGTGACCGATTTAGATCGCGCATCCATCTTAAATAGGCATAGACCTATGAGTCACAGATTGCTTGTGGCCCGTTTATGACTATATAAGGTAATAATTGCGAGAGAAGCGCTGCTCGGGCTAGGCTCCACCTACTGCGTTAAGCGCCTGCGAGATATTATAACGCAATACGTAGTATTACGTTTCTCGGAATACAGAGCTGCTTTATGAATAAAACAGATGGCGCCACCTGTTCTAAATGCCCAATAACGTTTCATGTCCAATGTTTGGGGAAAGCCAAGGCAGCAGCGAAATTGCCGAACTGGCTGTGTCCTGAATGCTGCAAAAATAAACCCCGTAATAATGGCTCTGAGACACCAGCCAAAGGTGTACCTGACGTGGACACGATGGATGACAACGAGCCTTCTGCTTTGTCTAGTCAACTGAGTACCTCCATGACGGACAATGCAGCTGATATTGGGCACAGTGACCTAGCGCGAGAGCTCCGTATGTTTCGCGAACAAATATGCAGCATGCAGGAATCCATCTCGATGCTCCGACAGGAGTTTCAGGACTTGCGCGTCACTTTGGCTGGGAATTCTTCACGGCTCGACACTCTCGAAGAAAAAGTAGAAATACTGGAGAAGCAGCTTTCAACAAAAGTCCATCCTGTCTACGACAGTGAAAGCATTATTAACAATCTCAAGTCAGAGCTCAATGAAAGGGACCAAGACCTGCTTGCTAATGACTTGGAGATAACCAATGTACCTGAGACTGCCGGTGAAAATCCAGGTCATTTGGTGAGCCTGATTGGCGCTAAGTTAGGGGTCACAGTCGATGAACGTGAAATTGTATCTGCGGAACGAATAGGCACAAGACAGCCACGCGGTGGCTCTTCCAGCTCGGCCTCTGGTCGCTCACGTTCGTTGGTAGTAAGGCTCGCGCGGCGCTCGGTCAGGGACAAGCTGCTGCAAAGCATGCGTGTTCGCCGTGGTGCTGACACTGCGGACTTCGGCCTGTCAACTGAGTCGCGACCGTTCTACATAAACGAGAGGCTTACGAAATTCAATCGCAGTCTACTGTATAAAGCACGAGAAGCTCGCGCCCGCTTGCAATGGAAATATGTTTGGACGAAGCGTGGTCGGATTTATGTCAAACAGTCGGAAGGTAAACCCGCTTTCATCATTGCAACAGAAAATGACATAACACGTGTTTTTGGCGAAAATACCGTTTGACTTTATATTCTTCAGTGTTACTGCATGCTTTATGACATCAATTAGAATTTCTCAATTATTACCAATTATTATTTTTCAATTATCTGTATTATTTACAATTCTTCAAATTATATTAATATGTACAATATATCAATCATTAATACTAAGTATAATCAATCAAATAATTTATACACAGTACTATATACAAACTGTTCATCTGTCTCGTCCTGTATACTTATATGTTAAATCACTGTACATTTTATTTTTGTTGCTGGCTAGGTATGGATGTTTGGTTATGCCAGTCGTATATAAATGCGCTGTTTTTCGGCTGAGGCCTCGAAGCTGGTACTTGTCTAATGGCAGTAAACCAACACTGATAGTATTAATCATAATTATTACTAATGCCTAATAATAAATTTTTAACCGTCGGACTATTTAACGCTGGATCATTAGGCACAAAGCATGACGATTTTATAGCTACAATTTTACATCATCAAGTTGATATAATAGCTATCAATGAAACCTGGCTCAGACATGGTGAGGAGGGACGAGCCCCCAATTTACCGAAAGACCGCCTTCGTCATGTTCCTCGTCCAACGCATATTCGTAACGGCCGTGGTGGAGGTGTGGGCTTTTATATAAAATGTGGTTTGAACGCGCGGACATGCGTGCACCCCGTCCATCCTACGACGGAGCAAATGTGGCTTAAGCTGAAAATGAATGGTAACACCATAATCATTGGTACAGCATATCGTCCTCCCTGGTTAGATACGCAAACATTTCTAAACTCTATAATGGATACAATAGCCTCATTTCCACGGTATGATCATCTTATGGTCCTTGGGGATTGGAATATTAACGTACTTAGCCCTTCTGATGCTAAGTATACACTATTGCATACATTTTTGACGTGCACAGGCCTTAGACAGGTGGTAACTGCTCCTACTCATTTCACTGAAGGCTCGTCTTCGCTTATCGACATAATTTGCACGGACGCCCAAGTACGGTCTGTGGATGTGGGGAGCATGGGTAGTATATACGGTCACGCGTTTGTCAAATGTGAATTGCTACTAAAAAAACCAAAAATGAAGCCCCGAATAATAACTTTTAGGCCTCTGGGTGACATAGATCACGATCAATTCAGCAAAGATATCGGTCTTATAAATTGGGATCGAATTAAACTACTACCAAACATTGACGACATTGTAGTGGATTACACAAATGCGTTAACTTGGTTATACGATCTTCACGCACCATTAAAAACAAGGATCATGAAGGAATTACCAGCTCCCTGGATCACCAGTAATGTGCAGCTTATGATGCGTTTACGCGACACCGCTCTTAAAAGGTACTGGCGCACAAAGCGTCAAGTACATAGAGATTATTATAAATTATTAAAAAGACAGGTAGATACTGCTTTCTATAATGAAAAAAAGTGCTATTTTGAGCAACACATTAATAATAATATTAAAAATCCAACGCTTTTATGGAAAAATATTAAATCAAAAATACTACCTCAGCAATCACTTGAACTGCCAGCTTATCTGAATGATCCTGATGCTATAAATGCTCATTTTCTCAATGTGCCAGGTAACACTAACATAAGCATATCTAGTCTTACATACTTCGAATTGCATAGGTATGGACCAGCCACATTTAGCTTGAAGCCTGTTGAACCCACGGCAATAGCCAGAATAATAAAAGAGCTTCGGTCTAACGCTGCTGGGACGGACGGACTAACTTTGGATATGATCAACCTGCTCACTCCGCATACTCTTGACATCATAACATTGATGGTGAACAAGTCTATCTGTGATTGCAAGTTTCCCACTAGCTGGAAAACAGCGGTAGTAAGGCCAATTCCGAAAAATCCCAATGTAACTGATTTGAAACAACTAAGACCTATCAGCATTCTGCCATGCCTCTCAAAAATTTTAGAAAAGGTGGTAGCGGAACAGCTCCGTTGCTTTCTAGAATGTAATAGGATATTACCAGAAGCACAATCAGGTTTTAGAAAACATCGCAGTACAACCACGGCTATTCTGGATGTTATGGACTATATACTGGGGGCGCAGGATCGCGGCGAGGGGACCATCCTGGTCTTGCTTGATTTCTCCAGGGCATTTGACTGTCTGAATATTCCCCTCCTCTTATCCAAAATGTCATTCTACGGCTTTGAACCTAACACCGTGAAATGGTTTGACTCCTACTTGAGTAACCGTTCACAGTTCGTGGAACTGAGAAATTCGGATGGAACAGCAACGCAGTCTTGTCTCTCGCATATTAATAGAGGAGTTCCCCAGGGATCAGTGATTGGTCCACTTTTGTTCATATTGTTTAGCGCTGACATTATAGGCAGCATCGAGCACTGCCAATACCATCTGTACACTGACGATGTACAAGTGTACTACTCTTTTCAGCCCAACGATACACAGACAGCGGTGAAAAAAATCAACCAGGATTTGACGGGTATTTTCGGCTGGGCCCGCCACAATTCACTTGTGTTAAGCCCGAACAAATCTAAATATATGATTTTGGGTTCAAAAAAACAGCGGGAGATCATTTCACGTAGTAATCCGCATATTTGTGTTGATGGCCAGGGTGTCGATCGTGTTCAACTAGCGAGAAATCTCGGCCTAATGATGGATGAGGAGCTACGCTTTGAGAAGCACATTTCAGACGTAGTCAGAAACTGCTTTTACCGACTCAAAGTGTTATACAGGCTTAGAGAGCATCTTGACATATCGCTTCGTGAACAGTTGGTGGACTCTTTGGTTTTATCTAGATTCAATTATCTGGATACAGCCTACGGACCAAGACTCCTAGCGAAATCAGCGAATCTCATACAACGAGTGCAGAATGCGTGCGCTCGATTTTGCTACAATATTCCGCCAAGACATCATGTCACATCTTACCTAAATCTACATAATATACTTAGGATGTCATACAGAAGGGAATTACACTTAGCTACTCTACTATTTGGTGTCATCAAAAATGAAACTCCAAGCTACCTATACAATAAAATTGTTTGGATAAGTGAAAATAGTAGATATCCGAAAAGAACTGTTTCGTGTCCATTACGTGTACCACCGCACAGGACCACAGCATTTCGTGGTTCTTTTAGATACAATTCTACCAGGTGCTGGAACAATTTGCCACCGCCGATTCGTAATATAAAAAGTGCACAAAACTTTAAAGACAAACTTAAAGCCATGCTTTTACTTAAACAAAAAACCAGCACATAAATTATTGGATATTCTATATTATTTATTATTATTACTATTTTATTTATTTTATTTTACTATTATCCTAGTGAGCTTTATTCGATGACACCACAGCCCCCTTTTACAGGCCTATTTATTTATTTATACCTACTATTTTATGGACTATATTTTGACTTATGATTTAATTTAATGATATTTGTTGACATACCAAATTAATAATTACCCTTCCTATTGCATAATTATATTATTCTCATGACATATACCTAATTCATTCTTTACAGCTAACCGTTGATATTCATTTCGTTGACATATTCATTTTTATTCTTGTTGACATTACTAATTTTAAATAATCATATATTAATTCATATGACTAATTTTTAATAATCAAACTGCTAAGATTTGGAAGCCTACTAGCCCGAAGGGGCCTCAGTTGAAAAACAGGGCTGCAATTGCAATTGTATTTGCAGCATAATGCTGAACTGTGGCCTTTTTGCCACACAATATTATGCCGAGCCTATCCAATACATACATTATTTGCCTTCGAAATCCTCTGCATTCCTTTCCTCTTCTTACTTATTTTAAGTGTTCTTGACGCTGGCGTCATGTGGCGTGGCTCGCGCAGCTCTGAAATTATTTTATATACCTTTTAAAGTTGGCATACTTACATTTAGCTTATTATGTTGCAGTAGCTAAAACAGAGATTATTGTATTTCCTTGGTTCAAAGATGAGGCGTCATATCAGTACATTTATGATTAATTAAGTATGTGTGATCATGATTTAAAGATAAAGACAATAAAATTTATTTTGTAAAACATGTGTGTACAGTACAAGTTACATTGCAAGCATGATGGTCAGTTCTGAAATGTGAGTGCTAGGTACATGTTTTACCGTTGCGGTGTATATTTATTCATACTAAGACTAAGAATGCATTAATGTCACAAATCTGTAATGTGTATGTACAAATATATGTATGAATGGGTGTATGGTATTGTTATGGACAAACATTTGCGCCTAGCCGCTATAGGTAATACAAGTTTTCACGTACCTCCTCGTTCTTCTCTGTCGGCGGCGCAATGCTATCGCAATTCATTGTTCACTTAATGCATGTAATCTGTGTTCACATTCTATCTTATGGTAACTTAAGGTAATGACATGTCGGAAACCTGTAAACAGTGAATAAAAAAAAAAATTATATATATATAATCATAATCAGAAGATCATATTCAGATGATACACAACCTTTGTTTTAAATTACTTATAATAAAAATATCATAGTCATAAGATAAGAAGTGCTTACCTAATGTTCATGGCTCACGTATTGTACCTATTAACCCAACAGGGAATGAATTGTTGTATGCACACTTGTATATGCATGTTGATTACACGTAATCGTATCGTAGGTACTCCAGATGTACACAACTACTGTCGCCGTTCATAGATGTTATTATTTGTTATCGATCGCACGAGCGAGCGAGTACGGCGTGCGCGCGTGCTTGTTGCAGCTCTGCGCGAGCGTCACTGGCTCACTGGCTGTGCTGTGGCTGACCCGCGCGTCGCGTCACAACACAAGTTATGGGCCGAAGCTACATGAGTAGATAATAATTAATAATATAGCCGTGCCTGCGGTGGCGCCAGCCAGCGAGAAATTTGCGCGTCTTACTTCTTTGTTTTTGTCTTTCTTTAGCTTTTTTATTTATTCCTATAATTATTGTCATAATATTGTGTTGGTGCAAATAAATTCATTCTTATTCTTATTCTTATTCTTATTCTTATTCTTATTCTTATTCTTATTCTTATTCTTATTCTTATTCTTATTCTTATTCTTATTCTTATTCTTATTCTTATTCTTATTCTTATTCTTATTCTTATTCTTATTCTTATTCTTATTCTTATTCTTATTCTTATTCTTATTCTTATTCTTATTCTTATTCTTATTCTTATTCTTATTCTTATTCTTATTCTTATTCTTATTCTTATTCTTATTCTTATTCTTATTCTTATTCTTATTCTTATTCTTATTCTTATTCTTATTCTTATTCTTATTCTTATTCTTACTCTTACTCTTACTCTTACTCTTACTCTTACTCTTACTCTTACTCTTACTCTTACTCTTACTCTTACTCTTACTCTTACTCTTACTCTTACTCTTACTCTTACTCTTACTCTTACTCTTACTCTTACTCTTACTCTTACTCTTACTCTTACTCTTACTCTTACTCTTACTCTTACTCTTACTCTTACTCTTACTCTTACTCTTACTCTTACTCTTACTCTTACTCTTACTCTTACTCTTACTCTTACTCTTACTCTTACTCTTACTCTTACTCTTACTCTTACTCTTACTCTTACTCTTACTCTTACTCTTACTCTTACTCTTACTCTTACTCTTACTCTTACTCTTACTCTTACTCTTACTCTTACTCTTACTCTTACTCTTACTCTTACTCTTACTCTTACTCTTACTCTTACTCTTACTCTTACTCTTACTCTTACTCTTACTCTTACTCTTACTCTTACTCTTACTCTTACTCTTACTCTTACTCTTACTCTTACTCTTACTCTTACTCTTACTCTTACTCTTACTCTTACTCTTACTCTTACTCTTACTCTTACTCTTACTCTTACTCTTATTCTTATTCTTATTCTTATTCTTATTCTTATTCTTATTCTTATTCTTATTCTTATTCTTATTCTTATTCTTATTCTTATTCTTATTCTTATTCTTATTCTTATTCTTATTCTTATTCTTATTCTTATTCTTATTCTTATTCTTATTCTTATTCTTATTCTTATTCTTATTCTTATTCTTATTCTTATTCTTATTCTTATTCTTATTCTTATTCTTATTCTTATTCTTATTCTTATTCTTATTCTTATTCTTATTCTTATTCTTATTCTTATTCTTATTCTTATTCTTATTCTTATTCTTATTCTTATTCTTATTCTTATTCTTATTCTTATTCTTATTCTTATTCTTATTCTTATTCTTATTCTTATTCTTATTCTTATTCTTATTCTTATTCTTATTCTTATTCTTATTCTTATTCTTATTCTTATTCTTATTCTTATTCTTATTCTTATTCTTATTCTTATTCTTATTCTTATTCTTATTCTTATTCTTATTCTTATTCTTATTCTTATTCTTATTCTTATTCTTATTCTTATTCTATTCTTATTCTTATACTTCTTACATTCGTTGGTAGAGATTTTAGAAGATTGCAGTTTATCGCGTTTTGTAGTTTGGGATACTTAGTTCTCTTTTATTATTAATGGCTTTATCGCTTTAAGAGCGTAATGCCATTTTGTTCTGCAACTTACTTTGTTGATAAATAGATAATTTACCCACAAATTGTGTATTTTATTTGAATGTAGTTGCGTCTCGTTTGAACAATCGTAAAATAATGATATATTTTTAGTTTATATATTTTAGGAGAATCAGTAACATCTATGCTAATTTTATATTATAATGTCGTATAAAGCACCCGTATAATATAAGTAATATTCTAACTTCATTCACACAGTACCATCTAGTCCCAAACTAAGCAGAGCTTGCACTGTGGGTAGTAGATAATAATAATAATAATAATATTTTTATTGGCAAGTAAATCATTGTAGTACAACAACGTTTAAATCAAATAAAAACGTCACCGCATCGTTTTGATCTTGTATCGATTTCACATAAAATCGATTTAAAATGTGCAGCTCTGCTTTTGTCTTTGGCTGTGACAGTTAGATGCTACAAAATACTTCTGCGTTTTGATGTCAATCTGAAATAAGTCATTTGATAATTCAAACGTTCCTATCTACATTGTTTAACTTTCATACAATAACTTTCCTTTTACCTACATTGTTCATTCTTAACTAACAATTGAAACACCGATATCTTCTTTTTCCGCCTTTTCTGAGTGAAAATAGAATCATTTATAGACTCTGTTACTTACGCAAAATTTTTTGATATATTTTTAGTACTGTTCGCTTCAATTTAATTTCAGACATTTTGAAATTAAACTACAGTTTACGGATTTTATCGCGTTATATTGGTTTCACTTGTTATTACATTTAAACCGAATGATCTAGAAACTACATTTTTATTACTAGCCGACGTTTCGAATTCTTTACAGGATTCATGTTCACGGCAGACTGAGGTGGTATTTGTCTTTGTCTTGAATTTAAAAGTTATCTCAAAGTACCCGAACATTTTTCAACTATTGGTGTTACTATCTACGCAGAATGTGCTCACTGTGTCTTGATGTCTTCTGGTGACTTTGTCCTTCTTGGGTTTCATTAGGCTGATAACAGGGTCCCAAGCTGGAGGAACATTCCAACCATCTTCCCTATTGAAATTAGGATGTTTTTTAATTTCTATAGCTTCTTGTATCATTCTTGGAATAAAGCGGTGTTATTTTGCGAGTATCTGTGGTTTATCAAATCGCAGGTAATGGTTGGTTCCTTGTTCTACATGTTCACACACAGCAGACTTCGTCGAGCGTTTGTGTTTAATGTCAGCTATATGTTCCTTTGGTCGAATGTCTATGCTTTTCTTGGTTTGTCCAATGTATGAGAGCCTACACTCACAGTCTATCTTGTACACCCCGGCCTCTTGTAAGGGTAACTGACTCTTGACAGATGGTAATAATTGGCTTATCTTCGTTGGTGGCTTGTAGAAAGTTTTGATTGAAGCTCGCTTCAAGATGTAGCCAATCTTGTCGGTCACGCCCTTGATGTATGGGAGGACAGCAGGTTATCTCTCTACTGTGGCTGGCTTATTCTTCGGGGATCTGTGACGTTGGCGCGGCGGTCGGAGCTTGTTGTCTTGCAGAACTTGCTTGACATGTTGAAGCTCGGCGTCCAGGTGTTTGTTGTTCAAGAGAAGCATAGGCATTCGACTAAAGGAACATATAGCTGACATTAAACACAAACGCTCGACGAAGTCTGCTGTGTGTGAACATGTAGAACAAGGAACCAACCATTACCTGCGATTTGATAAACCACAGATACTCGCAAAATAACACCGCTTTATTTCAAGAATGATACAAGAAGCTATTGAAATTAAAAAACATCCTAATTTCAATAGGGAAGATGGTTGGAATGTTCCTCCAGCTTGGGACCCTGTTATCAGGCTAATGAAACCCAAGAAGGACAAAGTCACCAGAAGACATCAAGACACAGTGAGCACATTCTGCGTAGATAGTAACACCAATAGTTGAAAAATGTTCGGGTACTTTGAGATAACTTTTAAATTCAAGACAAAGACAAATACCACCTCAGTCTGCCGTGAACATGAATCCTGTAAAGAATTCGAAACGTCGGCTAGTAATAAAAATGTAGTTTCTAGATCATTCGGTTTAAATGTAATAACAAGTGAAACCAATATAACGCGATAAAATCCGTAAACTGTAGTTTAATTTCAATGGGACATTCGCGTAAACCCAAGAAAATATTCAGACATTTTGATGTATGGAGATCTGCCATTGTCCTTTCTCACAAAATTGTCTTAGAATCCATTGTTAATTAGACATTTCGTATTGTTTTGCTATAATAGGTATAAATATGTTTTGTGAGTGTGAAATGTTTGCCGTCGGATCGTCACAATGGCGCAAATTTTTCGCTGCTATGATAAATGGTTATTGTAAAGTGATATCGGTCACATAGGCTAAATTAATGTATATAACCTTCGCATCGTCTACCCTTGTCAATATTTGTGCAGTGAGAAAGTGATTTTCGTGCATAATTTATCTGTATTGTGGAAAAATATTTCACATGGTGTAAGAAAATACCAAGTGACCTGCATATATCAATTTTTTTTGACATGAAAAGGTTAAAGGTAAGCTATTTTAATATAATTCTCATATAGAGTAACTTCTGAACGGTATACGGTTTAAAATTTACGTCATATAATCACACCAAACGCGAGAAAATTAAAGTTTTATAACCTAGGATCTTATAAACTTGACATTCTCAAAATGGCTGGACACTACCGGAGAAAATGCATTTTGGAGCGGGGCATGCGAGGGGTTAAAAGAAAATTAAAGTTAATAAATATGGCCTCCTGAGCCTCGAAATTTTTGTAGTCAGTATGTAGTTAGACAGAAAAGCTTGTTTATGTATATTTTGTAAATGCTTGTCGTTTTAAACACTTCAAATAATATTTTTTTTGCGTTGGATAAATAACTAAGGAGTAAGCATAATTCAAGACGTATAGTTCCATAACAATAGCACCAAGTTAGTACGTATAAAATTGACTGCAAGCCTTACGTTGGGATTAGCGTGAAATTTTATTGTTGGCAAATAATATTACTAAGGAAACGTCGGTTCTCGTGCAGCAAAAATACTTGGATTCAATATTCATATTGTCGGTTACTGCAAGTGGTCTGCTAGATTGGAAACTGAAAATAAAATTGTAAAACTTGCTCAATAAGTACATAAGCAGCTTTGTGTGGCCATAACAACTTATAGGTACACTAGCTGTTACCCGTGGTTTTACCCGCGTCCTGGGGGCTTATTCACTATGACCATTTTGAAGTCTTAACGTGTTTTAACGTGCTAGTTACTCACGTCGGCACGTTATTGGCATAAACGGTATTCACTATGCCAATTTCAAGTTTGACAGGCACGGTAGCGCACGTTTCCAACACGGTTTTAGCTGTCAAAATTCCGTGAGCGAAGAGGTCACGTAACGCGTTTTCAAATACGTTAGTGTTTAATAATTTTATTTGTTTTTTTGCTCTTGGTTTCTTTTTTTGTGTCCGTGTAAAAGTTATTTTAACATCAATAAGGTAAATACCATTGATTTTTTATTATCAGAGATACTTTTATTAATTCTATGGATAGGTAAGTTTACATAGTTAAATAAATGAGTATCTTTTCATTTCTTTTCACTAATTTCAGTAGTCATGGATGTTTTAAACCCAAGTCGCTGCAAAGCTACCTCCGAGCAGCTCAATCATTTGGCCGAGTACATGAAAAATCATCCAGCATTGGCTTCTGGACTCGGCCAATCATTACAGGGGCGGGTTGAGCACGAGAAAGCTTGGGCAAACTTAGCGGCGGAGCTCAATGCCTTGGGAGGTCCAATCAAAACAACGGCGACATGGAAACAGGTATTTAGTTCAATAAAATAGTTTGGTGTAACTAGCTTGAGCAACAAACAGGTTAAATTGATGTACAATGGAAAGCAGCTAGTAACAATAAAATTGTTCCCTAGTGTTATAACTGTGTAAAATGTAAACTTGCATGATATAATTTAAAATATTAACATTGTAATATTCAACTCAAGCTATTTAATGACATAAGCATGTTGTTTGTGGTTCATGCAACATCTTTAGTTTATAACATAATAATTTTAATATGAGACTTAATTATTTTGATATTATTTAATTTCAGGCATGGCGTGATATGAGGAGCAATGTAAAGAGGAAGGCTGCTCATAACAGGTCCGAGTACCGGGGCTATGGTACTGGCAATGGTCCATCCACCATTATGTCATTGACACCGGCAGAGGAGCAAGTTCTTTCAGTCTTGGGACCGGTGGCAGTTTATGGCATGGAGGATATTATGTCAACTGAAGTAGGTGTTTAATATTTCATACATTTCAACATTACTAAGGTGTTATGAGTCAAATAAGTGTGAATTATGCTTGCTTAAGATCAAAACTTACAAATATTTATTTTTAAAGGTGAATCCTGAAAGTGTAAGTGTCACCTGCCCAATGAGCCCAACCAACTGCATAGCTTCTCTGCCAACATCAGAGATGGCTCCATTGGCAGTTCCATCCACTAGCCAAGATCCACCACCTGCAGCAGCACCATCTGGAACTGCAGAAGTCAAACGAGAAGCCACAAATAGAAAACGCAAGCGCCTCACAAAAGGTGTTGGTAAGTTATTAGATATACCTAATGCTCTATTCACAGAGACATTATCTACATTCTACTTGTACTAGTCATGCAGCTGCAAGTATATAAGTAGTTACTAACATCTTAGGAATAAGATACTTTCAAATGCATATAAAACATATTTCATGTAGATGGATTTAAAAATAAATTCAAAATCTTTGTGAGAAAAGTCAACATTAAACCCTATACAAACCCAGCTGGCCAGTGTGGTATAATAGGCCAAATCTTCCTATTTTGCTCACAATGTTATTATGACGCAAATTAGGTGAGCCATAAGTCCAGCAGTGGACTGTGAAAGGTTGTAATGATGGTTCTGATGATCAAACATGTTAATTAGTTAATTGAAATGAATTACACCTTATTGGTTATTGTTTTATTAGTATTTACTACATAGTTTTACCCAGCAAATTTGAGTTGTATAAGTATTTATTTGAAAATCATTTACATTTTTCAGACAGTTTTGACAACAAACTATTAAAGCTGGAGGAGGAAAAACTGGACATTAAAAAGCAGAGGTTACAAGTGGAAATGGAGAAGCTGCAAGCCAAAAGGGAGCGTACTGATGTTCTAATTAGGTAACATTACCTATATTTATATTTAACCAGTTCAACTAGGTTTTACTAGTGAACATCTGACTGAATTTCAAGGTTTCATAGGAGTTTTGTAAGAACTGATAAACTAAAATTTTATTTAAAATTTTATACAAGTTTGAATTATTACAGATGAGTGGTAATTAACAAACATACTTATACAAAACACAAATTCATACTCCAATATACCTTAAATTGTATTTTACAACTGCCT